>JAEIHA010000305.1:0-400151 GCA_018904595.1 Zaprionus indianus | reverse complement strand
TTGTTACAAAACATGTTAATTAAACAATTGTTGCGAGAACAAAGCGAACAATTAATAACATTCGATTTGTAATTTAAATAATTGTCAGCACAAAATTAATCCCATTTGGGGCGAACAAGTCTTCAGCGGCAAAGATACAAAGAGATTTAAAATAAAATAAAAAGAGTTACGCAAACGACAAGACCGACAAGGAAATTAAAATTGAATATATACCATGCGATAAACATATAAACACAATGAATAAACAATATGCGTAAAAATCACGCGGCTGTCGCACGCGGCGTATGCGCGATTTACATGCGTACATAATCATAAAAAGGCGCTGCTAAGTCTGAGGTTAATTTGCGTAATGCGTTGTAATTTTTTAATGTGCCACAAAAACGACAAGAAAAATGAAATATAAAAAAAAGGGTTTGCAAATGAAGCGCGGCTCAGTTGGGCACGGAAAAGGCGTAAAAATTCATTGCCACAAATGGCCCAAAATCGACGGCCAAGATGAGCGGACAGACAGAGGCGAACTTGGGTTCCGATGAAATAAAAATGAGTCGCGTCCTTCGGCTTGGGCCAAAGTGATGGCAGTAGCCAACTCACAGTTCAATTCGATGACCTTTGCAGCTTGCGAAATTTAATTTATTTATTTTATGTACTTTATTTTAATGCCAGCGCAAATAAATAAACCAACGAAAACAAAAACGGAATTGCAAATAAGAGAGCAAAGCGAAAAGAGGCTGCAGACCGGATTGGCACAATTACACGCTCGTCCTTCGGCAATTAACGAAGCTGGTTGGGGATAAAAAAACACCAGAAGAGAAAACGCAATGCAAAGCATAAAAAACACAGTTAGCATAAGGGGTAGTTGTGCTTTGCAAGAAACTTTAAGATGTTTATTTGATAATAAAATAAAAATTCATTAAATTTCTATGTAGTTTTTAAGAGTTGCCTTGACGTCCTAGTTTCGATTGTCCCGATCATGCCTATCGGCTTACCGCCACACCTCAATAAATCTAAAGATAAGTGTTGTATAAGTTTCCAATATCGAGTAAATGCACAAAAGAAGTAGGCTAAAATACAAATTAGATATTAAAATAATATTTTTATTTATTTTTAATTGTTTAAATTAATTAATTTACCACATATTGCAGTCCCCTTGTCGCCAACACGCTCATCAAGTCAAACTACCCTTCGTGCTGGCATCATGCAGAACAAAAGCCAAAATGTAAAACAGCCGCCACTTGCCCAAAGCAATTGTGGGTGCGCTTCCCCACTTATTTATCAAATCGGCCAACGAACATGCCCCTGCTTGTACACCCTCTCCCCTCTTCCTCTTTCAGCCACCCTCTCGCTGCATACAGCCCTTTTTCGCTGCCATTTATCTCAAAGACAGGCTGATGCAAAAAGAACGCTTCGTATATTTATTTTGACCTTAATTAAAGACGCATATTGCCCGCTTCGCGTTTTTTACCAAATATTTTTTGTTGTGCAGGGTTTGTTTGCTTGCAGCTCCTGCTGCTGATGCCGGCGAACGGGTTCAAGGCTCCAATTTGCTGCGTCGTGTTTGCCCTGCAGATTTGGCTTGTTCAATGCCAAAAACAACAAATTTGTCTATTTCGCGTAGCTCGAAAATTACAAAAATTAGCAAATATTTGCTTAGGCAACAGCCAAACATGGAAAACATGAAACAGAAAACAGCTAATTGCAATGTAATGAAGTTCACTTTGTAGAATCAGGCAAAAAGAGCATAGAAAAAGATACAATGAGTGGAACATAATAAGAGAATGAGGGAGAAAGAGAGCCAGAATTAGTGTTGTTTGGTTAACAGAACTTAGTGTTCAACTAATTAATATAAGCCTGCGGGTCAAATTCATATTTGATGTTTTTTTATTATTGATCTACATGTATTATTATAATGTGTAATTGATTGAATAAAATAAAAGAGAAGAACAGTAATACAAAGAAGAAAAGAATGGAATAAAATAGTTATAATTCGAGTACGAGGTAATTTTAAACATTAAAGAGAGAAAGAGATGGAGAGAGAGAGAGTACATCTAGAAAGAAAGAAAGAAAGATTGAATCTGTCTTTGAAACATATACATATCTACATAACCCCCCCCTTTTGGAGTTGCCACTTTCAGCCAATGTCATTGGGCCATTTCACAACACTCATCAATTCGCTGCCGCAGTTTGTCGCTCTGCCTTAAACGTCCTGGGGCATGCCGCAGGAACCTAAGCCGCAAAAGAGTTATGCTATTACATTTCTCTTGTGCCGTTTCTTTCTGTTTTGCTCTATCTTTCTATCTCTCTCTGTCTGATTTGGTAGAACAGCTGGCACTTCAATTACATAAAATTCACATTATTGGGCGCTGCGACGGCGCACTCTGAGGCGAGACGGCGTAAAAGAGTTTTTAAATTAAAGGCCAGAGGCTGAAAGTGTTACTGCCACTCCACCTCCTCCTCCTGCTGCTGGTGGTGCTGCTGCTGTTACCACTGCCCCGGGTCAGAGGACAGATTGATGGCATGCTCTGACACCAGCAAACAAACGGCGGCCAACAGCCGGAAATATTTTGTGTACCATGTACCCCACACAACACAACCAAGCACAGAACACACCAACAAAAAAAAGAAGAGGAACGCAAACCAAAAGCATTGGCGAAAAATAAACACAAAGCGCAGATACACAGATACAGAACGGTAACCGAGTGTTGCCAAATGAACGCCAAAGGCCAAAGCAATCGACAAAGCAGCAGCAGCAGCAGCAGCAGTAGCAGGGCTCAAAGGCAGAAAACAGAAAAAAAGAAAACAAAACAAAATCACAAAAATAAAACAAAACCCTCCTTAAAATGGCCAGGGGCTGAACGAAACTCACATGCTCTTTTACCCGCCATTTTTTGTTAATTAAAAAATAGATTCAAAAAGGAAATGCTATGGGAATGATCTGGCAACGCCGTGCCAACTTAACAGCGACATAGAAAAAGGAGAAGTAGCAACGGGACAAAAATACCTCGACTTAATATCGCTATTAAAGTATCGATACTTTTTGGTGATTGTACTTAAATCAGCTGTTCATGCAACGAAACATTTAATATGAATTCTTTCTAACTCCTTTTAGCAGCCCAAAACAAACCTAAAAACTGCTGAAACCTCAAAGAAAGGGTATTGGAAAAAACACCAAGTCAGCATCTAACTACAGGCACTGGGGGAAGGGGGCAAAAGACAAAAGGGGCCACTTCTAATTTACATGGCACTGTTTGCTGCTGTTTGGGGCCCGTTCGGATGGCCAAACAATTCATTTAAGGCAGAGCCGCTTTTCGCGCATTTACCGTTAAAAATTAATGCCCCCACTTGGCCGTGGAGTTGCCAACTCAATTCGGTAAATAAGGGAAGGACAAAAACAAAGCGGGCCTGGGGCACAAAAGTTTGAAGTTGCCAGGGGGGCAGCAGACTGGAGGCAACAATGCAGTTAGTCGCGGACATGCTTTGAGGGGGAAACAACAACAGCAACAACAACAACAGGCAGAAAGTAGAGCAGAAAAAGCAAAAAAAAAATGGGGTAATTTTTTATTTGACTCGTTTTGGGCAAAACAATTAAATCACAATGTCAGCTAAGCGGCCTGCTGAATAAGTATACGCCACGTTGGCGTCGCTGTGCTTGGGCTTTATTTAATGCGCTGCTCGAAATGCCTTAAGAGGTTTTTGGCAAGTGCAGAGCGAGAGAGAGAGAGGGGGAGATAGTGTGAGAGAGAGAGAGAGAGAAGGGGGTCTAGGGGTAGCCAGGAGAATATGCGTAGTGGCAGTCGAAGGCGCAGCCACAAGTAAATCCCGTTCCACACAATTAGGCGCAATTTGCATGACAAACGTGCGTGTGCAGCCATCAAACCAGGCCACAAAGAGCATGCTTAAGTGTCCCCATATGCCTGTGTGTGTGTGTGTGTGTGTGTGCGCGTTAAACGTTTAGCAGCAGAGCTACAAAAGTTTTACAAGTCTTGGGGAATATTGTGGCTGGGCAAATCTTTTTGTGTGTGCTTCCAGTTAAACGCTTTCGAATGAAGTTTCACGCGTAAAAGTCATAAATAAAAAGCCAACCAAGCGTCGTATGCGTGTGTATGCCTCTCTCTGTGTGTGTGTGCGTGTGTGCGTGTGTGCGTGCGTGTGTGTGGCTGACAAATCTGTAAAGCAACGCCCTGCGCCCATAACGAAGTTGAGCATACACGCACTCTCTCATATGAAAAACTCATTTAACTCATAAATTATGCACTAAAAAACAAATAACTCATCATTTTTATGCGCTCGTCGAAGCGCTTCGAGTGCGTGTGTATCTGCCTGTGTGTGTGTGTGTGTGAGTGTGTGTGTGGCATGCATTGTGGGTGACACATAGCACATAAATACACTCGTGCAAAAAAGGAACAAAGTTTCTAGACAAAGTCGTAAAACATAAGCGAAAGAAAGTTTCGGCAAAGCTGCAAAGTGATTCACAATAGAAAATCTAATCGAAAGATCAAAAAGTTAATAAGCTTAAGCAACGAATAGAATCAAAAGAGTGCATAAAAGGGAATGTATGGAAAAGTGAAAATGTGAATACGTAAAATAGATAAAGAAACTGTAAACTTACAGAAATATGAAAGGAAATCGAAGTAAAGAAACTGATTTAAGTGAAAAGTGAAACAGAACGTGGGAGGGAATCCTTGAAGTAGTTATATAATTTTTAGGCATTTAAACTCATCAAAAATACTAAATTATCATATTTTAATTATATAGATAGACGTATAGATAATTATATAGATAGATATATGTAGCTAGAAATATTACTAAAGAAACTGTATTAGGGCACATAAATCGGAAAAGACAAATTGAAAAGGAATGAATAATGTATCTTGATTAAAAGAAGTAGTTGGAGTTATATATATACATATAGACATATCTTATAATGCATAGACATCTAACTTAATAAGTTTGAAAAGCAAAAGAAAATCCTTAAAAACTATATCTAACTTCCAATCAACTCTTCAACCTCATCGAACAAGAAATCAATCCATAAGAACTTTTTAAAAAAGTTAAAAAAGACAAACATCAATGATGAGGATGACACAAACAACTTAAAACCACAACTAATACCCAAGCCAAGCAACTCCTTAACTACTTCATCAAACTACCCCTCAACATGCCTAGAGTATTCGAATTGCTGCTGCAGGCCAAACTGAAGGAAAGTGAAGTAAAGTGAAGGAACTCATAAATTTCCCGTTGAATCTTGCGTTATCCGGTCGAGCAAAGGTTACTAATATTTTGGCCAGAGTGTAGGCGCACTCGATTGGACTGCGAATGATATATGGTCGCGTTGATTTACATACTCGTGCGAGTATCTGGCATATACTCGTATAAGCACACTCGAACATATCTTGAGGCAGCCATTTAGCAGTATTTAAAATTTATGACTTGACTATTAAGTACGCATTAACCAAATGCTTTGTGAATGCCGGGCATAAAGCGCTAAGAGAAAGCAGCAAGGACGGAGAAAGCAGAGAGAGAGAGAGGGAAAAAGAGGAGACAGAGGAATAGGGAGAGAGCTAGAGAGGAAGAGGGGGGGGAGAGACGCAACGAGTTCTTGAAAGAAATCGCAACTTTTGCAGCTTATATAAAAATTGTTGAGCCACAAGCAGCCAAGTAAAGGGAGAGAGAAGGGGGGGGGAGGGGAGTGAGCAGGGTGGTTGAGTAAGAGCTGCTTGACTGAAAGTTACCACAAACGTTGCAAAAGTTGCCAGAGTTGCCGCCAAAGTTGCAGAGAGTGCAGCTCCTTTGTTACCTGCTTCATGTTGCCGGGCAATTGAGACATTTTTTACGACGTTTTTTTCTTTATCATATGAGCGAAGTTTTTTGTGGCAGCGCAGGGGAGAGAGAGGGGGTGGGAGAGAGAGAGAAAGAGAGGGAGAGAGATGTTGAGGGAGAGGGAGAACTAAACGCAGTTGACAATTAGAGCAGAAGTGCATTAGACTAATCAAATGTTCGAGCTGACACGAGTTGCAACTGGCAACGGGCAATTGCTGATTTGAGGCAGCACAAGGGGGCAGCAACACAGAGAGGGGGGGGGAGGTGCAACAGTCAGACACGGCACACTTGTAACTGCGCTGTGCTAATTAGTCCCTTGAATCCTTTTAATACGATTACGCGCATCGAGCGGGCTGACTTGCAGACAGCCTGACAGCCCCGGACTGCACTCCCCCCCCCCTCGACTGCGCCTGACTGCAGTGACATGCCTTTTTTGGCACGGGGGGGCGTGTGCGGTCAACTTTGTCTAATGAACCGCACATTAGTGCAGCGGGCGGAAGGGGGTGAGGGGGACATGCTGCAGGCGGCGCTGACTTATTGCCATTTCAAGCCGAAGCGCGTTTAATGCGCGCCAACTGACTGCAAAGGACCTTAGCTGCTGTCCAGCTTCCATGTCCTTGTCCAGCTGACAGCCTGACCAGCTCTGACTCCCTCCCTCTCTCTCCCCCCTCACCCCGTTGCATACTCCTTGCGAGCATTTCAATTGAATTTCAGCGAAAAACTTTCTGCACTTCACAGTGAATTCCTTTGGCTTTATTGCGGCAAAGTTTGCTGGGCAGAAGCCGCTTACTTAATATAGATTAGAAATTATTGCAGCACAATTGTTGTTGTTGTTGCTGCTATTGTTGTTGTTGTTGTTGTTGTTGTTGTTGTTGTTGTTGGCTGCCAATTGATGTCTAGTGGCGTCGTAAATTCGTAATAAGCGAGAATGGAATCGAATAAAAGTTGAAGCACTTGCTCAGTTGCTGGCACCAAACATGCCCAGCCTCCCACTGCCGTGCCCCCCCCCTGGTCTGCCTTCCACTCGTCTGCCTGCCACGCTCCTGCCTCCTCTTGCCTCCTCCTGTCTCTCCCAGCCACATCCCACTGTCGATGACTATTAGCAAGAAGAGCAGCTGCAGCTGTGCTGCGCGCGCGCCTTCAAATGTGAAATGAGGCACAATTAAACACAGACACACATAGAGAAGGAGGGAAAGAGAGAGGGGAGAGAGAGTGGGAGAGAGAAGTAGAGTGTAATAGAAGCCTTACCTCTCACTTCCTCCTGGCAAGTACAAGGGCAACTGGTCGCCCTGTGCGCTTCGCAGGACACGCACATTACCAGCGTGTTGCCATTGTAATGGAAACTGCAACAGAATTAGAGCAGAAATTACGCTTATGACTGTGACCATAGCACGCTGCTGTTCGAGCTGTGCTTATGACCAGCATATGAATACCCTGTAGAATATTGCAAGACAGCAAACAGTTTGCTGTACTTCAAGTTGAATCGTTGGCAGTCACTCGAATTCATCACTAAACAAATACTCAGCAATGTGCAGCTACTCTGTACGATTACAGGGCATACCTGTCGTTGCACAGTGATACCCTGTAGTAGAAGGACCTAGCACATGCCCAACTTGCAGGCAACTATAAAATTAAAGGGTGTATTAGCAGTAAATACCTCTCGTTGCTCATTGATACCCTGTAGACCAAGAATAAAGTATCTACAAACTGAACTTACAGTTTTTTATCGCTGCAAAGTACTTAAACAGTAGGAAACCCTTTCCATTACAGGGTAGGTTGGCAGTCCATACCTCTCCTTCTATCTTGTTACCCTGTAGAATAAGGCTAAGCTAGCCATATACACAACTTGTAGTGAAGCCCTTTACAGTCTCCACAAACTGTTCAATTTCTAGACAACCCATTGGATTACAGGATATGCTGACAGTCTAAACCCCCCACACTGTCTCTGGCATTGCCTATTTTGTATGTCTGAGTGCGAGTCGCATTTTGGTTGTGCATGTAATCAATACCGATTGTTATGGTTGTGGCAACGCTGGCATCACCAGTGTCAGCCTGGAGCATCCGCCCGAGTTGCCCAAGGTGGCACCCTCCGGGTTTCATGTCGCCTGCCTCCATTCCCCTCTGCGTGCACACCAAATCCGGCTGCATGCTGTAGAGCAATTTGTGCTGTGCTATAATTAAGATGAGAGCCGCATTTCATGCCTAGCTCGCATTGCCAATGGATCGACGAGGAGAAGGTTCTAATTAAAACAATTCCAGGGGTTCATCTCTTTGCCCTAATTGCTGTCGCTGCTGTCTTAAAGAGCAGCTGCAGCAGCAGCGTTCAACTTGCTCCGCTTCGAGTCGATAGTTATGCTCATAATTATGTGCAGTGCGCATTAAGTTGCTGCTTGCTGGTTTGCTATCGCCCGGGAAAGTCTTATCAGTTTCATTGCCGAAAGTTTCTAGTTTATCCTTTGAAAGTTTTTCGACTTACCTGGAAGCAAACGCTAATGACTTTGAGCTAATTACCAGATAATGAAATGACATATTCCCTTGTTGTTCCACCCGGTGCTCCTTGCTATAATAATTATTTTTAATTCCAAGCAAACGGCTTGAGAACGCAGCTCAAGCAACATTAAAGCTTTGCGGAGAGTGTGCAAAATATATATTCTAAATTTCCTTTTCCCTTTCCAGCAATGTTGCGAACCAGGAAACATTAAGTTGCTTGTACCGAAGAGCTTTAAGCTTTAAATCTGCCTGAACAAAGCTTGAAAGTTCAACTATGAAGTGAAAATAATGAAAAACAGATATTTATATTGAAATTAAAGCTCTTCTTAAATTTGTTTTGGTTTTGATACCTCGATTGACAGATGAATTTGATATCGATAGCCAATAAACTTGACATTAAGGTTATCGGATTATGCAAGAAATATGGTTGGTACGGCGTTGCCTGACTTGAACTCAGCACTGAAGAGGTGCAGAAGGGTCGATGTTAAAGCGATAAGCATCGATGTTTCATGCGAAAAGCCTCTGTAAGCATCGATGTTTCTGCACTTCTACAGCACTGTCAACGATTTAAATTTGACTCCAATAGACACATATGTAAGTATCTCTATATAAATAAATCTAAAGATGTTAACTGCGCCTTAGGCCATAAATATTTAATAGTTTTATGGTAGTCAAACGTCCCAATCTTCCTTTATAATCCTTCCATAAGAATATTAAAAAATACTGATAAAAAATGTAAGGACAGTTTTTTAGAGTTGTATATTGAGCCACAATATTTATTTGGTCATAACTTAATGATTTTGGTTATATTTATGCACTCAAAATTAAACATAAGCACTAAGATTCAGAATAAAATAATTAAAAAACCTTAGTTTAGTTCATGCATTTGATTTTGGTAAGTGAATTGTGTGTACAACTTTATATATTATATATATATATAATTAATTATATTTTTACATGCTAGCAGGTGTGCCCGAGGGAAATTAAATAATGTTGAAGTCTACATAAAAGATATATGCATAACATATATACTTTGCTAATTATACTACATTAAAATAATCCGAGCTGCAGTTTCATGTGCCCATTGATTTCGCCTTCTGGAGTCTGTAAAGGTTAATAAAATATATATATCTTGCATTGTTGGATAACTTTCAACTGCTTTCTTACTTTCTCCTCAAGACCTTAAGGACGATTGTGCCTTCTCGCACATTCTTGAAGAGTCCAATTGTCTCGGCATGACTCAAGCCGCTCACAGAGTGTCCATTCATTTCGACAATTTCGTCGCCTGTGCAAGATTTAGAATTAAAATACAGTTATGATTCAAATTCGAAAGCACTTACCCGCTTGGAGGGTACCATCATCAGCAGCTTGCCCTGAGGGAAAGACGGTCTTCACAAAGATGCCCATGTTGCCCTTGGGCGAGTCCCGTCCGCCCACAATGCTAAAACCCAAGGACTTCATGCCGGGACCCTTGAAGAAGGCAATTGTCTTCTGGACGCTGCGTCCAGTGCCTGAAGAGAGAAGGGATAGATAGATGGAGATAGTTGAAGACTAGACTAGACCGTGCTTCACTCACCTTCGCTCATGGAAGTGCGTATTACCTCCGCCATGTCCTCATCACGTATAGTCAGACTTACGACAGGCAGAGAGGGGCGATGATGCATTGAGGGCATGGTTGGAGGCGCCGCTGCAGGAGTGGCTACTTTGGTTTCTGTAGATGGGGATGATTCAGTGGCGCAGGAGTTATAAAATGGATTATCCGAGTATAATGATGAATTGCTCTTCTGTGAGTGCTTGATATACAATGAATTGTGTTGTTGCTGTTGTTGCTTTTGCAGCTGTGGATCACTTGTAGCATCTGGTAAGGTGTTTGTTGCATTCACATCTGTCAGAGAGGTCATACCAGGCGAAGGGTGCAGGCGGCGTTCGCATGAACAGACTCAGCCTGGAGGAACTGAGCCGGGAATGCGCGAATCTCAGAGAACGATAATGTGAATTGGTCACATTAATGGAGTTCCTGGCATAGTGGGTACGCTGCCCGAACTGTTGGCTGTGGCCAGCCGAGAGTGCGGCACCCTCCGAGCACCGCTTGTGGGCCAGCAGTTGCCACTTCTCATCATCCGCCAGGGACGAAGCCACGCAAATACTGGCAGCCCGATTGTTGTACACAGGCGTGTAGGACTCGCTGTTAACAGAGCAAGGTGCCGGGCTGGTAGTGCCCAAGAGCTCAGTGGGTGTTAGAGCCAAGCTACGCAGACCCACAGAGCTGCGGGCCCTACGCACATACTCATGCTCCTTTGCATTGGATTCCAGTCCACTGCGCAAGGTGCAACTATGTCGCTTACTCTGCATCGAAGTGAGGGAGGTGGGAATGGACTCCATGCTGGCCAGCGTACGCTCACTTTGGTACAGATCATCCAATTTTGATTCCATGCGTCCCACTTCATCAGCAACCCTTTCTCTTTCCCTTTCCATTGCTTGCTGGTGCTCGCTCTGCAGGCTACTTAGGCTATCCGTGCGTTGCGAGTAGCTGAGCCTGTGCCGTTGGCTGCTCAGCCCATCAATGCGTATTTTTGTATAGAAATCCGTCACAGAGGCAACCTCGTCGTGTGCTATCACCAGGTTGATGCAGTTCTCCACGAAGGTGCTCAGCAGACTCTTCACCTCGGCATGTGATTGAATGCCCCGCAAGTTCTTGCCATTGACATTGACAATCTCGTCACCCAAGCGAAGGCGACCGTCCCTGTGAATAGAAAAAACTGATGTGAGAGGGTGCTCGAAGAGGATAAGAGTAAGTATGGCAGGTGTACATTGTCAGAGGGAGGCGTGGCAGAGGTTGTAAGGTGTATAATAGTCTAGCCTATTTGCCTGACTTTGTAGGAGGTTCAAAGAGGCTAAGCTTCCTTTCTACCCTACGCAGATTAAGTTAACTTTTTGAGTATTACCTACCTAGAAAGGATTACCCTCGCTACCCTTCCCCTGGTACTCACTTCTGTGCCATGCCGAATGGCTCCAGCTCGACAATCAGATAACGATACTGCTGCTCATTGTTGTTGATGACGACCATTTTGGGCGAGAGCACTAGCCCTATGTAATCCTCCTGGCACTTGCGCTCCAATATCAGATGACGAAAGCGTCTTCTTATGGTCTCCGTCTCGTAGTCATAGTTGTAGCCACCACGTGAGGCAGGAGCACTGCAAGTGTTTGACATGCCCCTCGGGGCACTAGTTGTTCCCATGGCCATGCCGACACCCTCCGAGGAGCTGAGCGAGATGAGTGAGTTTCGTTTAAGTATGCCCGATGCAATAGATTCTGTATCTCCGCCAGAGATACTCAGATTATTGCACAGTCGAGCCATACCAGCACCGCCCGCACCGCCGCCGCCTCCGTCACTGTCGTAACCTGACTCATTTGAACTCAGACAACTACTTAATCTTTGGTAAAGTGGTTCCCAGTCTTTGGACGAGATGCTGTCATTGCGCGACACGTTTGCCAGCTGCTCCTCTGGCGAGCGGCGGTGCAACAATGGCGATTGAGTGTGTGCAACAGGATGCTGCCCCTGCTGCCCCTGCTGCTGCTGCTGATGAAGGTGCTGCTTGTGCAGGACAGAACCACCGTTCTCCTCGGGTAGCACAGAGAGTCGAGAGCGCAAGAATGCATAGGGAAAGGCAGCCCGACGCGAGGCATCCTGCTGCCCGGCCCCGTTTCCCGTAGTGTCGTTCGGTGGCGACCCAACTTCCTTGCCACCAGCACTTCCAGAGCTGCTGCTGGCCGTTAGGTAGTTGCTCACTTTGACGATATCATCGCAACTGCTCGACTTGAGGCTGCCAATGCGCTGCAAGAGCTGCTGCTGGTGCTGTTGCTTCTGCTTCTGGTGTTGCTGTTGCTGATGTTGCAGATGCAACTGTTGCTGGTGGCCGTGCAGACTGAGACCCTCCGTGGGATCATCACACTTGATGTACGAGCAGCTGGATAGCTGGCTGGTGGAGCTGCTGCGGTACAAGGTTTGTGCTGTTGGCGTGGCCATCTGTGCAGCCTCCGAAGCCTTGAGAAGATTGTGGGAGCGATGATTGAGCATGCCAGTGGAGCCGATGCGATGAAAGAAGTTCTTCAGCGCCTTCTGGGGACGTGCCACAGACTGATGCGTCGGGGTGGACTGTGCACTTTGAATCTCCCTGCATCCCACTTCCTCGGCCATCTGCTGCTGGCTCAGTTGCTGTTGTTGCCGCTGCTTGATCATCTCGATGGATCCAGAGCGACATTTCTTCAGCGTACTCATCTGATTGGCCTCCAGAGTGTCTTTGCCATTGCAGACCTTGTGGTGCGTCGGCGAGTAGAACAGACTGCGCAGATCTGTGTGCGACTTGTGTGTGTTGGAGGCGGGAGATTCGCTGCGTTTCAGGAAGTCCAGTTTGCGGCTCATGCGCTTGCCCCAGGTGAACACTGCGGGGAGAGAGTGCAAAGAGAACGTGGTCAGAACGGTATTGATGACCTTTTTAAAGTGTTTTTATGAATTCCAAACCAGAAAAAGCCTTCACGTGCTAGCGTGCGTGATATCGTCACTGATTGCCTTCTTTTTTATTAATTTCTATTAATTCTTTTGTATTTAATAAATTATCATGAAACGGAAATGCAAAAAAAAGTGCAGTTCGCAAATGTCGATAATGCAATCTTGGCGCGAATCCTCTTTGAACAGGCCACTAAGCAGTGCACTGGGTAGGTCACTGCTTGGTGGTTACGATTCATCCGAACACTATTGTGGCACCACCTGTTGCATACTTATTCAACTAATCAAAGCTGAAAGCGCCACCTGTTGTATTTTTTACTTTCTGATGAAATACGCCCAACATTCTCAACAACAATCGATAACAACATATACCAAAACAACACTGTGGCAGTATTTTGTGAGTAGTATTTTTTACTTTGCTGCACACAGTCACTCTTCCATGAACATACATAAACAACGATTGATTTTTCGCGATTGAAAATGTCGCTTGCTGCCAAAAAGATTGCTGAGGCAGAGGATCTGGTGCGTACAGCCGAGAAGAGTTTAAAAACATCTCTTGTAAAGTGGGTGCCCGACTATGACAGTGCAGCCGATGAATACTCGAAGGCAGCGACTGCCTATCGAATTGCAAAGTCATTCGACAAGAGCAAGGAGTGTTTCCTAAAGGCAATCGAATGCTATAAAAACAATAAGTCATGGTTCCATGCAGCCAAGTGCTATGAACAGATCATATTGTTGTCAAAGGAAACCGGGAAAATGGAGCAGGTGGAGGAGTTTGCAAACAAGGCTTGCAGTTTGTACCAACAGCACGGATCTCCCGAGGCTGCCGCAGCAGCGTTGGACAAAGCAGCCAAGCTGACGGAACAGAAGCATCCCGAAATAGCTTTACGATTCTATCAGCGTGCTGTGGAGGTGATTCTCATTGAGGACTCAACTCGGCAGGCAGCCGAGTTCTGCTCGAAAGTATCAAGAATTCTTGTCAAGCTCCAGCGCTTCGAAGAGGCGACGAAGGCATTGAAAAAAGAAATCGCCTTGAATCAGAAAACTGAATCGTACGGTCAAATTGGTCGTTTGGTTGTGGCACTTGTCCTGGTCCAATTGGCTCTGGGCGACTCAGTGGAAGCAGAAAAATCCTTCAAAGAATGGGGCACTTGCTGCGAGGCCGAAGAAGTATCCACGTTGCAGGCGTTACTTCAAGCATTCGACGAAGAAGATGCCGAGTTGGCAGCACGAATGCTTGCCCATCCATTCATTCGACACATGGATGTTGAATACTCTATTCTGGCCAAGAACATTCCATTACCAAAGGGTCTAGAAGTGGAAAAGAAAACTGACGATCGCCAGAACAAGGTGCAGGAGGAGGAGGAGGATGGTGATGGCCTGTGTTAAGCAAATATCTCTAATTGTTATAAAACTGCTAATCACCAGATTGAAGAACCTATGCAATTGTTAACATAGTTATGTCTAATTAAATTCTATTTAATCACTGTTTTGTCGTATAATATTAACATAAATAGATACATATGTCTACTCCACGCTTGTAGCCCACTGCTCAGGGGCTATGTTAATTATTAATAAATGAATATACTTTAAAAACCGGATAACCGGATCCATAACGTCATGCGGTTTTTATTATTTGTGAAAGTTGCCTGAAAAGGGCACTAACCGGTAAGGTGACACGTCGATTTGGTAGTCTTATGTTTTATCTAGAGATCTGGAAGGGAAGGACGGACATGGCTATGTCGACTCGGTAGCTTATACTGATCAAGAATATATATTCTTTGCGGAGTCTTCCACGCCTTTTGGTTGGAGAAACGAGAGATGACTGAAAGGGTATAAGTTCTTCGGTAATCTTTAAATGGCTCTAAGCTCGAGTAACTTTTTCTGTTGGTTTAGTTAATTGTGAAGCAGTCGTACGGATCATACACTGTTTCTGTCTAGCTACAATTAATACAACTTGGAAGATGCAATGACACTTTTATATTTTTGACTGGGTAAAGAAGAACTGAGTGAAGAATAAAGGCGAAAGATAATGGCACAATATGAGTTGGAAAAATATAACTGCACAATCCATAATAACAGCTCTTGGCAGTAAATAAAGTGAAGAAATGAAGTAGCTGTATAAAGTACGTACTAGTATGCTATATAGACCTCTATATATAAGTCGTTTTGAAATCCCATAAACAAAAATAGCAAAAGACCAAAGCTGGCTTTGCATTAACTACCTGAATTTATAATTCCTACCATCGTTTAAAAATATAACAAGGATTATGTGCTCACGGCATCATTGCTTCTATTTTTGAGATCTATGGATACTAACCGTTTCGCGTCGTATTGGTGATGGTGGCTGAGGTACCCGCGCTCTTGTTGCTAGAGGTTTCATCGCGGCTGTTCATCTTCTCGTCGGCCGATACTCTTGCGGCGTGTTTGTGTTCCTCATCTAGGATAACAACCGGCATCGCTGTGACCAGTGTGTAGTCGGGTATATGACCTAAGGAGAACACCGGAAGAGGAAACGTTAGCTTGAAATAATCATTATCTGAAATGGGTGCAATAGCCCCGGAGCAAAGTGATAAGCCAAAAAGCACAACAAAGTGCCAAGATAAGACAGAGAGACTAAAAAAGTTCTACCTCAATAAAGATACGTGTATTATTTTACTCCTCATTAAATAACATTAGTGACATTTTATTGGATTGTTAGAGTAATTGATTTGTGATTCTATAATTTCTTTTATATAATATGCAAGCCCTTAAACTATCCTCATTTGTAATATAATCAACAAAGTATACAGGGTATATTCCTAGTCAGTCTCTTATAGTTCCAATTTTGATTTAGTTAGTCACTTTTCTGCACTGTATCTGATAGCATAATCGCAACTCATTATACCCTGCTACCTATAAATGCCCTATAAATGTATGCACACTGCCCAGATTCTGCTAGTCTGCCTGCAACTCTGCCCCAAGATGGATGGCCATTGGAGCTGGCGATGCTGGTTGCCACTTCTAACCCTGTGGACAGCCAAGATACTTGTGTGTGGCCTTGAGTTGTGGCTACCGCGAGTTGTGCTACATCAATTGGAGGAATCAGGCGAACAGTTCGATCTATGGACGAGGCAGTTAAGTCAGCACCTTAGCTCAGAGGATCAGCAGCGTCTGGCTTGGAATGTTCACTTTCTGGATGAACCCAAGAGCACGTTACAATTGAGACAAATACAGCAGCAACTAAGTCCGAGAGAAAACTCCATAAGTAATCCCTGCAAACTCTGGCTCTGGATTAGTTTTTACTGGCAGCTACGCAGATCGCACCAATTGGATGACAATGAGAACGTGCTGTTGCCACAATTTGCATTGACACTGTTGCAGCTGCAAACAGATCAGCAGTGGAACCTCTATTTGCAGAACATGCTGCAGAGCCTTCCGTCTCACTTGGTCACCATAGTGAAGAGCCGTTGGCTGTGCCTAAAGCACCCAAGGGATCAGCTTTACCTGCTACCAGGCAGAGCATTACAGCTGGGTGCCAATGGAAACTGTTGCTTGTGGCAAGTGAAGCTGTTGCACAAAGCATCCCACTGGCTACGTCTTGAAAATGCCTGTGAGCAGGATGCACCTTGGTTTGTCAATCTCCAGCAATCGCACTCCAGTACCTACACACTGATGAGTTCGCCCACAAATGACTCTAGCTTCTTCTGTCTGCGGAATGGAGTGGGAGTCCTGCTCAAGGATAATAGCAGTAAAGCTGAAAATAATTGTCAATGGCAGCTTAATGATTGTGGTCACCTAAGGCGAGATCATTAGGTTGTGCAGGTTTATAGATAAGAAATAAAGATGTATGATCCTTGGAGGAGGAATAGGGGAAGGTCTTTCTATATCTTGAAGTGATTAGAGGGATTATGAACTTAGTACGCCCTTATGGATTGCTCTACGATTTTGAGGTTGAAGCTATATTATTAGTAGGTAAGATTTCTAGAGCAATCTATAAGATCTTAGGTACCCTGCTGAGGTTAGAGCTCAATTTTATAATGTATTCTTAGATTCTTCTTGCACTGACTGACCTTCACTCTTTAATTTCGAGTAGGTACCTTCCTACTGTTGCACTTTTCAATCTGACCAAGTCCGTAAATACTGTTCCAAGTAACATTTTCATACCCATCGACAATTGAAGGTGTTTAAAAAAGGGTAAACCAACTAAGGAAGCGCGGCACACCCTACAAAGTATATATATTCCTGTTCAAACTGTACCCATTATTTGCATTTGAGAGTTATCAGTTTAATGCAGTGATTAGTGGTGGCTACTCTACATCTCTTTATGGATTATAATATTCCTGAATCCTTACCAGGCGTCAATGAGTTGCTGCTGTTAGCCTTGTCACATGCTGAGCCCTTTGCGTCTGCAGAACTACCAGAGTGACTGCGATGTGCCATGTATTGCTGATAGTGTTCCTGCAGTTGTTGTCGCTGTTGCTGCTTGTGCCCGCTGGCAATGTTGCCATTGTTGCTGTAGCTCAGATGCAATGTTGCTGGGGCGCTCGCAGTTGCCTGCTGCTGTCTGTATAGAGAGCTGGCCTCCGGGGGCGAGTGCACAGTCGTCTGACGCTCACTTAAGAGATGAGTGGGCGTGGAAGTTCGTAACGGCTGCGAAGCATTGTTGCCGTTTGCTGCTGCTTCGGCTGTTGCTGCTGCTGCCCCGGCTGCTGTTGATGCCGCTCCAGCTACGGCAGCGCCATTGCTTGTGAGGGTGGTGCAGCTGAGTATCATAGCGGGCTATTTCTCTAGGAGATCAGTCAAGGACGTCGTTAAGTTGCAGGTAGCAAGGATTTGCAGCAACATATTGCGGTATCACAAGCTTCGCTGCTGTTGCTGCTGCTGCTGTGCTGCTTGATGTTACTGCTTTGGCAAGTGTTGCTGTTGTGCTGGGTTGGACGTCACTTTGTGGTCAGTAATATCTGTGGAATGACGTGATTCTGCGGGTTACTGCGTTTGTCTTTATCGCGTGCTGGAATTAGAGGAGTGTCACATTATTTAGCAGCAGCTTTTCTGAGCCCTTTACACATCAAATATTATAGTTTGAGTGCCTTCTTTATATCAAAGTACCTAATAAATACCTTTAATACTGATATACCTTCATACAAATAGGAGTCAAGTAGCCTACTGTCTAATGCAAAATTAGGTGTCTCTAGGATTTATATTAGTAAAGATCTGTAATAGATGAACATGGCTTAAACAAGACTGATCAAGAATATATATAATTTCATGCTAATCAGAGTAAATTAACCTATTGCCAATTTGCAATTTGGTTTGTCTCTAGGTTTAATATTAGTAAAGATCTCTAATGAATAAACAAGGACACAGTTATTGATGCTGTTCAAGAATATATGTATGTATATACATATTTCCTTTCACAATAGTCAAATTTCACTCGAATCGCAGTAAAGTAACCTCTTGTAAAAGTAACCTATTTGCCAAATAGAATCCTCATAACCGATTGCATAAAAGTAGATAAGAATTAGTCAGCAAAGGGCGTAGTAAGTGTATAACACCTTCGACGTGTCGAGCATAAGCCTTCTTACTTGTTTTATTTAATTATTCCCATTTCCATGCATCGCTGAACGTTTTTTAAGCGGCTTTCTTAGCATAGCTTTTGTTTTTTTTTTTTTTTTCTTTGCTTTGCTTCTCTCGCTGTTGTCAGAAATACGCCAGTCTGCATAGTTATAAAATTCCTGTAAACCAGTCGTGGCAACGACAGCCTCAGCTGTGCCTTGTGGCAAATTATGAACTGCCTTTGAAATGGCGACACTGCTTAACCCGCCGCAGACACCTGTGCAGGTACCGGAGCAGGTAAGGCTGAAACCATGTTTCCCAGGGGGTATCATGAAGTTCTGTCCCACCTATTTAAATATATACTTAGCGCACATATGACTAAACTTGGACTATGGGGAACGAAAGGAGTTATTATGTTTTGGTGTAGAGCAGCATTAGAATCAAACCTAATCAATTCACTCTGCCAGATTGGACGGGGGTTTCTTTGCAGTAATATGGCATATTGATCTGAATTAACTGATTTCGAAATATTTACAACATGCAGTATAAAGAAGCAAACCTAGTTATGTTCCAAGTTGTAAGAGACAAACAGACAGACATAAAAAACAGACAAACATACGAAACAGACATTGAACAGTCTGTGGCTATCGGCAGGTTATGAATGAATAATTCTGTCTCTGGCAAACAGGTTGCACACTACGGATTAAGGTTCTGCAGTTTTCCAGTTTCAATTATCCCGCGCCGAAGCCACTTGAAGAGCTGCTGACCTTCACAGATCTAGCACGATAGTTGTCGCCCGTCGCAGTCTTCATCGTCGTCGTGGTCGTCCGGCAGAGATTTAAGCAGTTAGCGCCAATCGGCTTATTAGGCAAATCAATGTGATTATGTTACGACGGCGCTGCATGAGTCACCGAACAGGTTGTGCCACCAGACGGGGAATGCAGATGTTGCTAGCTGCGATCGGCTAAGTAAGTTAACCCACCCACAGTGCATTGGGAATGCGAAGACACTGCTACAAATGACAGTGGTTCTAATGGTCAAAAGAGTGACTGATGAGATGCAGAAGTACTTCAACTTCAGAGTCAAGGTGAGCAACTACTTGCAACAGGTTGACAATCATTTCAGTTGATTGCGTGAAGTACTCACACACTAAGCAACTAATTGATGTGGCACTCTACGCAGAGTTGTTGCTCTAGATGCCTTGACTTTTGGGACACAACATCCTGTGGCAGTAACTTAATACCAACAACATGTGCGCCAGAACAGCAGAAGAGGCAAGCACAGCTGCAGCTGCTGCCACAGATGCTGTTGTTGTTTATGCCTCACTGAATCAGGTGTTGCGTCTGATCTGCGACGATAATTGCATGCAAGCTGTCAGTGTTGCTGCTGCCGTTCGCAGCAATTATGCCGTGAACTTGTTCTGACTGCGCAACAGCAGCAACACGCTCCCAAATGACAATTTCATTTCAAGTTGGCATTTCTCAGCTGAAGTCGAAGCTGAGACTGAGGTTGTTCAACTCCAACACGAACTCGAAGCAGACATCACCATCAGCATCAGCATGTGACCATAGTCTCATGAGTTGTTATTAGCTAATGCATGGCCTCGAACGTGGCCCAACTAGAGACTCCGGACTGTGGTAATCACTGGGCCTACAACCTTAAAGACATTCTCCCATTGGTGGAGCTGTCGTGATTCGCAATCATTGATCCCGGATCGTTAATTGTTGTTCGCTGCTGATCACTGGCGTTCAGCACTGATCGTTTACGTTGATCGTTAATGGTAGAAGTTGAAGAGAGAGAGAGAGATAAGACTAGGTAGCCTTACCTGCAATCTAATTGTGCGTATCCGTTTGAAGAAATGGTCAAAATAGATTGGCAAAAATGTCTTCTATCAATTAAAAACAATTTGAGAAAGAGCAATACATAGGCTATTATTATTTGATAACTATAGAAACACTAAACGGAACGGAAAGTTGAAGACTTTGACTTGAATAACTTCGGAATTTATTAACCGATTAGATTGCAGGTTTACATTGCATTGTGACAATGCTTGTTTGCATGTTTGCTTGGAAGGTGGGCGTGGCATCCAAAATTTTAAATAAACTTTAGCTGCGCATGATATACATGAATCTCCATGCCAAATTTGGAGTGACTAGCACCTTTAATAACTGAGATATAAACGCTCATACGAACCTATCGACTCTACACTATAACCTATACCGACAAAGAACATATATCGATACTTTGTCTCTCTCTGTCTGTACAAAACCTGTATAAACTTTTTTTAATCATTCCCAATGATAGAAAGGTATTGAAAGCACAGACAGGGAAACGTATTTGCCATTCTGTGGCTCACATCGATTGTTTACCACTTGAGGCGAAAGCAATTTCCTTGGAAAATTGTTGCCACCGATCAATGCAATCGTAGCCATCATTAACAGCTGACGTCATCGACGGATCGAGTTCTCTGTAGCTTAAGGGCTTCATTAATTTTCATCGATGAAGACCCACATGTTGGCTAACTGCCTTTGTGGCAAATTTTAGCACGCGCGTTAGTTGCTGTTGCTGTTTTTTTATTTCATTATTTATTTTTTTTTTATTTTCTTGTTACTGTTAATACCACTTTTGTTACTCTTAGATTGTTGGCGTTAGCGAATTTCGCAAGAAAAATACGCAGTTCTTCGCACGTGTTGCAATGCACGCTATGAGGATGTTCTTGCCGTAAAAGTTCCTGTACCACTACTATCGAGGTACCACTGGTACTGTCGCTGTGCAGGCTATTTCGACCGTTTAGTCCAAACTTGGCAAGTGGAATCTTGAATTCTAAGCATTGTTGTTGCTGTTGAAGCCAAGACCGCGCCTTCTACAGCGTACTGCTGCTGCTGCTGCTGCAGTCTTCAGTGTTGTTTGTGGACATGCGAGTGTGCGATGCATACTGATACGACGGAGTTTAAGTTTACTCTTATCCAACACCGTTGGTACGAGCGCATTACAGATCTGTGCGAATGGATAATGTAGGAACATACTATGTACATGACTCTAGAGAGTTTATAACTTAATTCTGTGTTGGGTAGATCCAGCGAAGGTAATTGTCAGTTGTAGTTGTTGGTTTGGTAGGTTTTAGTAGTGTTGGGAAGGGTAGTAAAATGAAATACACACCACAAATTCGAGCTGAGTAAATCAAATTTTAGATATATAATTGCAGATTGGATAAAGCCTGATACCTTTAATTAAAAAGCTACTTTTGTTCTTTTCTTTCTTACTTTAAAAGACAATCAAAGCTAAAATCCATTCAAAAAAAGTAGCACAGTACCTGTTGAAGTTTGGTTTTTAGTAGTGCTGAGTAACGTAATTGAATTTTACAATGAAGGCAACATCAGGTAGGGTAGTAGAACAAAAATAAACCCAAATTCAAGCTTAGTAAATCAGATTTTTAAATATATATTTAAAGATTGGATAAAGACTAATACCTTTAACTGAAAAGGTACCTTTGTTCTTGTCTCTCTTGTTTAAAACACAATCGATTGAATCAAAATAGATTGAAGCAAACTAGCAAATAGTGCCTTACCCCATGCATCACCTTGGCCCGCGGTATCTCACGGCCGTTTCTTTTATTTCAAACTATACCCAACATACATAGGTACTTCAAACACATTTACATCCATTCAGTGCAAAGAGAGAGCGCACAATATACATATTCCCACTTCCTACTAGAGCAAATGAAGGCAGCGCAGCAGCAAAGTGCAAAAAACAAAAGGGGGAAGGAGCAGCATCTTTTCCTACCAGATGTTTTCATTGCTAAGCCCCTGGACGGGCCCTGGACAGGCCCGTGCCCAAGGTGGCAGACCAACAACCTGCCATTTACAGACAATTGTGACCGTTGTGATGTTTCGCAGCGACTAAGGTTGATGCAATGCCCGCCGAGTCCATTGGCCTTCTGTTTGCTGCTGCTTTGCACTACTTTTTGTGTTGCATATTACTGTCGACGTGCCGCTGCTGCTGCTTCTACTACTTCTACTACGACTACTACTTCAGGTGTGCAGGTGTTCAGAGCTTGGCCAGCGTTTTTCCTGGGTATTGAAATCACTCACCATATAAATAGTATTTGTGTACCCTTTACCGGGCTCTTGCGCTGCGTGTGGCCTCATATCGTGAGGGACCTTTGTGATCATATGCGGATGTATCGTTTTGTTGAGAGTTAAAGCACTGATGAAAAATCTTTGATGCATATATATATATAGCTGATCGTGTTCAGTTAAGATTCTTCAATGATAACCTATACAAATTACAGCAATTTTATATATTCTCTGTTACTCTACTTTGACCACTATATACCTTGTTTATTTTGAATAATTCTAATCAATAAATTCAAAAGGTACAATCACCTCAACCTAAAGAGTTTCTTCTATAACGTATAAATAAGTTGCATTGGAAAAATCAGTAAAGACTTCCTAAAGGGTAGCTAAACTTCGGCTACTTCTTGCTCTTTTCAAATTGAGTACATGGCTTAAACGAACGAACTCGACTGTTGTTGTTTTCTTTACTTTTTCTCGTTCCGTTTTTTTGTGTCAGGTGTCTGTTATGCGATGATGATGATGATGTTGTTGCTGTACGAGATATTTGCAATTTGCCTCTGTCTCTGTCCGCAGATTAAATTGAGAGTACATTTTGATTAATCTGGATTGAACACTCCCCTCGTGAGTTTATTTAACTGTTGATTTGTATACCCAGCTGAGAGTGACGTTTATAATACCTTTGTAATGGAAACTAATTAAGAAATGCCGTGCATGGGAACTGTTCCCCAGATAAAGAATCAATTCGGTGCCGGCAGCCAACGGAAGTTTTAGAGAATAAACCATTAATAATTATAACAATTAAGCATGACTGGGCCAAATTTCAGTTCTACACACAGAAGCGGCATGATGATGCGTCAAATTGAGGGCTGAGGCGAAAGCTGTCCAGCGGAGGAGCACAATAATGAGTGAACATCGAGTTGCCTATCAAAAGAATTGTTAGTGAAAGCTTGAGTGCGCACTGAGTGTTCTACAATGAGCACCTTCTAGCACCTTGTGCTTCGTGTTGGGGTGTAAGTGCTCTATGATCTTCACTGTTCACAAGTATTCCAGTACGTTCTGTTTGTTGCAACCTTCTGGCCAAAATATAGATACCCTCTGCAAGGGTATCGAAGTGCCATCAAGAGAAAAACGGTGAAAATTGAAACTAATGATAGTTTACAGTTGCGAAATATTCACACCATTGAATATGGGAAAGAAGCCGCCGCATAACAGAAACAGAAAAATCAACTCAGCTAATTATGTGCATTTAATGTTTAAATTAATGTCTTGCATTGATGATGAGGCTGCAGAGACACGTTGGTAGTGAAAGTTATAAACATTTAACGGTTTTCGCAATGAAAGAGAAATACCCAAAGCACTCGATTGAGTCAATAATGATACTTGTTTTAAGTAAATGAGATGTTAACTTGTTATTCCAATTGCTAAAGCTAGGTACGATTTCCTGCACGAAACACTCATTGCCAATGGCGGGTCTATTATCAGTATTATAAGATCATTATTTACCACTATTTCAATTTATAAATATTATACTTTATTATTTCAATTACCAACAGTTATACAGACTCATGAAATTTAGTAAAATTTCTTAAATAATTTCAACGACTTCAAAGATATTGATAGATGGAAAGAACAGAAAGAAGGATACAACAAATTATTACAGCGTAGATATTACGAATAAATACTCACATTATATTGATTATAACAGAAACCGTACCTATAATACTGATAAAACTCACATATTTTCTTTTAAGTGTTGTAAATCACTGCTCAAAATTAATATATCCTTTGCCAAGAGAATATACACCATACATATTAAATAGAACATCAGATTGTGATGAAAATAGCTGTTGGCACACTAATATGAGCATATGACTAATATGAGTAGCATTATTACAAATTCAGTATTCAACACTGTTCACTGGTGTTCAGCAAAGCGAAAACATGAATTTTCCTCATGACTGCCTGCTGTCAATACCATACTACAATATAAATATAGAAAGATTGGACTCCATTTTAACTTAGAACTTTCGTTATAATAATTCATAGGCAATCAAAATCTATAAGGTAAGCTGCAAACCTGATTAAAACGATTTCTTAAATAAATATAACTTCTTTAACGTATTTTATGTTGCATACTTTCAGGAAGCGGCTTCGAAATCAGTACATTTAAAATATTTCTTGAATAACTTGCCTGTTAAATATCCGATCGCAACCAAATTTAGAGAAAGCATTTAAAGGATTGATAGTTAGTGTGTTTACCAAAACTGAACTGGCTATCATTAAAACTACGCTTAGAATTTGAATATATATGGTTTATGGAGTCTGCCACGCCTCCTTTACAAACATATTCAGTTATTATTCCCTTCTACCCTGAAGTTAGGAGGTATAAAAACTTACTATTGCATTGAGTCTGTCACTTTAACTCTAAGAATCAAGAACATGTATACATACATAGACACATTTACACATACTTATTTTTACATATTCATACACCTATTCGAACACCTGTCACGAGTCTTAGCGGGTACAGTGAGGTATATAGTAAATATTATATGTATATGTGTATGTATGTGTGTATGTGCTAGTGCATTACCAACATGTTGTATGTGATGTTGATAAAAAACAACCGGTTGCAGCTCAGCCGAAAAACCAACGAATCGCAAAACAACAAAACTGCAAACTGACGTCGACGACTTTCCATTTTCAAATGTTTTTGCTGCATGCGGAGCGTTGCGCCGGCAACTGGTAACAGCAACAACAGCAATGGCAACAGCAGCAGCAGCCACAGCAACATCGGCAACATCAACAACTCGTAGAGCAACCGCAACATTAACAGCAACATCGACAACTTTTCATTTCGTTTTTCACGCCAAAAAAAAAAACAGCAACGAACAAAAACCGCAAGTTGCAACGACTTTTACAGCCATGCAAATGCTAGTCTAACCCGGTATTCCCCGTCCAAATCCCCGACACAAGAAGCAGTTGCAGAGATCCCCAAGCATGCCACATGTGTACTCTGTTTATCCATAGACCATTTTCGAGTACTCAAAACAGTGCAACGCATTGTCTACTGATCATCTGACTACCAGAACTGTTTGTTCGTTTGTCCGCCTGTCCGTTCGTCTGTCCGTTTGTCCGTCCGTGAGTGCGTGCCCATGCCGCGTGCCTGACATCAGAGTTGTGTCGGTGTGCCGCCAGTCTTGCCACGCAATCATTCTACACTTGCCGCAGTGTGTTGACAATTTTTAGTTTCTGTTTGTTGCTGCGTTTATTGACCGGTCATTACCTTTCACGCGACTCCATACCGGGGCTTGGCTATTAGTGTTGTTGACTGTCTGTTACTGTAGACTCGCGACTCTCCACTCTCCACTCTGTACACTCTCCACTCTCTACTGTCGACTGCCGACTGTCGTCGCTGTTTTTGTTTGTCGAAACCACTACAGTAATTGTGCATTGCCTTATTGGGACTGCGCAGCGGAAGCAGCATCGATTTCACTTGGAGTTGTCGCAGTTATTCACCATACAGTAGGAAGACTGCAGCTGAACTCCGGAAAAGTTTAGCCGATAAAGAGGGATGTCTTAGGTTTATTCGATTTATAAGCTGAGTGAGGCATAAAGATTCTTATGAATAGGAAACTTGTTGCATGAGTGAATGTTTTACAGACGATCAGGCCTTCACATATATTTTGATAACTCATTTATTGTTTTATATTTCTAGGTAAAACACTCTAAAAACAGTCTAAAAAAGTCAGTCAGAAGAAGTTCAAAGATCTCAAAAACTTATGTTTGGTTTATTGTTGATCAGTTTTAATAGACGAATCCATTATTCGACTACTGTCGGGCGTAATCGACTGTAGCTTTCGATACTTGACTTCAATAATTTTAAACAAATAAGAAAGCAAGCAAGGAATAGTGTGGGCACGGCTTTTATAGATCCGTTAGCCTCCTAATATTAAATCTGCAACTTCTTTGTTTATTTGTGTTTTGTTTTTATTTCTTAAAAGTGTGCTATGTAAATTATCCATTAGGATAGTATTATTTATTAGTTATACAAAAGATTTTAATAGATTTAAGGCAGACAAAGGAGACGTGATCCAGTTCTAAAACATTTTCTAACTGCGTTGAATAATATATGTATGTATGTATTGACACTAAAATTGATAGTCTTATGTCACATATACAGACAGACGCCTATATAAAATCATCTGTTGATGGCGAATAAGAATATATATGGTACAAGAATGGTATACGGCTTATACACTGTCAGCTAAGAGAAAAAAGTAAGTAAAACAAAGTATGAATACCCTTCAATGACATGAGCAATGGGTATATGGTACAAATTGGTAACAAATACATACCTATGCAGACACATATACTAAGAGGTGTTATAACCGTGACTTAATACAATACCTTTTTTTCACAGAACGTTTTATTCACAAACAGATACATTTATACATACGCACTCATAGGTTTTCTCACGTCAAAATAGTCTTTTTCTGTGATGACCCGTATCTCTTAGCGCATGTCTCAGAAAAAAAATAGTCACAGGGGGCTAAATCTGTAAATAGCGGTGTAGCAGCGTAAATTTATGGAACTTGTTGACACGAAATTCACTTTTTCATTTTTTAAATTCCGAGATCGTCTGCTTTCAATGCCTATAAAACCAAACAAAAACGCAGCTTCTCAAAATATTTTCATTTTTTTTTTAATTATTTATTGCGGGGAATTTTTTTTTTTTTTTGGGGGGGGGGGCAAAAAAAAAAAAAAAAGTTTATAAAAACCCCCCCCCCCAAAAACATTTTTTTTTTTTTTTTTTTTCCCCCCCCTTTTTTGGTTGGGGCCCCATTTTAAGCGTAAGCGAAAACGACTTGTTAATTACTCGGCTGACAATCATTAAAACATTTCATCGTCATCGTTCTGCTGAAAACCTGAGTCACTGTCAGATACTAACCAGAAAGAAATGCAGGCAATTGTGTAGCCTCGACTGTGAGTTACCCAGTAATCAATTGAAACAAAAGAAAACTATGCATTTAAACATATGTATACACATGTATGTACATATGTATGTTTGTAAACACCTCTTTCTTGTTTTTACTGTGACGCCATTCATAGTCAGATGAGCTACGTTGGAACAATAAGTGGAACAACTGCCGGAATCCATCGAGCTCCATAAACCGTTGGCCTGCCGTCGGCTGTTAACAAATTGATCTCGAACGATTGTGGAGCACATCGAATGCGATCCAAGTGATGTTCGACTTCGACGCAGCCAGACACAAAGCGGGGAACTTATTATAACTGCGTGGCTAACTGGCTTACCATGGTGAGAGCACAATATCAATAGAACATTTCTTTCTCTCAAATCAGAGTAGATCGCAAGATATTCAATCTGTTGCTTTCTTTCTCTCACTTTACTGTCTAGCAATTTACATAATTCCCCTCGATCTGAGCAATGTGCATATTGAAATGTAACCATAACGGTTTGGAATCACGTTCAAATGAGTCTTTGATTGCTCTAAGCTGCTGCTAATATACACAAGAGAAAGTCAAAGAAGGCCTCTGATTTTCTGGACTCTAAAGAATTGCCCTGAAAATCCCGTTCTTGTTTTGATAAACATTATGACATAAAGAAATGTTTCTTAGTAATTTCATAGTCTGCACTACATAATAGGAAGATGTATTAGGGCACTCATAGAAACTACCTTCATAAACATTACAAACTTAGCAATAATTGCACTGCATTGCCCACTGTGCAGCAGCTGCAGCAGGCAGGCAGGCAGGCAAGAATCGTTGGACTGTAACTAATTTGATTAATGATAAGCCAAGCTTAACAGCTGACGACTGTGATTCGTTTGCAGTGCACTATGCAGTGAAGATACATATGTATCTGAAGATACACAAATACGCATTAGAAACGAGGACGCTAGAACATAGACTGCTGCTAATTGAACGCGAGCTGAAGTACTATACATGCTCCGACTGGCGATCGGGCTTTCAGTTTCTATGAGATATGGATCCTTTAATAAGCATTCACTTTGTTAATTGCCAAGTGCACTGATTACATGCAATGAGCCGCTACTTTTGTGGAACATACCACGATACAACTTGCAACCGAAGCACATTTAAGTAGCACATAGTTGGCCCCCTTATGCAAAGAAATATACGGAACAGTAGCTGGTTTCTTTTACGGATTAAAGTATCTATAGTTATAACAACATCGTTTTGGACTCTTAAAATGTACAAAATTTTATATTTTGTTATACATTTTGCGGTGCAAATGAGACAGCGTACTATCTATTTCGTTCTAAATAAAAATTGTACTGTTTGTTTTTCATTGTAGGTTGCTAATAATGTTTTTATGTGTTTGTGTGTGAGTGTGAGTTAGCAAAACAGAACTGGATGTAAAAGCTTTCATTGTCGGGGAATCACTTCTCATGTAGCTTTTTCTTCAAATAATTGCCCGCCTCATTCTTTTCCCAAGCCTCGTACTCTTCGCGCTCCTGCGTCAACTTCTGCAGCTCCTTCATTTCCTTATCAGAGATACCCTCATCGATGTCCTTCTGCATGAGCTCCATTTCACGGACCATAGCCTCCTTGGCCTTGCGACGCCGCACCTTTATGTCCCGTTCATTTTTCAATTCTTGTTTTTGCTCTTCGTGCTCTTCCTTCTCCTTCTTGATGCGCTCCTCTTCCTGTGTGAACGCATCCAGTTCTTCATCGGTGTAAGGATACTCTGGCCTAGTGTAATTCATTAGTGAGTTGGTCAGGCACAGGCCAATACTGCCGATCGCAGCCAATAAGCCACTCAGCAAGACCATATTGTATTTGAAGTTCTTGGCCTTCCAGTTCGCCATAAAGTCACCTTTCGGCAGGGGCAGATCATTCATTATAGCATGGGTTCCCCCGCTGGGGAAGTAGCCCGGCTTCGGTTTCATTTTACTCGACATGTCGCACTTATCCGGTACCTTCTTGGTTGGCGGGTTTGCCGCAAACTGTCGTGTTACTTTGAAAATTGTATTCAAACCACTGCTGCGTACTAGATCAATAAACCGAAGATGTTTTTGAGGTCTGCAAGTGACTCTGGAAGGGTACTCACTGTTACGATTAACCCGCGAAGGGGTGGCCATCAAAAGTCTTGACATTTTTTTGAATTTGTCTTTTGACTGACGAGCCTAGAATTTGATAATCGTTGAATATGTGTTACTAGTAAAAATAATCGAATTGTCATTTGTGACACTTGTTTTGCAAGAGCTGCTGCGATGCCAAAACAATAATAGAAGTATAAAAATGTTTCTAAAACTTGGAGAAACGAAAACAAAGGACACGACGGAAATACCAAAGAGCGAACGTTCCAATACAAATACCAACTTTATAGGACTAACTTTCATTAGAAGTATTGAAAAGATCTATAGATATAGTGACAATACGAGTGGCAATCATTATTGTATTCTTGCTCTATTATTTAATAGATTCATTGTATAATTCTATGAGAATATTAATCCGAAGAAATACCTTCATAGAAAAGGAAAAGATGATATATGTATAAAAGTGTAAATACTTTCCTATGAATAGTATCTTACACCCAAGGCGAAAATTATAAAAACAAACATGAATTTCACTTACAAAAAGAAACCTTGCCGTGATATCATATAGAATAGAAACAGTTAATAGCCACAGAAGAAAAGCTTTTGGGCACCACCGGACAAAGTAGGTGAACGACCGGGCGACAAAGCATTAACATATTAGAGCACATCAAAAATGTCATGGCTATTTATGAAGCTCAAATCTAAAAAGGTGTCACGTGCACTACCAACAACAACAATAACAACAACAAACGCAAGAAAATATGTCAAACCATACGTCGAGACGAATGCATAATAAAATAACGGCAACAGACGAAGGGACGAGCAAAAGGTCTGTACCAACAATAAACAACCAGAAGAGAAGACGGTTGCACTTTGCAGCACCAACAACAACAGCAACAACAGCAGCAGCAGCAGCAACAACAACAAAAGAGTCCAAAATTCGACACAAACTTGTTTACCGCTGCACTTGTATTATCAGTAGAAGAAGGTAAAGAAGAAGCAGACGAAGTGGACGTGGGTGTGTAAAGGTAGAGGCGTGTGCGGGTACGGCTACGGGTACGATATATGTGTACTTAAGCTTAAACAGAGTTGCAGGTACCGAAATTATTGTACCACTTAACATAAATGTAGCTTAACATTATGTTTACAGTCTCAAATTAAACAAATACATTGGGACACTTCTAACTCTTTGGATTGCCCTGCTTCACAGTAGATAAACTTATCTGTTGTGAAAGTAATCTAAGCTAATATTGAATAAAGAAGAATTAGTTGCTTGACAGTTCAGATATGATTCTGTTATTCTAAGCTTAGTCTTCTAACAATTCATAAATCTTCTACAGAATTAGTTTTATATACTCTTTCAAAGGGTATATTTTCATAGTCTTACTCAATTCTTTTACTCAATTTCATATATTTACTCAATTACTTAGTATCACCCGGTCCAAAGATTAAAAAATAATTATACTTTCATCAAATTTATTGTATTCCCAAGAATCCAAAATATATTTCTGTAATTACGATCAATTGATCTTTTTCTTTAAAGAAACACTCTAGTCATTCATCGAGGAGCTCGTTACAAGTAGACTCATCTTATTGTGTTTGATTTCCATTTTTCTGTTCTGCGATCGGATGCATACTAAACAAAGCACCACAAAGAAACCATAGACTATGCCACTCACATAGCAGCGGATAGCTGCCTTCTGAAAGAGGCCATCGGCCTCTTGTTGAAATTCATCCAGAGTTTTGTAATGGTCCTTCAAGGGCAAGTATTCCACCAAACCGAGGGATTTCACTTGGTAAAAAGCACCCATCAGCAGGCATTGTATAATTCCCCAGATGCTCATGAACAGACAAAATACCGAACACTTGCGGTTGCAGGAGTAGACCATTGTGAACACACTTGCAACTTGTGTATCGTATGTTTTTTGTTTAATGTATGTACTTGACTCACGAGAGTTTGTTTTGACATATTATTCAAATTGGACGATAAATGCAAAGCTGCGCTGTCAAAAGTGCTACGCTGCCTACATGAATTATACAGTTTATCGATCGGAACAGTTAAAAGTTTCAGTTGACCTTGCGTGAACTTAATGACATAAGATCTATCTAACCAGATCCCCCTACCGTGGCTGATTATTTTAAAATATATTCATGTATACATACATAAAACATAAAGTTGAAGTTGACCAATCAGCGATAAGTGTGCAAATCACATGAGGAAACTTCGATAGCAAATATATTATGCATACGAATGAACAATATGTTCTTGGTCAATATAAAAAGCAGCGTTAACAATAAAAGATACTTCCATGACAGATCAAGTTTTTCTACAATTTTGGATGACACGAAAATTGTTCTTTATATAATATGCATAACAACTCACCTAGATGAAATTCTATTAGTTTCCTTTAGAATCCAATATAAACATTGCACTTAAGGTAACCAATTTTGGTTTTGAATCGTTTTAATTATTATATTCCTGCTGGAATTTTGTGTTACTATATAGCATAGGTTGCTTCGGGAGCTGTTGTTGTTAATCCTTATTACCTTTGGTAAAACACATTTTAATCAGAGATTAGCACAAAAACACTTCAACAATTTTCAACTTTTCAATTTCAACTCTCACACATTGAAATATCAAACTAAAAGTAAAAATTTTAAGGTTGCGCTCAATTTTAACCAATTTAAACCGTTCCAAGCACTTTACCCAACACAAAGTACTACCAACACAAATTGTTATGGACTAGTTGCTTTCTTGCTCGGACAGGTAAATACATATACAGTCAGCCGTAAAACGAAAACAAGTAAAATTGTTTTTTTCAAAGACCGAAGGTTTTATACCCTTCTAGGGTTTTTATGTAAATAAGTTAAGTATGCAATTTGATCTATGTAACTTCGTGGATCGTTATATAACACTGTTTATATTAATCATCTTTTTCGATTGATTGTTTTTAAATTTGCTGAATATATCGTGTACCGATTTAGACATGAAGCCTTTGACATTCTCAGAGTATTTTAATTATTTAATATTATATCCTGTTATACATGTTATTTAAGTGTTAGCTACATGTATTATGTACTCTTAATCTGCATCAACAGGTCAGTCATAACAAGCTCTGAAAGCTACGAGGGTCGTTTGATAAGTCCGTGACTTTTTGAATAAAATATATTTTTTTCGTCAAAGAAGCGTTTTATTTCTCAACATAATCTCCTTTTAGCTCTATACATTTAGTCCAGCGTTTTTCCAATTTTTTTATTCCTTCCAAATAATAGGTTTTCTCAAGGCCCTCAAAATAGTCGTTTGTTTCTGTGATGACCTCTTCATTTGACCCGAATCTCTACCGCCGAGCCATTTCTTCATGTTTGGAAACAAAAAATAGTCACAGGGGCTAAATCTGGAGAATATGCTGGATGGGGTAGCAGTTCGTAGCCCAATTTATGAAATTTTGCCATGCTGACACGAAATTCACTTTTTCCATTTTCGTTAAAATTCACGAGATCGTCTGCTTTCAATGCCTATAAAACGCAAACCAAAAACGCAGCTTTCAAAATTTTACAGTCAGCTGTTAATCGATAACTGCTGACAAGAGCAGTGTTGTATTTAGAGCAGGTGCGCGCAAATACAAAAAGTCACGGACTTATCAAACGACCCTCGTATACAAAATAGCTGTTATTGAAACAATATGGGATTTTAATTAAAATCTGTACTTTTTGCATTCCTTTTTCATTTCACTAAAATCGATTTCACAATAGCTTTCATAACAGTGTTTTAATGAACCTATAAATATTTATTCATAACTTCCAGACATACAAACACTTTAGACCGAACTGAAAGGGAATTAAAACATCGGCATGTCGATTGTTAACTTTTCTCTTTTCTTGTTTTTTCTTTAAATTTAATTTGCAAGCAAACTCATGTTGCCAAACACAATTTTGTTTTTGTTTTATTTAATTGTTACACCTGTTGATTCTTTGTTATGTTGTGCACTCTGTAAGTGAAACACTTGTTGAAGACACGTGCAGACGAACACAGCCAATCGGAATTAGCGATCACGACTTTGAATCAGAACTTGCCGTGTAGCTGATACCTTCAAAGACTGTCTTCACCGCAGACAAACAACAAACACAAAAAATCAGCTAAAAGAGAACACGAAAAATACCGAATGCGACGCGCGACACAACCAACTTCTTTCACGTTCGCTGCTGGAATGAAACAAGTGAGCATGAAACATTGGAGAGAGCCAAATGAATGCTGCGGCCAGTGTTGCCCATTTGGATATTTCCCCCTCCATGTTAAGTCAGTTTTAAAAGCTAAAATATTACAGATGTATCTTTAATGCCACGGTAGTATAATACGGTCAAATTGGCAAACACTGTTGTGAAATGCACGATAAATAATTCGCTGGCTAATTTTCAAATTTGTTACATATGTATACTTCTATTTATTTATTTATTATATGTCGTTATAATGAATTATTCCTTTAATAAACTTATATATTTGAAGTTTACTGGAGAAATTTAAAATATTTATTAATATTTTCTTATCAGAACTCAATAGTCAATAACATGGTATAGAAAAACAGTTGACTCACACTGTAAAAACCAACTGTTGACTTAACATTTTTCTCTTTATCCAGTTTAAAGCCTAACATTGAGGGGCAGTCAGACAAAAGTTGGATGCTGCACAACTGCATGAACGGTTAACATTTAACGGAAAGATCTAAGAGAGTGTTCAACATCAGTTCAAAAGTAATTGGAATCAACTCTCTTCGATACTTTTTTACTAATTATATAATAATCGGCATTCTAACAGGGTTCATTGCAAGAGTACTCGATTGTTTAAGCAACCTCTCACTGAGGCCTAAATATAACCTAATTATAATTCGCAAGTAAGGCACAACAAAGCTACTTGCAGCTTAAAGCGTTCTTAAACATTTTAATTGGAAATTAAACCTTAGCGGAGGTGTTGGGATGCGACCTCAACAATTTTTTTTTCTTCGTGTTTAAGGTCAGTGAGCAGTAACTTTAGGGGTTGTCAGCGTCCGCTAGGGTGCTCGCCAGTGTGTGTGTTCAAGTGTGTGTTAACTGTGGGCTTTGATCTAATTTTAATGACGAATTATAGTAGGTCACAGGGGGAGCGCTCTTGTCTGTCCTACTGTGTGGGTATGTTTATCAATTTGTATATGTATGTATATATATCATCACGAAGTGAGAGGTGCTAAATGCTGCAGGCCTTCAGGCTGGTTCTTAAATACCAACTCTCGAATACTAATTCGCGCCGAAAAGTAAACTGCAAATTAATTAACAAAAATGAACTAGAAATACCCAATAACTGTTTTATACGTATTTCGATAAATCGATTGCCAGTTTAAATTTAGATCAAAGACAGATGCACGAGCTAATGCCACATAGAAAGAAAAACACAGATGGAAAAAACAAAATTAATAATTTTAAAACAATAAAGAAAATTTATAAAGTCTAAAGATTGTGCTTTTTATGACCCAAACAAATGTATGATGAAATAAATTTAAACATTAATTATGGCATGCATTTAACAGACTGTTCAACAGACAAACTTGCCTGCCGTTCATCTTATTCTGGCAACCACTGTACATACTTTATGAGATCCGCAAATATCTACTTTAGTGTGTTGCAAACTTTTGGTCAAAATTATAATTAATAGCAGCTATTCTTCTGTGCAAGTGGCGGTACATTTACTGAGTAATCGATGTTTGATCAAAAGCAAGAGTATTTTGGCACTGTTAGCTAATTGAAGGCTGAAGAGTCGGCAACACGCATTCGCCGCGTGGAACGGGCGCATACGCTGCATCCACAAGCATTTGCGGCATTTGCTGTCTGAAATTCTTAGCATTGGGCAATGAAAACCAAACTTAGACACTCCATCCAAAACTTGTCGTGCGCTGTTTAATTAGCTGCTGCAGTCGGCAGTCGGTAGTCGGCTACGCTGCATTTAAGTTTCATCTGGGTGCAAGACATTTGCCACTAATTTGGAGCGCGAGCTGTGCGATTGCCAAATGTGGCATGTTGCAGCCCACCAGCAGCATCAATGCGAGGCACAACCCTTCTCTGGTCAACCATAGTCGGTTAACTTTTAGAGTACTAGTTACTAAAAGGGGCAGCGAACAGCAGCAGTAATGGCACAAAAGGGTGTGCGAACAACCAAAGTCCGTTTTGAGTTATATTTGGCATGAATTGAGCAATTAAAAGAGCATTACTCATTAATAGAAAGTATAAAAAATTAATGGAAAGGTTTGGTCCCTTTAGACGATATAAGAAAAGCAGCGTCATTCTGGGCCAGTAAAGTTTATATTGTACTATAAATCATTTGCACCCAGCTTGTCTGACAGGTGGCATCGCATGCTGAATGCTTGTTTTGAATTTGAAATTCAGATTAGTGACTCGGCTGATCCGAATCTCCAAAGTCTCCCAGTGGTGCACATCGGGATGACGCCTGCGACGACAAGTGGTCTGCCTTGTTGACCAATCGCAGTGGCGTTGCACACAGCATAGTCGCAGCACACTCGCATCTATTGCGAAATCAGCAATAACAAAATAGTTGCAGTTGCTCTGGCTCCGGCTGCAGCTCTTGTTGTTGTTGTATAGTTCACAGATACTTCACAAATTGTTACTATTTGGCCCGCTTTGTTGACGTTCAGAGCGTCGAGATTGGAGTCGAATCGAAAATGAAAATCACTTGCCAGCCGGGCCCCACTTTGCTGCTAAACATCTGTCCACCACTGTGCACTGCATACTGTCCATCGTCCACGGCCCACTGTCCGCTGTCCACTGTCCACTGTCCGCTGTCCGCTGTCCACTGTCCACTGTCCGCTGTCCACTCGTCTGCTGTACTATAAAGCAACGCAGTGTACGCACAACATTTACCAGTTGCCAATCTCAGTTTAGCGAAGCCAGAACACATTGAGCACACCAGACGCTTCGTCATGAAACTTTTGGTATGTCCGAAAGGCATTTGCGATCTGGAGAACATCTTACTACTCTGGTTTTGACAGATTCTTTGCACTTGGATAGCCGCTGCGACTGCTGCACCCGGCTTGCTGGATTACGGACACTCGGCGCCGGCCCTCAGCTCCTACAGCATTTCTCATGCGGCGCCTGCTATCAGCATTGCCCATGCGGCACCTGCCATTACCTATGCGGCACCAGCTCCTGTGATAAAGTCCTATGCACCCGCCATCAGTTATTCAGCTCCGACGGTGCTTAAGTCCTATGAGCCAGCTGTCAGCTATGCTGCACCAGCGCCAGTGATCAAGTCTTATGCGCCCGCCATCAGTTATGCAGCTCCGACGGTCGTCAAGTCCTATGCCGCACCCATTGCCGTTGCTGCGCCTGTCATCAAGGCAGCCGCTCCAGCCACCAGTTACTCACACTTCAGCTCGGTAAGATGCAGCAGGGAATCCTTGAGCGACTTCAGCTCATCGTGTGAATCGCTCAACTCTGATTGAATTGTCAAACAAGTCAGCGGTTTGACTAGTTCTTTTCTAGGTCTTTCTTTGCATAATTTGCTGACGTTAGTCGGTTTGATTTAAGTGAAATTAATGATTTAATCAATGATTACCTAAGCACATAATAGTTACAACATAGTTAGAAGTTTGCTACGCATAGGAGTGACCTTTCCAACCAAAGAAGTGTCGAGTTTTCCGATTGTCTGTCTGTCTGTTTAAAGTGGAAACCTTGAAAACACATTTCAGTTAATCTTTTGCAGCTATCTTCATCTTGAATGTAGCTAACCTTTTACATAATTCTCCACGTTAATCAAACTGACTGTTCCATACAGGTCGTTTCGCATGCCACGCCCATCATCAAGTCATACGCAGCGGCGCCCGTTCTCAAATCTTATGCACCAGCGATAAGTTATGCAGCTCCAGCAACGGTTGTCAAGTCTTATGCCGCGCCAGCAATCAGTTACCAGCCCACATTGCTTAAGTCTTATGCCGCAGCACCTGCACTGGAATTGGGCGGCTACGATGGTCATGGATATGGCTACCACTAAGTGTACCGCAAACTTCTCCAGCGTCGGATGCGGCCAGGGATGTTGAGGAGGCTCTGAAGAGCAGACAGACAGGATAAGGAGTGAAAAAGGGTTGACGGCGGCACGTTATACCATACATTACCCTAGAAACCTTCGATTTTAGACCATTCTGTATTTATTTAAGGTTTAATCGCTGCAAATAAAGAAAATTCAACTTTTCAATTGATCTTCAGGTTTGTTTAGTATAAAAATGTTTGAAATGCGGTATTTTTTTAAAGGGATGTATTATTGGGAAATTTTGCAGTAGATGGCCACACTACAAAGTTATCGGCGTTCAAACAGATGTCCAGCGCATCACGATTATCAAAGCTCAGTTCAGCTCAGTTTAGTTCTTTTCAGTCTTTCAACGAATAAACAACAGTGACGGAGCATGTTTACGCCCGCTGGCCTTATCAGCACTCTTTTGTGTCTAATTCTGATGCAGCATCCGGTGGCTGCACGAAATCGATTCAATATTAGCTTAGAACAGCTAGATGCCTGCGAAAGCCTGGACATACCCACATCACAAGGGTATGCATATAGGGATTTCTTCAGGGTACACAACTTGGACAACAACAAAGGTACAGACGAACGAACGCATCCATCTGAAGTTCTATGTGCTCACCACCATGGATGCGCATATATTGCTTTCCGTTACGAACAGCCCGAGTATCTTCGATCGGGTATATGAGATCGGTAAGTCTGCGAGATGATGTTATTGTTGTGCAGCCTTCGGTTATCTAATTTGACTATCACAGTTATCGGAGCTGGCGGGAATACATTCTCTGCCATCCGCACGGGAAAGGGAGTGAATCGCGTATCCACAAATCAGGACATGAACTTGCTGTCCGTGTACGATCCAACGCCAATTGAAATAGTGCAAACAAAAGGTGAGACAGATTTAAAATGCAAATCCTATTGGAATTGTAATCTTTGAACTATCTGGGAACATTATCAGATGGCGAACTGTTTGTTTACATTCCTGGCTTCAAGAAAGAGCCTTTACTGCAATATCGCGACGAGTCGCCTCTCAACATAAACTACCTTTCCTTCAGCACGTTTGGACATAACCATGCACGTTGGTTCTACGACTGCAGCTTTGATGAATTATGTAAGTTCATTCCTTTTCGCAAGGGGTGTACTTGAATTACATCTTTCATCTTTACCTTTCACAGCCGACGGGATACAGCAGAAGCAGATAAGCAAGTCGAAGGCGGAGGAGCTGCTCGTAGAAGTGAACTTCAATGCGCAGAACAGCAGCCTGCCTCCCGATCTTAATGAAATCCAGTTCAGTTTTCAAATGCGTTCCCTAGCCTACGATCACGCTTCTGCTCTGTTGCGTACGCGCATTCATCTCTTGATGCACTGGCAGGATAATCGCTTGAAATGGGATGCCAAGAAATATGGTGAACTAACGTCGTTGACGCATCCGCGATTGGAGGTCTGGTCTCCTCAGCTTGTGGTGCTTAAGTGAGTATGGGGCAAAGGGAAAACCTAATTTGAGTTTAACTTTGGTAATGATTGGTTGATTGTTCCTTAGTTAAGTTAACTTTTATACATTAATAAGGCATGTATACTACATCAAGTTGCTTATCAGCATCAATATTCAAGAGCAAAGTCATCAGTCTGTTCGTCTATTCCTCTGATAAGCAACTCAGTGAATCACAGGAAATTCCCGCATCTTTTTCTTTGATTGTCCGATCATACAAGTATTAAAGGGATATATTTTATATATATTTATAATATTGTGTGAAGGTTCTCAACAACTAATCTCCTTTATCATATTATATCAATGACTCTGCAGTGGTGCCCTGGACTCGCTAGGAAACGTGTTTAGGAACTTTGAACTGCGCGTATACCACGATGGCAATGTCACACTGATGGCCAGTAACCTCGAGTTGACTACCTGGTGCGTGGATACGGCTCGCAATTGGCCCAATGAACGCATCGAGTGTGACATTGAAATGGGCATTGAACAGAGTCAGGCGCTTATAGCATTGGCCTACGATCGCAACAGTCAGCCGTTGGAGCCCAACGAACATGTCAACACTCCATCCGGTTGGACATTCAGGGAAATCCAAGTCGAGCATGTTGAGAACGCCACTAGCATGCGTTACTCACCCAAAGGCCTAGTGCAGACCATCTCTGGAGATGTGACCATCGGCTTTAAGCTGCAGCGCAACAGCACATTCTACGGCTACGTCTTTATAATGCCTCTGGTCGGTGAGTTGGAGGTTTTTGACTTTTAAGTTTCTCCACATTAATCGAGCCAACATCATTTGGCAGCTTGTCAAATCATTATAGTGCTGTCGTTCCTGCTGCAGGGCTATAGACGAGGCGCACTAATCCTCGTTGTCATGATGCTAACATCTTCGGGTCTGATGTACCTCACCCGTCACGCCTCGCCGCACTATGTTCCGCCTCTTAGTAAGTATTTGATCTATCGAGATGAGTCTCATTACAACATATATTATAACCCTGCAGTGTCAGCATATCAGCATACCATGCGCATTTGCGTCTACTGCTACTTGCTGCACATCGTCATCATGTGGCTGGATCGGAATCCCCCGCGCACCAGTAGCCCCTTCCTGTTGAAAGTGGTGACCTCGCCCCCGCTGCGCTTAGTGCTGGGACTGCGCTTCACAGATGTACGATATCTACCCAAGTATTATACATAATTGTAGAGTATGTAATATAAGTTTTCTTATCTACAGGCAACGGAATACTGCAAAATTCAACAACAGCCTTGGCGACAACTGTCGAAGATACTGAACAACGTCAGCTTCATAGCGATAAACATTTGTTTTATTATTCAAAATGTCTGTCAAATTTCCAATTAAATTTTATTATCAGTTCATGTTTAAGAATTAATAATAAGCTTACTAATCAACAATATATACACACACTTCCTTTGTGCACACTTTTCTGGTTTTACTTTTTAAAGAGATCTTCAGATCAACTTGATTTTGTTTGGGGTATCAAAATAAGCCTTCACTTTTTTTTGTGTGAATAAGCATTTTTTAAAATTGGCCGAATTCAATATATCTTAATGTTGAGTATGCTTAACTATAGTATTCTTTACTTGATTTCAATAAGAAATATATTTCAAGATAAAAGAAAATTCGCGCTTTCAAGAAAATGAACTGGTTCCTAGTTCCATGCGCAACAACTCTGGAATTGTGAAGGTATCGATACTTTGTTATCGCTAACATTCCCATAAACCAACACTACCTTTCATCTTGCATTACTTAAATTCAGGACCGAATTGTTTTTTATTTTAAAAGTGACTACCCCAGGTGCCGACTGGATCAGCTGACTCATTGGCCATGCCGGACGACACGCAGGATGCCAAGGCACAGAAGTTGGCCGCTGCACGGAAGAAGGTAGAGCAAATCAAAAATATTCGTGACGTGGACACTTGTACACTGGCTCCTTATTGATTTTGATAATTGTTGCAGTTAAAAGAATATCAGCAACGTTGCAACAACAACGTAGACGAGGCGGCTGGTACAAATACGAACTCATCAACTGTCAGCATTGCAAGCAATTTGTCTGAACAATCGGACTGTGAATTGACACTCAACAATGGCATAGAAGGTCAGCAAGTGATAGAACCGATATTGCCGGCAGTAGCTCCATCAGATGTAGCTGCATACTTTACGCCTTCTTCAACTTCTTTGCCGCTGGTGGAACGCGAAGTGGATCAGATCCCCGCATCAGTTTGGCCAGCTCATGACCAGAGCGATTCAAATGTGCAAATCATCCAAGTTCTGATTGGAGAAAAGGCTCAGTTGAACACAGAGTTGACTAAGTCTCGCCATGCATACCGTGAAAGGGAATTGGAGCTTGAGGAGCTGCGCACAGAGCACACACAAACTGTACAACGATTGGAGCAGTTGCAACAACGTTGCCAAAAACAACAACAGAACAGCGAACAGCAGCACAATGAAATAGTCGAACTGCAACATACTCTAGAACAGGCGCAAACCCATATTAAGGATCGGCAGACACATCTCGAGGAGCTCGAAGCTCAAGTGAAACAATTGCATGCACAACAGGAGGAATTGCAACAGCAGTATTCCAATAAGTGCAATGAACTAGATATGGCGCAGTTGCGGCTGCGACAACTTTCGGACGAGTCCAATGTGAATGCCGACAACCGCATTGAATCGCTGACTCAAACTCAATACATGTACGAACAGCAGATACGTGATCTTCAGCAAATGGTCAGCCAGCTGACGCAGGACAAGGAACAGGCAGCCATTCAGTACCAAAATTACGTGTCCAATTTGAATGAGCGCAACGCCGAACTAAGCGCTGAGTGTGGTCAACTGAAGGAACGTGAGGCTCAATTGGTTGAGCATGTGAGCGGGCTGGAACGCGAAATCCAAAAGAACTTGGCACTACAGGCACAATACAAGGAATCAGCCAGTCAGCAGGCTGTGCAGGAAAAGGCACAGACAGAGGCGCAGTCGGAGCCAGACGTAAGTTATTCCTCGGTGAAGAAACTAAGTAGTCACTCACTGAATCTTTTTGCAGGCTGCTTTGAAGGCGGAGCTAGCTGCCTTGCAGGAGCGTGTAGGCGATTTCGAATTCGAACGACACGAGTTCCAGCTGAAGATTAAGTCACAAGATGATCAACTACAATTGAAAGAGGATACACTTAACGAACTGCAGCAGGAATTGCAACGTCTGCAAACGGAGCAGCCAGATCTGGTGAAGCTAATGGCCACAATAGAGTCCGACAAGGTGGCTGCATCGCGAGCTCTTAGCCAAAATGTTGAAATGAAAAAGCAACTGGATGAGCTGCAGCAACATATTGTGCAGCTGACCAACGACAAAGCGGACTTGGTCAATAAGCTGGACGCCGAAGAGTTTGCCAATCGTGAGATGCGCCTTAATTATGGCAAGCTGCAGGAGGAACTGCAGACCAACAAGGAACGCTTTAAGTTCAAGGACGAGGAGATGATTAGATTATCTCACGAAAATGTCGAGCTGCAGCGAGCACAGCTCATGCTTCAGCAGCAGTTGGATCGTCTGCAGCACTACGAGGTGACTTGGTGAACTTAAGGGACATGCTTTCTAGCCTATTCTAACTGATATTCTTTCAGGCCAAACTATATCACAACCAGGACTCACAAATATCGTCTGAAGCTGACACAGAAGCTCCAGAATCTTCAGAGCATCTAATTACCAAGGATGCAGTGACAGCACAAGAGAAAATTCACCTGCACGACCACGAACATGATCATGGTCACGGCCACGACCACAGACACGACCATGGCCACGGCCACGACCATGACCATGGACACGACCACAATCATGGCCACGACCATGGCCACAGCCACGACCATGACCATGGACACGACCACAAGCATGGCCACAGCCACGACCATGGCCACGACCATAAACATGATCACTGTCATGGGAACGAACATTCGCACGATAACAACAACGAAAAACATTCCCATACGGATAATGGCTCGAGTTCCAAGACTCCTTCGCTTGCCACAGAAAAGGCCGTTGAAAAGTTACAGTCGCGTTTCACGAAACTCATCAGCCAAGTGGCTGATCTGACAGAGGAGAAGCACAGCTTAGAGCACCTTGTGCTGCAGTTGCAAGGCGAAACGGAAACCATTGGCGAGTACATTGCTCTCTATCAGACTCAGCGACGTATGCTGAAGCAACGGGAGTACGAGAAGGCTACCCAGATGCGTTTGCTCAAAGCAGAACGTGAGCAGCTGCGTGAGAAGATCAATGCGCTTAATACGTTAGTCGCCAGTCTGGGCCTAGAACTTCCAGTAGATCAGCATGCGGCGACGGCTAAAAACGTCGTAGAGCAGCAGCAGCAGCAGCTGATTTCCAGTAAAGATAATCAAATGGAGAATGGCAACTCTCAACAGATTTTACACAAGATACAGGATATAATAACCGAAATTAAAGTAAATACCGAGGAGTCGCCCACAACATTATCCAATGCCGCTCATTCGGACAGTGCTGTGGATCATTTAAATTGTTGTCTCGGAAAATTTGAGGTTGTCTGAACCCTGATAGGAAACGAATCTTCAAGTTTTGTATTTAAAGTGCAATTATTTGTCAGCATACGAGTCTTTACAAAATACATAACTAAGATTAAAATTTCGTAAATTTCGCTTGGCCCTTGTCTTCGTAAGTTCTGCAGAAGGCCTTATATATGTATGTATATGTTTACACATATTTATCAAAAATTATGAAGATATCTACAAATGTACTAAATCTACCCCGTGAAACTGTCGAAATTAATAATATATGTCGATGTTTTCGACGTTTTTTCAATGTTTTATGGATCACCAAATATAAATTGTATAAATTTTAATGAAAGGGTTTTTTTTTTTAAATATTTCTTAATTTTGCTATCACTTTCAGTATAATAATTTTAATAATCTATAGTTTGACAGAATTCTCGTTACGTAGTTTGTGTTTGATACTTGCTTCCTTAAGCGACTTAGGGCGACAACTGCGAACTGGACGGCCAGACGTAGTAAAATCGCTGCTGGACTGCTGGAACACTTCGTCCATGGTCGTTGTTGCACCCTTTTGACCTTCTCGAGGAGTGCTGGTATTGTTGGGTTGCCTGAGATTATAGTTAAACTTATTGAAATTCACAAGACTTTTGCGCGGTGTAAGATTAGTATTATTGGCATCCATGTGAAGAGAAGTACACGGCACTGCCAAGTGCACGGCTGAGGACATCAGAGGTGCAGTTCTCACTGCATGAATGATCGGCTCTTGATTATCGACTTCTAAGGAATACTGCCCGCAATTGGTCAAATGCTGGATTAGTGGACTGGTGTCTTCCAATGTCCCTTTTTCTGAAGGATAATTCCGGCGAGCAACTCTTGACGACGAGTGGATTTCGTAGGGTGAATCATTTTTGCTAGAGCGCGGCGACTTCGCTGGAGAATATAGTTGAACGCTATGTAAGGGAAAGACAGATCCTTTTTTGCTGTGGCCTTGTCGTTTGACTTTTTCCGATTCCGTTGATTCGGATAATGTAAGCTGCTCAAGAGTTTCTTCTAATGCGATAGCTTCCGAAGACGTATCATTCTCGTCGCTTTCGGATTCTTCTATAATAGAACACATAAGGCCGCCAGGGATGTTTGGTTGAGGCATTGGCGACTCTTCTTCTAGTTCTGACGGGCTTGTATTGCCCAATAGATCCACTAAGCGTCGAGGTTCAGGAGTTTTGGCAATGGATTCTGCGGCTCCGTTCTAAAGTAATAAAAAGGAGCATGAATGACAGTAACTAAATTATTTTGAACTACTTACCATTGTTTCTAAATCATTTCCGGGACTCTTTCTAGTTGTGGAATAGACACGGCGTGTGATTTTAGTCGGTGACAATGTGATCCTCCTTTGCAGTAGGGTGCTGGAACGGCGGAAATCTGAACAAATCTGATGGGTGCTCAAACGACTAGGTCTGTTTTCAGACATCTGTGGTACTTGTGAAGTTATGTTTACATCCAAATCAAGATCTAAAGTCTGTATCAGTTTCATAACTGCAGATTTTACTTTGATTTCCTGATGTTTAAGATCAGTCAACCGCATTTCGCGCTCTTCCATCCACTGTTTCTTAAGTTCGATTGCTGCTGTCTTCATTTCCCCTATTATTTGCCGCTGACTTTGCACCTGCTCAATTAACTCGGTATTTATCCTTCTATATTGTTCCATATTGTTATTTAAATAAATTCACAAAATACAAATCCAAATTGAAATTTGGCGTCGATGCTTCAATTGGCATCGATAATATTTTCACATTGATAATTATATTGTTATCGATAATAAATTAAGAGAGAGAGGGCAATATACAAAATTGGTGGCAACATTTATTGTTTTATTTAAAATTTTAAGAAACAAAAAAATTCATAGTTTATCAAAGTTAAGCTAGATTATATATATATCGATGCAAATATATATAATCAATAACTTCTACCAATTATTTGTATGCTCATTTTTTCTTATTAGCTCATAATTTTTTTCTAATCGTCGCACCGCCACATCTATCGATATAAAGTAAGTTAGCCCAATGATTGTAACATGGTTGAGTTTTCACAACTATCATTTAGTGATATTTTACGGCTTTCCAGCGAAACAAATGAGAAAGAATAAAACATATCAAATTGCTGTCTGCAGCAATTGATAATTAAATGTACGCACTAAAAGCATAAAATGTGAACTTTAAACTGCCGAATACAATGAGCGCTTAGATATTATTGCAACGGCATATCGGAATCGTTCGTGTATGTGTGTGTCTTGTGTTTGTGTGTGTTTATTAGTCAGATTTAGTTTCTGCTTGTTTTTTTAGTTATATTATCGTATATGGAACCTTGTTGCAATACGACTTCGACAAAATATATATCTCAGACGCCAAATGTAACGTCTGTCCATCCCTACTTTGCCCGTACATTAGCAAAACCATTTTGGCAATACCTGTGTTTACGACATTGATTGCTGATTGCGCCGCAATTGTTTCATTTTCAGATTCTTTGTCTATCCAAGTAGAAATCTAAGAACAAAAGTAACGAAAGATCAATTTGCAATATTTTGCAAGGCATTTGTGTTCACAACATCACCTTAAATAACAAAACAACAACTCACTTGCTGCACCAACGAGTCAGCTGTCAATCTCTTCAAGGTAAGTTTGTGTGTAAATTAACCCCTTATGCGAGTGTAGAAATCACTGTTCAGACTGACTTTTGATAGAAATAATATTAAAATACAATGTATTACAAATATCACATTTTAATTGCTACAACCGCATCTTGTGTTTGTGGCACTCATACTTAGCCCGCCATAATATAAAAACACTATTCTTTGTACATAAATTTGTACATTAACATATGCAGAGCTCAAAGGAATGCCCACTGATATGTACATGTGTCTCTGTGTTGGATTGTTTCTACTTCGGGGCCATCCTTATCTTATCTGCGAGTTATTTGCACCTAATAATTTTCATACCAATTCATAACTCACTGAATCCGTTCGAGAGTTTTTTAAACGTACACACACACACTTACATGCACTCATACCTACCTACTTCCATTGTTTATACATAAGTGAATCATACCCTCGTGTCAGTAACTCCGCTACACTCAAACATACATACATATTTGCATGGGAACACACAAATTTACTTATCTGACCAGTTCCCAGATTTCAGACACTGAAAGACTGACAAGAAGTAGGGTAGCGCGACCAGACTTCTGTTTACACCAAAATCACAGTGTGTTTAATACTCTGCGAACAGCGCTGCACAACTAAATAGGCTCAATAGTTTCACCCTGGTAAAATTACTTGTCATTTTTGAATTTATTGAATACTGAGCAATGTTGACACATTGTTAATAGTGTCCAAGATGTCTCCTCCTCCAATAACCTCTACAAGGTTATTAATCCGTATATTTACAGCACCGGCTGATAGTTGCTAGCTACTATCGCATAATGATAGTGGTCATTGTCTGTATGAGTCAGCCAAGAAATTCGAAGAAATTGGGTCAAAGGCGAACATTGGGTGAATCTTCTATTTCAGTTGCTTCTTGTCCAATGAAAGCAATTAAGGTGTGGTACTGCGGTTGCCAACAATGTTGATGGCAAGTAGTTTCACCTTATTCCTGCCAATTTCTTTATTGGCCTAAACTGTCATCAAGTTAATTGCCCTAAAAAGCACAGGGCGTGTGAGTTTACATTCAACACAGTTTAAGGACTGGAAAGGAGGATACCAATCTTTATGTTCATAGCAAACAATTTAGTCCATTCTTCCTCTGTTTATTCTACAATGTGGTACCCAAAAAGTAAATTATGTAAAGGATATCTAACAGTTGTCCTTCCAGGACTGTGACTCTCTTCATTTGTTATTATCATTGTGAATTGGGCGTGTGTTGCCGCAAAATCAAATTCAATTTAACTAATCATTACATCACGCGTTTGTTTACCATCGAACCACTTTTCGTGGTTCGTTCTTCGAAACGGTAACGCGTGTTTTGTCAAAAATTAATATCCAAGTCAAATAGATAGCGAACATTAACACGCCCATTACAAATGTACGGCTCGCCCTATGGCTGTGACCAACATGTAAGACAATACGCCACAAACATTACGTAACTACAAAGCCGCAACATCCCCAGCGTAGTAACAAGTAACGATAGATACAGTGGGTTGCGATCGGTCGTTAGATACCCTTCGTTGTGCAATAAAAAAACTTCACAGTTGCAGACAATGTGAGAAAATCAAGCCGGTAATAGACGCTGATCAGGAATATATATGCTTTGTGGTGGCAGGCGAGCCTCCTTTTAACTGTTTTATACATTTTCACAAAGTTAGGTCGTTTTTAGTTTTCGAAAGGTATAAAAAGTTCGTGTATTATGTTTGGCAATATAAAGTTTACTAACAGAAAAACTACAGCTAAGAGTATTTGTGTTATATGATAGTAGATGTTTGCAATACCAACTTCCGTTCTGTCTATAATTGTTTATAGATGGGTATTACATTACCTACAATGGTGTCATCACAGTAGTAATAAATTGTGGTGACTATTTGGAATATTACATATACAAAGAAGATTCAATTAAGAGGCAGGGTATTTAGAGTTTGAAAGTGATCGAAGGTAGCTTTCTCTACTTGCATAAATTAATAGTGAAGGCGAAACCACTTTGATATCCATAAAGTATTTGTACTACGTTAGCTTTGCAGCTTCTAAAAGGTTTCTCTTTCACATCAAACACACATTTAGATTCTTTCCACAAAGCGCTATTAAATCTTTAAAATATGCAAACAATAACAACGTGTGAGTAATGGTTGAATACATTAATACTCGTTTGACTTTCATTGTGGAAATGTAACAGAGACAATTGCGTCTTTCCGTCTGTGTCTCTACAGACATCAAGGTGGAACATGAATCATCGGGGCATCATCCAGCAGCCCGATTTATTATTTACATTTTATATTACACAGTGGCACCCCCGACATTTACATGCTCGTTCCACTGTGCTGTAAATGACTCAAGTCTGTAGCAATACTGCAAATATTTCGTACGTTTAACAGACATTTGCATACACATGCATGCACTTATGCACACACACACAGACATGCTCACACTCATGTACACACACCAAGCAAGAGTTACAGTTAAATGCTTCATGCTTTACTCTCTGTGCTCATCAATGTTTGTTTGTGTCAGCCTCGAAAATGCTCGATCGATGTGTTTATTGCAAAAAAAAAGAGTATTCTTATTCTGTGCAAATAAGAGCAACAAGGCACAACTATGAATGGAATAAATAAGAGTGTGCTCGACTGTTATATACCTAGTGCTGTTAATTATCTGCTTAACTTCCTTGGATCATGAGAACAATGTTAATTCGTGCAATAATAAGTCATGTTGTCCCCTAGGTACTGTAATGTCTTTGATCTAGGTTTTCATACTTGACAATAAGAAATATATATACCTTGTAAGGTGAAAGATGCCTTCTTCTGCCAGTTACATACCATATAAATTGTCGCTTGTCATATATAATTACGATACAATATGAAGGTTTATGTTTACAATTGTAAAAATGTTAATGTTTATTTATTTAACAAATTACAAGAACATTGCAGAATATATCTTCGACCTTTCCCATTTGTTTCGTTTATCCCTCGCTTAACATAGACCTCAACATGTGACGTCACGATGGTGTCGCTCGTGTGTGTTTCCGACTTAGATTCCATCTATGAGCGGATTGATTTAATGAATTGCCTACCACGATCCCACACGCCTCTGCATTTCCATTCTCTTCTCTCTCGCTCACTTGACTCCCACAGCGCAGTGCTTAAGAGCACCCCCCTCTCTCTCGCTCTCTCTCTTTCGCTCTCTGCTTTGGTGTCTCTGGCGCGTCGCTCATTACTCAGTTGACTTTGGACTAGCGAGCTGAGCACAGCGCACGTTTACGGTACAATTTCTGTGCTTGTGTTGTGTTCTTCAAATGTACTCAAAATGAAAAATTCCAAATAAAAGCAACAAAAACACACAAAAAATGTATAATCAAAGCGTCAATTAATCATTTATATGTGTGGTAGATAACGAAAGCAACGAAAGCTTCCCTTTTAAGTGCGCTAAAGTACAAACTTTGGATATTCAGCAACAAACTGATCAATCTTGTAAAAACACAGAAATAAACTAAGTGCTAAATAAACTAAAGAACAACAAATCGTTCCGTAGCTGTTGAGGATATTGCATTTCGGTGTGTTTATTAATCATCTTCATATTTATTAGCAATGATATTATATTATATGTAGTACAAAGCTATCTCTTGTGAAGGGGTTCAACCTTTATGATGAAACCCTTAAGCACCTTGGTCTTATCATCATTTGCGTTAGCTTTGTAGCCATAATCGTAGCCGTGCCAGCTCTTCCAGCATATACCACGACCCGATAGTTTCACTCCATATCGACCGCCCTCAATATACTGACCGTTCAGATTGCTGTGCAAGAAATAAACAACAACAAGAGTGCGTTGAAAATGGAACAGAACCCGAAATTAAACAAGAGAACCCACCTATGTTGACAGCTATTGTACCACCACGCCCCCACGTACATTATAGCGCAACGATTGCCTTTTCTATCGTTGTCAAAGGTGGAGAACGGCATTCGCTCATGGTACCTCAACGAGTCGCCGGCATCACCCACGTACTTTCCCAGCTTAATGAGAGTGTATGCATCGGACTCGTTGCCCACAACAAAATGCTCGTACTTCGCATAGTGGGACGTACCTTCAAAGTCTTCCAAGTGTACATATAACTCGTGAGGCATATGGTTGGTCATTGCGTGCAGTTTATCGAGACCAATAAAGAATTCTCCGCTTCGTTTGCCAAATCCCTTTTGATACTCCGACCAGCTGCGGTAAAAGTTCTCACTTCCATCCTGACGTCGTTGAATCACTGTCCACCCGGCGCCAACTGTGGAGGTATCGCAGAACACCGCAAAGGGCTTCAGTCCAGCTACTTCTATTGTTTGTATGCCATCTGAGTTGGTCAAGGCGGCCAGACAAGATGAGGGATAAGCTAAGTAAGATAAATATAAAAAAAGACTGTCAAGGTTTAAATTGTGAAAATTAATTGAGCTTTACCTTGGCGTTCAGTTTGATTGAGACTTGTTAATTCAAAACTGTGTCTCAATTGGTCCAGTTCCTTTTTTAGGCTAGGAAATTGAATTGAACTAGATATTAATTCAACTATAAAAAGATATATCTAACCATACTTTGCTATAAGATCTTCAGCTCTGCGGTATATGTCTTCCGCTCGCAGTCCCGTTGTGGTTGGAGTTTCTTCAACATTATTTAACCTTATGAAGGTGCACAAAAGCAAAATCAATAGAACTTTGTGATCCATTAAAGCTCTCGCCTCATGTACAACAGTTGTGATGACTTGACTTAGACTAAACAGCACTCACATTAACAATCAGTATATGAAGTGGTAATCTATCATTTAATCTTCTATCAATTGCATTCCGAATGATGATGCGTAGATAATATTATATAATATAGAGTACATCTCTCTTTATAAGTGTTAACAAGGTTATTATAAATCAGAGAATAGGTTACACTTTAATGGCGATCTACTCTGAGTAGCTTCGCTTGCTGTGTGGCACTTGGGCCTTATCATCATTTGGGTTAGCTTGTAGCCATAGTTGTGTCCTCGCCAGGCTCTCCAGCACATGCCGCGGGCAAAGAGCTTCTCCTCATAGTGACCTCCGGCGATGTATTGCCCGTTTAGGTTGCTAGGAAGAACAATTAAATTATTATAATTATAAACTAACACCCTGTTGTAGCCTACCTATCCACACATTCATTGTACCACCATGCACCCACATGGAGAAATGCACAATTAGTGCCAAATTTCTTATCGTTATCGCGATCATAGGTAGAGAACTTCATTTTGTAGTGACTTCTCAGCGAATCTCCAGCGGTTCCCGAATAGGTGCCTAGCACAATCAGAGGATAGGCGTCTTCCTCTTTCCCAATAGCGAACTCATCAAACTTGGCATGGCGTGTCTCTCCATCAAAGTCATCCAACTTGATATACAATTCAAAAGGCTCTAGAGCGGTTATGGCACGTAATTTCTCCAGACCTATAAAGAACTCGCCGTTGAGGTCCCCAAATCCATTCTTTGTACTCCTGCCAATTCCGAAAGAAGCTCAAACTGCCGTTAAATCGTCTCTGGATGACAAGCCAGCCCGATCCAGCGGCCTCGTTGTCGCAGTACACAGGGAAGGGGCTCACACCGGGCATTTGTATTCTGTAGACTCCACTTGCATTGAAGGTGCTCGTCAAACAAGATGAGGGAAACTTTTCCCCTGTTAAGATTTTAATATATAATATAGACAAAAAATACTAGGTCTACCATACTTTCCTTCAAAGAATTGGTTTGAGCATCACTTATGTAGTCCGTAAGTTCTTTCAAATGCTCCTTGAAACTGCAAAGCATTTAAAATGAATCCCTTGCTCTCTTTTGCTCAGCTTGTTCTTCCTACCTCATAAGTAGCTTGTATCCCGTGTCGTGCATCGTTTCAAGTTCTTGGCACTAAAAAACAAATAAGCTGCGATATTTACCAGGTTTATTTGAATGTGAATTTCTTTATTACTTCCACATTGTTTACTGCAGCGCAGAAAATGTAAAAAATAATCAGAATAACAACTGACTTCATCATGATCGACAATCCTGCAGGTCGTAACAGAGGTTGTCAACTAACTGATCTTGAATTTCGCTCGATTGATTGTTTTTGACATAGTTTTTAGTTACCTTATCAGTCACTCTCTAGTCAGCTCTAATCAATTGGTTAAGAGTTATCTGTGTAAGGAATCATTGCTGTTGTAGTATATAGCCTTTCTATAAACACCTCGCAGAGGGTATGCTCAGTTTCGTAGACATCTCTGATCCCTTGCAACGCTGATATATCGTAAAACTATCGGCTGATGTTTGTCATCTCTCAGCTCAACACATGAGATTAAGAGTTATTTGTCTAGGGAATCATTGCTCCTTCTATATATACCCCTTGCTGAGTCTATTTTCATTTGCGTAGACATCTCTGACCCTTTGCAACACTGACATACCGTAAAACTATCGGCCGATGTTTGTCAATTCTCAGATTACGATATATGCTTCGTTGGAGCGGCCTATAAGCTTAAATGGCTTGTGCTCATATTGCTAACAGTTTAAAGAATTTATTTGCATAAATCAGTCAAAAATTATACCGATATATCGTAGAAACTATCGGCCAATGTTAGTTATCTTTCACTTATGCATAACTTAACGTGCCTGCAACGTTCAAGAATTTTAAAAATGCCTTTTGCTAATAATTTCTTTGCCTTTTTTTACAGATGGCCATTCCGCCAGGGCCACCGCCGCCCCCAGGGCCGCCACCGCCGCCGGCAATGGGCGGCCTAAAGCTGGGCAGCAGTGGAGGAGGAGCCAGAGGAGGTGGAGGAGGAGGAGATGCACGCTCCGCGTTGCTCAGCTCCATACAGAAGGGAACCAAACTGCGTAAAACAGCTACCGTGGACAAAAGCGGTCCGGCAATATCGGGGCGTGTCTGTGAAGGCAGCGACAGCGCCGCTAGCTCGAACTCGAGCGCCAAACGTGTGCTCAACAACAACAATACCAGCACAAGCAACAACAACAACAGCAGCAGTGGAGGCAACACGAGCAATGGGACCCCCAAATTGAGTGGCCTTTTCGAAGGTCTCTCACAGATGCCAAAACTGAAGCCCGTAAACGGTGTTCGTGGTGAGTTATAGTAAAACATTTCGACGTGTGTGTGCGTGTGCGTGTGTGTGTGTGTTGCACAAGTAATTGGATGCACGCCCACGCACGACCACTCACAATAGTGAAACAAAAAATAACAACAACACTATCATAAACAGCGACAACAACAACAACAACATCAGCGACAGCAACAGCAAAACAAACAACGAATGAAGCGCGCAACAACAGTCCCCCCGCCATCGCAGCCAGCAAAGAACCCATGGACTTCAATACAGAGCTAACCAAGCATTTGACACTGAAGCGTCAGAAGCAACAGCAACAACAGCAACCACAGCAGCAGCAGCAGCAACCACAGCAACAGCAACCACAGCAACAGCAACAGCCAAAAATAAACAGCAACAAGAGCACACTTTTTAATGCAACCGAAGCAAATTTAAGAACAAATCGCGGACCTCCACCGCAGCCGCCAAAGGTAAGAGGCTTGAGAAAGATCTCTATAAATAGGACCACTAAGGGGGGTCTCTGCAAGTCCATTGTTTCTTTGTATAGAAACAATCTTAAGCGAAATTATCACGTCACAGTTTTTATTTTAATATTCACAATGCGATATGAATAGAGGTATTATAAAATATATCACTCATGTTCAGATTCATAGGAAGTATTCCAATACAATTGCTTGATTTATTCGTTCAAAATTCCATTCTTTTATCTTTAAAACTGTGGAGAGTAATAAAATGCAAATAATAATACAACTGGGAACACTTAGAATTATTTTGTATAATGATAAAACCGTGATACACACCCATTTATACGACCATGAGTGTATATTCTATTATTTTATATGCATTATTTTTAATGCTTGGTAATTATTTATAAGAACTGAATAATATTTCATGGAAATCATCGGCATATCGGAAGTAAACTTTCTAGTTTCACTTGAGTTGTTTTTACTGTCTACAAAGTAAACATTGACTCTATTTAAAATACAACACCCTGAACTGTGTTAATTATATTGTAACCGTTCGGAAATGGTGTCGAAATTGTAATAAACAAATTAATGTCTTATGTATAGTTATTGTTAATTTGCGAATTCAAAATGAAGTATTTTAAATTTGCAGTTTTAAAAAAAAAACTCTTTCGCAATTCATGCCCGAATCTGGTAATTAATTAACATTATTCCAATTGATTGAATGAGTATTTAGGGGTAGTACATGACTATTCACTCGTAAGATATGTAGACAACTGTCTCAAGAGAAAACTTAATATGCAAATGATCGTAAGAATGAATATAGTATGAGTCATGTAGGCTGATGTCATGAGCAGTACACCCCTTCCCTGAATAATAATCAAATTGATTCCGTTCTATGGTATACTGACTTCTATATTGTTCCTTGCTTCTCTTTGCAGCAAAACTCAAGTGATTCTATATTGGATCGCATGAATATCGCCCGCACACCGGCACCCTCTACACCCGTTCTGTCTTCATCCACACCGACTGCGAGTCCCAAGCCGAAAGATACCTCACCCACGCTCTCGGAGAGCAGCAGCAGCGGCAGTGTAAGGAGTAGAGCTGTCAACCTAAGGTATGTTTATTTAGATTGAACAATTTGCGGAGTATTTTGTTTTGTTTGTGGTAAAATTGTTTTATTTTTTTTGTACATTTTGTATTTTGAGCTTTTATTTATCTACCCTAATTTTTGCATAATTTTCAAACGTTTTTGTTTTTGGATACTTTGACATTCGGCATTCGGTTGAACCCTTCCCACAAACCAACATGTCCACAGTATCTCTTTAGGTAATAGTTTTGTAAATAGTTCAATTACAAAAACAACAACAACAACAAGCGCAAAAACAACCACATCAGCAACAGCAACAGCAGCAGCAGCAACGACAACAAGTTTAAACCGAACAACGTCATCGGGAACGCTGCGGAATGTGGCACCAAATAAGTCAACGCTGTTCGGAAGCAGTGGTGGTTCAGGTGGTGGTGCGGCAACTGGTGGTGGTAATGTCCCGGTCCCCTCTCAACTCCAGCAGCAGCAATCGCAGAAGCAGGCGATCAGTTTTGGAAAGCCAAACTTTGCGCCAAAGCCACCAGGCTTGCAGCAACTGGCGCTTGCCAATGGACACCAGCGTCCAGCGGTTGCGCGGCACCACAGTATGAAGACAACCAGGTACAGAACACACCAACCCAATCAGTACTTCTCGTCCATAGACATGCACCGCTTTGCTAACGCTTGCTACGCTGGTTCTTCAACCACCCACCCCCTCCATTCTAATCTCGCTACGACAGCATGCTTCACTGAATCTTCCTCGCATTTGATTGCCATTAATGAATGATGAACTCTTCTTCACTTCCATGCAGATCTCCGCCACCTGTAGATGCGGCCAATGGACCCGTTTTCCCAACTCAACAACATTATAACACAATACGTCCCCACATGCAGCAGCCGCTGATTCTTCAGAATAGTGAGAGCATCGGGGGAAGCACCAACAGCATCAGTGGCATCAATCGGTGTGCACCTAACCCGCCAAAGAGTGAGTATCTGGGATCATACTGTCTATATACTTTGTAGACATACAGACAATAACAACAGTGCTTGAATACATATTATAAACATACATATTTCACTTTACACTTTTCTCCACTCTCCACCGTAGCTCGTCCCTCGGTGAAGCCACCGCCACCGCCAACGCCGGCTCGCAGTATTTCGAACAGCAATCTGAACATCGCATCGACCTTTGGCGTTGTTAATACGGCTCTTGTGCAGAGTGCAGCCATGAATACGCCTGAGTCAACACCACCGCCACCGCCGCCGTCGTCGTCCAGCTTGGTCTCTTCAATGCGTGAGCAGTTCCGAGTGGGTGCGGGCGGAGGTGCCCCATCGGTACCAACGAATTCCGTTACCGACAGCCCGAGGTCAACAATGACGAAAGAGAGGATCAACCCAATTATTCTGAACGGAGGTCCCATTAATCCGCCAGCGTTGCCACCACATCGCAGTTGTCCACCGCCTCCGCCACCGCAGAGGCAGTCGAGTAATGTGAGTAGCCTAATATAAGTCAACTATAGAGCGACCAAACTAAGGTGATATCTAACTATTTAACAGTCTGCATCTCTGCAACAAAATGCTCCGGTGCCGCCACAGCGACACTCATCTATACGCTGCAACCCGTCGGTCACGCCGCCCGCACACATAGGAAATTCAATGCACAATACCGAGAGCACTGGAGGTGGAAACGGAACGGGGGCATCAGTGAGTCGTTTGGTCATCGACTTGGAAGCTAAGTTTGGCAAAAGATTTCATAATGTTACGGAATTTTCTAAGCCTCCTCCATTTTTAAATATACAAAAAATGTATCCTAGTCGTACTCTTAAGGCATCGAACGGTATGTAAAGGATATGTAACAATGCGAGCTTAGTGTGTGTGTGTGTGTCTTCTTCACCATTTGGGTGTCTTTTATGGGGGCAGGTTCAGCAGGTTCGATAGTATACGCACTTACACATTATGATACGATGAAGTCTACGATTATTGTATTATTACAACTATTTTTTATATTTTTTTATATAATTGTTATACACTTACCTATGAAATGCTGTTATATAATGCATATTATTTTATACCTATGTAAGCGGACAATGTAGCATTTGATTCAAAGTAGCAGATCTGCAACAATGAGCACCCTGCTCGGGACAATTGATTTTGTGGTATCCAACATTGATGATGATGATGATGTAGCCTGACACACAGTCTATAGTAATCTTAAAACTTTATACTTGAATGTCTGAATGCAATGCAAATGTAATAAAGATAAAGAGTCAAGTTAATATTTATGTATGTATATCTCAAAATATGTACCCTTTATTAGTTGTTGTTACATTAGTTACATTATAGCACTAGGTATTGTGTGTGTATTAATCTGTTTGGTTTTACTATAATGTATAAATATATAATCGCGACCTGTTATACACCTATTTGTCCGATTCGTAATGAAAAAATATTACATTAGATTAAAAAATATACTATATTCATTTTGTGGTTATTTAAGTCATGTGAATGCTAAATTATATTAACAAGAGAAAAAAAAAATCAAATAATTTGTGCCTTGTTTTACAGTAATGTGATCATGAGATTTCAAAACTTACTCAAAAATTCGAGATTAGGCATTGAAAGCGAATAAATAGAAGGTGTAAAGATTGAGAGAGAGAATTCAAAATTCGAAACGAATAACATAACGGAGATTGCTAATGTAAATATATAATACAACTTATATCAAATTGCCAATAAAGTTGCACTAAACGGAATGTACGATATTTAATTGCACATGAATCACGTAAATAATAAATAAATAGAGAGTGAGATGCAAGCAGTTGGGATACGCGTTCAGATAACATTACTCAGATTTGAGCCGGAATTAGAGCTATCTTTGTGTGGCGACCTGTTGGGTACATCACTGGTTGCTACACTTTCCAAGAGTTGGAGCAACCTCTGACGTGTTCGCTTATCCGAAACACAAATACATTGTATCAAATTAGTCAGCTGCTTGCTGGAATAGTCATCCTCGTTTCTTTGTTTTTCGATCCATTCTTCCAATTGTTCCGGAGAGAAATAGTACGATTTGATAAATATATCCACATAAGATCGATGCTGAGGGAACTTATGGTTTGAGATTAGTTCAAGAAATGACATAAAGTTTGCGAAGTCCAATTGCATTAGAGCGCGACCGCCGGCAGAACATTTCTTTACATTGGAGAAGCTAATGAAAACAAACATATAAATATATATTAGTGTATTCGATGGGTACTGGCTGGTCTTGTCGTACTTACCCCTCGACTAAGAGATGTGTGGTTACGTGCGCCATTGAATTCCATAAATTTTTGCTGGGTATCGAAACCTCCTTGGATATTTCCTCCAGGCACATGGCAAAGCTCTGTATGTTCTGCAAGAAGGAATTCACATTAAACTTATTGTTTATATATTGTTGGATGAACTTACTCGATTCAGAACGTCAGTGTAGCCGCTATGCTGGTGTGTCACATGATTCACATCCCACTTAACCTTGGCCATCTGAGCCAGTATTGCGCTTAATTCGATGACACGAGAAGTGACGCATGTGTAGACCGGTTTGGCAAGATCGGTCATAAACTCTGAATATTCCAGATATTCGCTCAGAATATGCCGCTGCCCGGCGGGCAATAGGTGATTCAAGTAATGCTGCAATATCTGAAACTGTTGCAGAATACTATTTCCCGCTTCAACGGCCACTATACGCTGTGGTAAACCGTAAAGCGTGTCCGGATTGGCCAGTTCATTGTTTTTCTGCAACAGAGAAAGTTATTTATCGACTCTTTTTGAATAACAAGCATACACAATACATGGTTTCTGTTTGAATGCAATCATCATCACGATCGACCACGGAACTTGCTTGATTGTTTATGCATATGAGCTCATGTGTGTACTTGTTCATTGCTCATTGTCACGTGTGTCGTTACTGCATTGAGGGGTTTCAAGCGCGTTGCTGGCATACTAAATAATGTCAAATGGAATCTACGGCTTATGCCATGTGCGTGACTGTCATTTTGTTGCAAATCAAACTCAATGTATTGTATGCTTAGTAATAAAAGCAATATTACCAGAGATGAAAAGTTAAGAGGCCAAATCTTGATCTGAGTAACCAATTTGGATTCCACGGCACGCATACGTTGCTCTAGACGCGGCGTAAACAGATTGTCCATGACCACCACCTACAGGGAAGAGAGTTGAATGTAGATTATTACGAATCAAATAAGTAATTTAACTTACGGCATCTCCGGCAAATATCTCGTGCACTGCATAGGCATAGAAGTCAATTAGCTCTAGCATGGATGATACAATCTTGGGTGAGATGCAGTGCAGCAGCTTGCACATTTGAAGATAGCGTCCAATACAGCGTAGTACATTCAGCGCAGTGTTGTTCACAATCAAGTGGCTGGAGTTGAAAAGTAGAATAAACATTCGATTTTTATCAGTGCATAATAGGCTTACTTGTTGATATCATCTGAGAATTCTTTGCCCTGTAGACTCTTCTGTTCGTCGTCGCTTTCCTCGCTGAAGTAGCAGGAGGCTTCATCAACAATCCCTGATAAAATGTCCTCCTCCAACATGGCTGCGTCGAGGCCGCCATCAAAGGGTGAACTCTTCTCTGAGAATCGCAAAAAGTAGCCATAGGAACCATAGATAGAACTGCATCCGCCGTCTTGGGAATTCACAGAGACCAGCTCGTCGCAATTGTTGTTATTGATGGGCGAGTTATTACTGGAAGCAATAAGCGCAGTAGTCGGCGACTTGTGGCGCCTCAGCGTGTGCTGCACCGAACGGAATTCCTGTTGAATTACCAATTACACATTAAAATAGTAATATTTCTATATTCAACATATGTCTTACCGGCAATTGAAGAATATGGGAAAATGAATCCAGTGACGTCCAGGACTCATTGTCCAGAAACAAACAAATCTCCTCAACACAACTAATGTGATAGCGCTTGAAGAACTCTTCACTTTGATGTTGCATTGTTGAAATCAGTTTCTCTGACTGCTCTCCACAGAACTCCAAGCCCACCTTCTTTAGTCGCTGTACGATGGACAACACTTGAATGAACTGATCGTATTTCAGTGTCGTCAGCTTCGCGCTCTGCAGGAATAGACACACTTTATTTAGTATATCGTTCCAGACTCGCGACTGCCCCTTCTTGAGCTTCTGTTGCATGTAATTGTCGGGAGATTCGCTATCACCAAGATCGTTTGCTTCTTCCTTCGGCTGCTGTTGTCCATAAAGCTTGTAGTTATTGTGCCACATGACGACCTGGTAGTAGGAGGCCAGTATTGTCCAAAAGGTCTTACACAGATTGACCAAACAAGGCATTATCTTGTCTGGGTTGAGCTGTTCACACAGTTGCTCATACAGTAACTTGGGTTGGTCATCCGGCGTGGGTTCACTGTAGCCTCGGACTACGCCATTCACCGTGGAATGTACTGCCGAAATGTAGTTTATGTGCAGCTGATCCATGGCCATCAGGGATTTATTGGCTAACTTGTATGCCTCCTGTAACTTTGCATACTTGCGCACATCAAAGTTAAGGACCATCTCGTTGAGCACTGTGTCCAGCTGATATTCCATTAGGATCATAGTTTCCTGCAGCTTCTTGTGCAAAGATTGTACGCACTTATATTCCATATATGCAGTGATAGAACTCTGGCATTTCAGCAGCAGAGCTATTGCGCCGGAATAATTGTGATCCGCCAACAGCTTCTGCAGTTCCTCATCTGTCGTGCGCTAAGAGTAAGCGGCAGATTGATTAAGTCTGATGTGATCAAATTTGTCACTTTACTCACCAAGTTTTTAATGGCCATCAGTGTGTCTAAAACTTCCTTTAGCACTTCCCGTTTCCGATAGCTAGCCAAGATTTCCAAACTATTTGTCGTGAGATTTGTGCGCGCATAATTCAAATAGGATCGTGCCTTCTGACAGGTCCACAGGGATTTCTCCAGTTTCTTCTGGGTTTCATTAATAGCAATGAACTCATTGCTACATGCATTACGTTGCTCCAGTATATTCTGCAGAACCTGTTTGGTGAGGACTTTATGCTGGGTACGGAGCTGAATGATGGTGTCCTCTATTAGACGGTTGTCAATGCCAGCACAGAGTACTTTCTACACAGCAAAATGAAAAAGTAAATTAAGAAAAAAGTTTGATATGGATAATCTGTCCCACCTTTAGCTCGTATAGATCCGCATTTATATCCGGATTGTAGTAACAATCTTCGATGCTCTCCAGAATTTCCTGATCAGATTTTTGTGCGCTAACTGCAGAATCCGTGGAATCCATATCTGCAGTGGTCGCTGTCCTCGCCCCCGCAGATATAACAGTTGGGGAATCCGTTGTGACCGTTTGGATAAAATAATCGGAAAATCCCATTGCTGGAATTTTCATTTGACGATTCGTCTGCACATCAAATATTTGAATGTTAGTTAATTATGCTACTTTACTGCTGTGCACGGTACTCACCTGTATGTGGAGCATGTCCATAAACCTTGTCTTGAACTCATCCATTTTGGCCTTGGAGTTCTGCATTGTGCAGCCATGAAAACTAGAAAATTACGCGAAATAAACTTCGCTTTTCTCCCACTCCTACAAATAACTGTATCGATGTGTTGTAGTATCGATTCGGACATCAAGTATCGATAAGCAGTTATTTTCGTACTCAGTTGACAGTTAATCGATTAACGAAAACAAATCAAAGTTGAATATTTATATCGAAATACCACAATTTAAAAAATTGTTTGTTTTTATCAATAAATGTAGTTTTTTATTTTTACAAAAATAAATTTTAAATTATATTTTACAACCTAGGAGTATGTTAATCAGAATTATCACACTACAATATAACGCATTAGACACTGTCGCGCCTTCCACTTGTTGCCATTTACACGATAAATTAGGTGCAAATTGAAAGCGATCTCTTGTTGGAGGCTTAGAGTAGACTCCCGCTCCTTTAGCAACGGATGCTGGACAGCAAGAGCCCGCTCATAGTACTCTGTGGCCAGGTGGAGTATGTTCGCCTGATGATAGATGCGCCCAATATTGTAGTAAATCTCTTGCTGAGCGGCACATGATACGGGAACCTCTTTGAAGCCGCCATCGCTGATGCTGGCGCGGGAACGAAGTTCCGCATATTGATGGGCAAAAGCGACGGCCTGTGCAACTGCTGCTGATTTGCGGAGTACCTTCTTTTGCAGCGCCAGCTGACTGAAGACGACAGCAATGGAGAGAGCGATCAAGGGATGTGGATTCTTTCGCAAAAGGGGCACATACACGTTCAGGGCATACTTGTATGAACTGCAGTTCAAATGATAATGACCCAGAAAGATGTGCATTTGCTGAGTAACTGCAGGATGACGCTGCAGTAGGCGGCGCACGTAACGAAAGTAGCGTATATCGTCTCCCTGCTGCACTATCAGTGACAAGAGATTCCATACATTCACATTGTCCGGCCGTTTGGCGATCAGTTCGCGCAGATACGAGAATCCGATGGCACAATCCCGATTGAAGTAGCAGGCGAGGCTTATTATACGCTCGGTCTCGTAGTGGTAATAAGTGAAACGCCTCGTCGTGACCATGGCGAAGCAGATGCGCTCCACAGCACTATACTTTCCATGCTCGTGGGCGGTTCGTATAAGATCCAGAAACAGCTCATACTCATTTTTAATGGTCAGATCCGAAGACTCAGCCGTATTCCTAGGGGCGTCCTATTCAAAATAAGTAAAACTTAATCTGATGAATTTATCTCTTGTATTTTTGAGACTTACCTGCGTCTCCTGGTCGGTACTGCTGGCGAGACTGCGCATCTGCATGATAGCTTTGAGTCCCTCGCTGTTGTAAGCACTGCCTCCATTGGCTGCAGCCAACATCTCCTCACGATTCTTGAGTTTAATCGAATGGCGGGAGAGAAGCATGTAGCCCACATCAATGAACTCATCGATGCGATCCATCTGCTTCAGCATTATGCATCGCTCATAGAGGAGGCGGGCATGCAGTGGCTGCCCCTCCTGCTCGCTGGACTGTTCCAGCGCCTTTATTGCCTCCTCATGTCTGCCCTGCTGCTTCAGCAGTGCCGACAGCGTAAACTTAGCCTCGTAACAGTACGGCGCCAGCTGAATCACTCGACTGTAGCTCTGTATGGCCTCACTGGTGCGATTCAGTTGTCGGAGGCACTCGGCCTGGCGTAGCCAAACAAAGGCTGGACACTCGAAGGAGTCGCCATCGGTGATGGGTTGCATAAGGGCTATGGCCTCAGCATACTTGTGCTCCTGCATTAGGGCTTCAGTGATGTCCATGTACAGTTCGACGCGGTCTGCTGTGGGGCTGATGTGCTCCTGTACATTCTGGACAAGATAGCCAAGCAAATGATGCGCCTTCATGTGTATCAGGCTGACGCAGAGCTTGACACGCAACTCGGGCACATAATCTTCGGGTATGTGGCAGAAGTAGATGATCTCCAGACTGTCCTGTTCAGTCTCCAGCTCTAGCTTGGTTCGTTCTCGCAGACAGCGCAGCACCTTGACGTACTGTTTGTTTAGAATCAACAACTCCAGATACATGTTGATCTCCTCGAGGCCAAAGCGTGCCGCACAAACGCCGTAGGCACCCTCCATGGCCTCCAGTGCGAACGCATGCTTCTCCAACTCATGGAAATAGCGTGCCACGTTCTTAGCTGTACTGAGGCACATACTCCACTCATTCGGTGGCATCAAGTGCAGCATTTTCAGATATCCGAACATGGCTCCGTTTGTCTCACCCATCCGCTCTAGGAGCTGTGCCTTGCGTAGTCGCAGCAAGTAATCCTTGTGCAGCACTTTGATTGCCTTCGTATAGCAAACACGTGCACGTGCTAGGTGACCCTGCTGGATTAGTAGATCCGATATGCGTATCCACATATCGCGATCTTGCGGGTTCAGATGAGCGGCAATTGTGGAGAAGTGCAGAAACTTTACATCGTCACGGTTTTCATATATTTCCGCCAGGGTGTAGAACGGTTCGCTGGCCAGCGGATTTTGTCGGATTATTTCCATGCAGATGCGCTCGGCAGTATCGTAGCGTCCATAGGCAAAGGAGAGATTGGCCTCTCCCATCAGGCCCAGCAAAGCGGCGCTCAGTTGACTGCGGCGACCAAAGCTCCCTCCTCCTCCTCCTCCTCCAACTCCTCCTCCTCCACCTCCAGTAGATGGACGCCCACTTGCAGAGCGATCCGCTTGTGCTTTCCTAGGCTGACGTTCTTTGGCAGATGCGTTAGAGGTGGAGGCAGCCATTGAATGAGCCCCTTTTTTTGCAACAGTGCTGAGTGCGTCTTCCTCGTCGTCCTCCTCATCGCTAGGCTCGAGTTTGGTACAGAAATCAGGAAACTCCAAACATTTTACGCCCTCAACATATCGCCGAATGAGCGCACCTTCCTCTTCAGCCGCCTGAGCGTCCTCATCACAATCAATTATTTCGATGATTCGCAGCGGTTCTGTCTCTTCAAATTGAGCCAATTCATTCTCTGGGACTTCATTGCTATTAATTTCCTCAATGAGAACTTCATTACTGTCACTATTACAGTCTTTATCTAATGTGTTTTTCTCCTTATCCATTATTATTGTATTTTGATCAACATTTGTTGAGACGCACAAAATCATATGTTCACAGCAACAAAATGTGCGCACTACGCAGCAATCTAGTATTTTATCGATTCTTTTTTGGTACTGAATCGATTTCAATTTGGTATATTTATTTTCGTTTTATAGTATATCGATTTTCCATGTTTTTCCAAGGCGCCGCTTTTAAACTTATTATACATACGTTATTCGAATGCAACATTGATAGATTTGTTTTTTTCTTTTAAAAAGTTTTTATGTTTTTTTTTGAGTTAATGCTAATAATTATAACAGTGGGTACAAGTACATCTTTTACATTTGTATTATCACATTAGAATTAAGGCTCCACAACTGTGCTGTGGTTATAAATATGTAGTTTGTAGGTATAGAGGTGCATGCACTTCTGTATGCTGAGTACGAGCGGCTCGAAGGGATGGAAAATGAATGCACATAATTCGCGAGGGGCTTTTGCATTTGGTGGCCGGTATGCTGTTGTATTCAAACGGAACTTGACTAGATTGGTGGCTCGATCGCGAAATACAATGGGTTCCGTGGAGCAGGCCTTTGGCCGTTCTAACGGCGACACAAGTCTGGCATCATAGCTGAATACATTATAGTTAAGATATGGTGACGTAGAAAAGCTTTGTGTGCTGACAGGAACGCTGGGGTTGAAGAGCAGTGCAGCCTGTCGCATAAGCGGCGTCGTTTTGTTCAACATACTCTGTTGCATGTAGGGTGTGGGTGTGGGTGTTGAGGCAGCATGGCCCGTTTGTTGGGACCGTACATTGCACATTTTTTCATAGAAATGCATTACAATCTCCTGCAGATCCACTGAATCATCCTCGTAGACGCCAGCCACATTCTCGCTCGTTATGCAGTAAAAGACATAAAGACGTCGTGGAGCCTTTGGTTCTCCCGATGTCAGCAAGGAGGTAACATCACTATCAACTGGCCGCTCTTCGTACCGCAATAGAAGCAGATCGTTGTCAACCAGCTGCATCTTCTCGATGATCATATGCTCTATCTGCGGAAGTTCTTAAGATTAATAATTTGTTTACGACTCGTTTGTAAACTGCAACTTACAAAATTAAAATATTTATAGAAACTTTTGTACTTTTGCCTTGCGTGGGGCTCGTCTGGTTGTATTTGGCGGTAGAGAAAACTCAAAACCCGTTGCTTAATATGTGTTATGGGTAATAATGTGTTGACGTCCAACGTAGATCCAGATGAAACATTTTTAAAGGTACAATTGCGGGGCCTTGGGCCTATTTCGTGTTCCTGTTTTACCAATTTGCCGTCGACTAGTTCGTATAGGTAAATAGCTTGGCGTAGTCTCGATAGAATCGCTATTGTGTGTCCGTATACAGAGATCCCATGATTATGGGACAAACAAACAGCGTCTTTGGGCAGCTGCATCTCGTCAGTAACGATGCCCAGCTCTAGGTCCACAACAAAGAATATATACCAAAACTGATCCAGCTTGTCAAAGAGATCTGGATACAGCTCGCAGTCCGAGACATTTAGGTTACAAACGTTGAGGTTGCACATTCCGGCCAGCAGAACATATCGTCCGTTCTCCAGAAAGATGCTGAACTCCCGATGCAGAAAATACCGTTGTGAGTCACCCTGGCAAACACGCAGCATAAACTTCGTCTCAAAAAGTGTTCTAAATAGATTCTGTCTAAGAAGACCGTCATCTGTGCTATTGTACGTCTCTGCGGTCCCAACTCCAGCTTGTCTGAGCAGTTCATAAGCTCCAGATGAACCGATGCCTTTGTATGAGTAAACTGAAATAACACCAATGGATTATTCTAATCACCAGAAATATACAATTTGGGCTATACCGATGCACGACCGCTGATCATGACTGAAAGCTAACAATTTTTTGCCGTCCGGTGTAAACTTGCGCAGGTAAACAGGCGGTATTGAAATTCCTATTGTCAAGCACGGCGTTATTGCCTTATAGAATTGACGTTCGTATGAAAGGCTGGGAATTTGACTTGCTTTGCTACGTGCATATCCGGATTCTCTGTTTTGAAGCATATGCACAAGGTTCTGTGATTGTGCACGCTGGTTTATCGCAAGCTTTTCCAAAATCATAATAAATAAATCAAAACAAAATAACCCAAAACAATATTACTTAGTGATGTGAATTATTGTATCATTGTAAGTATCAATGCATCATTGTAAGTATCGATACCTTTTGCTTTTACAGTGCTGTAAAACATCACTAAACTGCACGATCACAACAAACGCGATTCAATATTTTTGTTTTACAATTTTAAATTTGATTATTTTATTAACAATTATTTTTACATTTTATTTGTCTTAATGCAGTTCTGTAATATAGGTAAATCTTTTTTAAAAGAAAAAAAATACCATTTACTGCAATACGCGCTCAAAGTGTGATATCAGCTGACACTTGTAACGGTACTTTCAAAACGGCATTAGCACTGGAACTAAATTTTCTCCACATAATTGTTCAATGTATGTACATATGTGTATTTAATGTTCAGTGTATTAATATAACGAAATGAACGCAGGAAAATCAAAGAAATCGGTAAAAGAATTCCATGCACAGTACTCCCGCTCAGATTAATTGTTTGTGTTCATATTGTAGGCGAAAATGGAACCTGGAGATCAAACACAACAGAAAAAGTTAGTTTATGAAAGAATTAAATATTCAATCAATATTCAAATATTTCAATTGTTCGTTTTTCAGATTTCTAGGAATCATGCGCAGCCTGCCGCAGTACGAACCCAATGAGGCACTGCTCGCGGCTCTGGAATCAAAGTTTACCAATGAAAGTCTATCCACGGAGGATGACACCTTTAGGGCATATCTTAAGACCCAACGACTGAACTATGATAACGCATGTTCGGTGCTCAGTACGCTGCTCAGCATCGAGGATCTGTCTACGATGCAAATTTATGTTCAGTTCATGCAGTCGGAAGTGACACTCAGACGGGTTAGCAAGCTATGCTATAGCTTTACGCTGCCCAAGACTGATCACAATCCAGAAGAAGTGCTGGCACCATTTCTGGATGACGTCGTGCTCATACCCAAAGCTAGTTTGCTTGTTTCACCGCTGGCAAAGCAGTTGATACAGGCACTGTTGCCACACGGCCACGAGCAGCTGCCATTGAAGGATCCAATACGGCGTCATGTAGCCAGCGTTCAGAAGGTGACACGCTCCAACGTACAGCTCAAATTTAAACGAAAGTGTTTTCCAGGCGAAGAAATACTTGGCCAGCAATTTCTTGTCATCTTGCGTTCGCGTCGTACCTCATTTCGTTATATGTATCGGGCCATGCAACTGCTGGCGGAGAGTCCAAAGTTGCGTCGCTATTTGTTTCCCGTCAAAGAGCCTCTTGCAGTATTATCCCCTCACGTGATCAGTCTTCCTGTTGTCACACTACTCAACAAAGATATCGAATCCAACTCCGAGCAGTTCCAGGCAGTGAGGCAGATACTTCAAGGAACCAACAGTCAGGCACCCTACATTGTGTTCGGGCCACCAGGTTGAGTGGATGTGCAATCTGATTCACTAAAATATAAAAGTAATATCTTTGTCATTCCAGGCACCGGCAAGACCACAACCATTGTGGAGGCCATTCTGCAGCTGCGTCTACTGCAGCCACGAAGTCGTATTCTCGTTACTGCCTCCTCGAACTCGGCCTGCGATACAATTGCCTTGAGGATATGTGAGTATTTGCAGGCCATAGGATCTCAGCTAGTTACACTGGATGTGATGCCGGATCATCAGCTGATGCGTATCTATTCGCACTCCATTTACTTCAAAGGATTGAATATAGTGAATCCGCTTCTGCTTCAACATTCGAATTGTGCCAATCTGCAATATGAGAACCTTGCTGTGGACGCATTGCGACAGTTCGGCATTATAGTGGCCACTCTGTGCACAGTTGGTCGTCTGGTCACTGATAATTTGGGAAAGTGCAATTTCTTCACGCACATTTTCATCGACGAAGCGGGCGCCTCAACGGAGCCCGAGTCCCTGATTGGCATTATGGGCATTAAGCAGCAGGATGACTGTCATGTGATACTCTCCGGTGATCACAAGCAACTGGGTGCGGTCATTAAGAGCAACCGTGCCTCCAATCTCGGTTTGGGTCACTCTCTGATGGAGCGTCTGCTGCTCTCCGAACCGTATGCTGTGGATGAGAATGGCAACTATGATCGCACATTGCAGACGCGACTTCGTTGCAACTACAGATCTCATCCGGAAATTGTTAGACTCTACAATAGCCTCTTCTATAATGGCGAGCTAATTGCGCTAGCGCCGCCAGAGCAGGTTAATCTGGCTGCCAACTGGCACATGCTTCCCAATGGCAAGTTTCCCATTGTCTTTCAGGCCACGCATGGCGTGACAGAACGGGATGTTGACTCGACAAGCTCCTACAATGTGCTGGAAGTGCGAGTGCTCTGCTGGTACGTAAAGCAGTTGCTGCGCAACGGACTCGGTGGAGGCGTGAAAGTGCAAGAGGAGGACATAGGAATCATTGCTCCTTATGTGGCTCAATGTAAGCACGTGAAGGAACTGCTGCACAAGTTGGGCTACTTCAATGTGGAAGTGGGCAGTGTGGAGAACTACCAGGGTCGAGAGAAAACTATTATAATCGCCACCTTGGTGCGATCCTTTGCCGGCATGGGCTTCATGAGAAGTTCTCGACGGATAAATGTGCTTCTATCACGTGCCAAGTCATTGATGATACTCATTGGGAATCCAGTCACGCTGCGTTATCATCGGGACATCGAGTTCATTATCAATGAGTGTAAGGCGCAAGGTAACTACCTGTTCAAGAGGAAAAACTACACAGTAAAGCAGCCATACTTCCTGAGCCACATGGATGATAACGAGGCAGGAGAGAACGAGCAAGCTCTGGTCCTCAATGATCCACTGTCCTGGTATGTCAGGCTTTTGGCAGAAATGAGTCTAGGCCCGCAACCTTCCGCTGGTAAATGATTTATGGCAAATGAAAAGCGAAAGTTCTTAAATTATTCTTTCTTTACAGCAGTTCAGTTGGCAATGAATCATTGGCGCCCGTTACCAGATTCTTTGATGACTGTTTTAGATCCTCAAAACTCGTATCTTCTACCTTTCTATCCCTGAGTAGCAAACTTAGTGAGTAGTGAATGACTTATCAATTGTGTTCGTTTAATTAAACTTTCTTTTCCACAGGGAACTGTCGTTCAAATGATCTTTGGAAAACTGTTTGGATTGTGTGAGAATTAAATATTGCCAAAGCTTATAGAGTAAGAAACAAATATTGTATAACCCACTTATAACTTATTTGCCACGTTTCAATTTATTATCAATTTGTTTAGTTTTCTAAGTCGAGTTGTAGAGCTTAATAAAAACTTTCCTTGTGCAACTTTTCGCTCAACATAATGTTTACTATGCAGCTTATAATTATAAAGTATGTTTGTATAAATACTACAGTTTTCACCCATTTGTCATTAAAATTTCTGTATTTATTATACGATTCTTATCCCTAATTCTGAAGTTCTCATCCATTTATCAGAAAGGTTACTGTATATTATACGATTCTCAACTCTTATTTGAGTCAATGAATATCTCATTAGTACAAGTCTCTAATAAATAAACAACTCAATTTTAAACGGGTTTAAAAATATTTTTTTTTATTTTTTATCATTAAAATATATATATTTGTGCATCATATACAATAATGCCTTCGTTAGTTGTTCGCATCGTTAGCCTACATTTGGTATAATACCTTCACTCTTCAACTCCACTACCAATTCCTCATCTAGTTCGACTGTCCGGCCGTTTGTGAAGTGTGTGTGCGTTTGAGTGCCTATGTGTTAGTGTATGTAAGTGTGTGTGAGTATGTGTGTGTGTGTGTGATTATGTTAACAACTATAAAAGGCTTTAGCTCGGCTTACAGCACTACGCGTCGTACGCCGCACTCCATGCAGAATTTGGCGTGTTCAAGAATGAATTTGCCACCGCACTCGTGACAGAATTTGGACATTTTTGAGCTGGCGCTCATTCCTGACGAGGCATTCGAGGTGTTGCTCAGCAACGAGTGCTGCGATGTTGTTGGCGTGATGCCGACAATGTTGTTGTTGCTGCTGTGGTTGTTGTTGTTGTGGTTGATACTGTTGCTGTTGCTAATGATGTTCTTGGTGTGTTGTTCGTAGTTATTGTTGTTGTTGTTGTTATGCTTCGATTGCTGTTGCTGCTGCTGTATGAAGTTGTTGTTGTAATTGTTATCCTGTTGTTGTTGCTGTTGTTGTAGTTGCTGCTGTTGGTTCTGCTCCGAATCGCTGCTAGACTGTTCAATGCAACCCTCGCCAGGGCCGGGGAACAATCTCTGTCGCGCCTTCAAGGAGCCATACTTGCTCTGAGCCTGCGTTGATGCGTCCATCTTGGTGCAGCCGAGCAGATCCAGCTGGTTCTGACCACGCTGACTGTTGTTCAGCTGTTGCAACTCGTCGGAGCGCTGACGTGACAGACTATATGGAGTGTTGCTGCAAAGAGAGAGAGGGAGATTAATTCCTAATCCGAATATGAATGAGAACTGAATGTAACTTACCTGCCGTAGGCCGAATCAGAGCTCAGTTTGGCACCAGCACCACGACGTGATGAATAGGACGAGGACATGGGATAGCCATCCAAGCTGCTTAGTTCATCGGAGTCACCAGACGGTGAACTGGCCTTGAGTTCATCCTGCTTACTATTTTGCTGGCCCTGTCTTCCCTGCTGCCGCTTGATCTCATTGCGCTTCTTCTCGTTGGCATTCTTCTCATTGTTGGCCTCCACATCGGGGTATGTCGCTGCTGGGTTCGCAGTTGGGGTTAGCCGCTTCTTATAGATCATATTGTGGCTAGCCTCATCGACGAGCTCAGCATCGACGAGATGATCCTGATCGGTGTCGAGTATCTTGCTGAACATGCCATGCTCCGGCTCATTCCCGTTCTCGATGTGCACCACATCGAGAGGCGTCTGCATGTTGCCCACCATGTTGCGCAGCGTGTCCGGCGAGATGGGAGATCGTCCTTGGGCATTCGCTTCAGTTTCAATGCTAATAAATATCTCTCGTTTCTGTGCATCTTCCAAGGGTTTCCGTTGCTGTTGTTGCTGCAACTGTTGCTGTTGCTGCTGATACTGCTGCTGCTGCTGCTGCTGTTGTTGCTGCTGCAACTTCTCGTCACCACTTGTGGGAGGCGTTTTGTAGGAGCTTCCGCTGGTTTGAGGCGACATGTAGGAACCGTTGCCGCTTGAGGGCTGCTTGAAGGAGCCCCCACTGCTGGACACATTCGAATCGGATCTGTGGGCGTGACTTTCTTTAGTTGAGAGCGATGAAAGAAGCTGCGCACTGGCGTTACCAGTCGTCGCGGGTCTAAGTGTAGCTGTCGGCTTGACTCCCAGTCCCATCTGCATCCCCATCTGCGAGTGAGATGAGAGCGGTGTCAGTGGCGTCGAAGTCATTTTCAGCAAAGAACGGTGTCTGTTGGTTGCGCGATTCAGTAGAAACTCGCGACAGTCACGAAACAATGGAAAGTCCCCGTCGTCATTATCGTTTTCAAATGAGCTGAGGAACTCATCAAAGTCGAAGTCATCGAAGGGCGGCAGCACAGGCAGCGTGGGCATAGTTGGTGGTGTCATCGATAGCAGCTTCTGTTGCTGTTGCCAGCACTGCTCATCGGACTTCAGCGACAACCGCCTAGGCTCATCGTCCTGTTTGGGATGCTGCAGCGGCTCAGGCAACTGCTCTTGATCCTCTGGCGAGGCATCGTACAGAAACTGATTGCGACCTAAGCGCATTTTGCGCTTCAAACTGATGCCAGAGTTGCGACGCTGCTGCTTTGGCTGCTCCTGGAATAGCGTCATAATGGATTCAGAGCTCTCACGGTTCTGTGGACTCTTCTGCTGCTGCTGTTGCTGCTGCTGTGGCGTGGAGCTGGCATTGGAGGAGCAGCTTGGCGAGGATGACTGATGCACATGCAGATTATCACAGGGGTTGATGAGATTTGGATCAATATAGTCTCTGCCGTCCAACTGATTGCTGCCGAAGATGCTCTCCAGCCTGAATGGGAGCCAGGCGAGGAGGACCTGCCATCACATTGTTGTTGTTCACATTCTCGTTGGCCACGACTGGCGTAGCAGTGGTTGTTAGGGGCGGCAGCAGAGGCGTGTTGCCCGTCATGGCCACAAGGTTCTTGGCCGAGTTCTGTTTACTGAGAATGTTGCTTTTGTCCTTTAGCTCCTTGCTGTTCAGCTCCTTGCTGCCAACAGGTGGCACCTCGGCATTCGAAGGCTGCTCCAGCTCGTGCTCATACTTGAGGAACACGGCCAGTGAGTCCGTGTTGGCCACTTGCCGTGTTTGGGTTGGTTTGGCTCCGCCTACAGGCAGTTTAAGCTGCTGTTGCTGCTTACGGTTCGATGCGCTCGTGTCGCGACGAACGACAAGCGGACTGTGAAAATCGTTGCTACAGACCGAACGGACAGGCATCTCGTCGTACTCCTCTGGCTTGAGGAAACTACTGGAGATGGGTCCCTCATCGGAAAGGCCTCGCTGAATGGTGGGACGGTAGTTGGTGACAAAGAGCGGACGACTTGGCAGCAAGGGCGAACGACGCGGTCCACGCAGCGATGCAGTACGTCGGAAGTTGGAGGTTGATGTATTCATGGCCTTGGATTGACTGCCTGTGCTTGGCGTCGCAGGTTTGTTGTGCTGTGCCTCTAGTGCAGTGGTCAGCGAGCTGGACATAAACGTTGACGGTGTGGTCGTCGGTTGGTCGAGTTTGTTGTCCGGTGGTGTGTTGGGGGAGCAGAGCTCCTCCAGCTGACGCTTGGCGGACAAAAACGGATCGTATTTCTCGCTGCTAAATGAACCGAGTCCGCTGCAAGACAAATATATATATTATATATATGATATAGGGGAATATAGTAGTATATAAAAGTCGCCTGGCTGTCGTCGGTTGTCTGAAAGGGAATTAGCTTTGGCACCATTACAAACCTATTGACCAGCTGAGGAGTTGCTGGCTGTCTTTGAACAGGGGAAGGTGGTGCCTTTATGTACATGGTGCCTTCCTCGAGCTTTGCTGGTGCCACAAGACACCGTGGCTGCTTCTGCTGGGACGTCTTGGGCGGTGGCTGCTTCAGCTGTTCTTCCTCGTACTCAATGGTGTCCAAGAACTCGTCGGAGTCCTCATTGATTAGCTCCGCGCTTTCGAGTAACTGACTTACTTCCAAGTCAGCATCATCGTACTCCTCTTGAAGGTCCTCCTCGACCTCATCGTCCTCTATGTAATCATCGATGGGCGTTTGGCTTCGCTGCTTATGTGAAAGAGTTCGCTGAACTTCCGAGACCGGGTTAGGCTCTATTTGCGGCAAGTAAATAGGTTGTTTTTTCAAAAGCCGAGAGCTACGTGGCTCCTCAACTTTAATAACCTCATCACCGACCGGGGAAGGTGTTAAGGAGTGCAAATCGATGCTGGGATTCTCACGAGTACGAATGCGACGTCGAGCTTGACGCACTATCGAAGTGGATGAGCGCATTTTGGTCATTGGATTCAGTTCCTCAGCCTCCGGCATGTCCATCTTAATGTTGCATACATTTGTTCCAGCTGCGTGTGGGTGTGTGTGTAGTTGACATTATATAGATTACAAATTGGAAGACCTTAGAAAACCCCTCGATCACTACGAAATACTCTACACCCGCTCTACGCACTGATTACTAACGAGGAGTTATCTTTATGCTTCGTTGGAGCACAACGTGATGATATCTGAAGATCTACGATTACTCTTGTCCATACCTTGTCTTGGGGACTGTTTGAACAACCCGTTGAGCTCCTCAAACGTCATTGCAGCACGAGGAGTAGGAAGGCAATGCTCGGAAACGTCCGAGACAGATTTCTGTCGTGGTGCCACGGCTCTCTTGGGTTTCAAGGGCTGCAGAAGCGGCGCATCTTTGCACTCCAACTTGGCTATCTGCAGACTGTCCGAGGTGGCAGTGCGTCGTAGTCGTTCCACGATGCCATCGACTTGTTGCTTGCGTCGAGCACTACCAATGGATCTATGAATCTGGTCGAGCTTGCTGGTGGAGTTACTAACGGCGTCGGCTTCCATGGCGAGGTTGTATGTGCTTTGAGCTAAGACTGCTGCTTCAGTCTTCGGCTTAGGTGTTCCCGGGCGCTTCCTTTGTGAGCTGAGTTGAAATTATGCGATGATTCTCTACAATTTCGAAGGAACACACAACAATCTACTTGGGGGAACAAACAACAACAACAGCAACGACAGCCATAGCAACCAGATGGGCCAACGCAAGGCCTAGTTCTACTCATACTAAACTAATACTAATCACGGTTAAGGGTTACTTACTTATCACTGTGCACGGACGAGGTCATCGAGGAGAGAGTCATCTGGCTCTGGTTTGGATTATACTGCTGCTTCTGGGCGAGCATTTCTTCTTCGTACTGTTGTTCCTCGGGAGTGCCGGAGTATTTGTCGCGGTTAATCGAGCGTTTGGTTCTTCAACACAAAATGAAAGCAAATCAAATGAATTAATTGTATAATAAAATAGAATAAATAATGTTAATGTTACTAACTGACTAAACGTGACAGAGTTCTTTCTCTCAAAAAATCCACCAAATCCCAGAAAGAAATGTTAACTTACTTGAGATTGGGTGGCCTGTACTGCTTGCGCGCCTCCATGCGCTCCTTGGCTTTGGTGGTCTCCGTGGTATTGGCAGACTTGATGCTGTTCTGTATGGCCTTCTCCTTGCACCACTCCACATGGCGATCAAAGGCCTTGGGGTTGAAGCTACGGTCGCAGTGGGGACATCGATTGGAAGCCACTTCCTTTATGCGCCTGGCCAGTGAACGATCGGAAGAGCGCTTGCGCTCCCGATTGACTGTCGATGGAGCAGCTGCAGCTGCTGTTGGTTCTTCGGGTGCACACTCCACTGCTTGACTAGCTCCAGCGGCATTTCGCATGGAGGCACGTGCTGTGGTGCGAGTCAGGCCCGGCTTCTTGGCCTTGGCTGCAGCAGAGGTGCTGGGACCATCCTATCGTGTTGAATAAGAAATTTGTAGTCAGTATCTTGAGGCATTCTTCACTAGTTTACTAACCTCTTTTGCCTGCTGTTTGGATGCCGGCACGACTGTGGTGGACTCGCGACTTACTCCGAGTGGCGGCGTATGCAGTCCAGCTGCCTTCTCCGCATTGGGCAGCCCAAAGTTCTTGGGCAACACATAGGTGGAGAGTGAGGTGCCCTCGCGCCGCTGGCGAGACGAATCAAAGACCTTTCGCTTCTTGGACATCTTTTCGCAGACGACTATATGCTTGCGCAGTGCATTCACATTGAAGGTGCGACTACAGTTGGGACAGGGCGTTAGCTCTGAGCTGGACGGAGGATGCTCCGGAATGGGAATGGGCATGCCCGATGTAAGTGGCCCGGGAGCTGGTGGCAGCTCCTCGTCCTCGTTGTTTTGATTGTCATCAGTTCCGCTGGGCTCCATGTTAACTATTTTGATGTTTTTGAAGAAGAAAATATAAAGGAATTGTATATATATATTATTAGATGATGGAGAATCTTTTACAATGCTTTTAGTAGATTGAGCCCTAAATAATATTTCTAGTGTTTATGCCCCAAACCGAACAGCCCTCTATGATGTAAAAACCTTGAAAGGGTTTGCTGTCAACTAGACAGTACACTAGGACGGACAAAGGAAATATATGTTTGTCTGTATAAAAAATTAAATAAATTAAAATTGAATTTTATTAATATATTCTTGTTGCGTTTTATGAGTAACGAAGAAAGCGAGGCAAATGATCTTTTTGTCCAAAAAATAATGAAATCTTATAATTTATATAACAAATTTATTGTTATTGTTTTTGTCATAAATCGTGTCCAGTTTTGACTACGTTGCTCCATAAATCGGCATTTGTGCACAAATATGCGTGGCATGTCCAAAATAGGCAACTTGTTGGACAACCAGTTGGCCCACTCTGTACGTGGGAGTCATCGAACATCGTAAGAGACAATTCAAAGACAGGTGATTCGTAATTTGGGCTGAGATAAAAGTAGATGGATTACGTGATAGTTGCGTGCAATCACTCAAAGATCTCCTGGCTTTACTTAGGAATATCTTAATAAATATCTGCAACTGCCAGACACGACGGTTTCAACGTAATTTGCTGAGAACTGGTTCGGATGCGTGGCAGACAAAGCCAAAGTCCAGGTGAATGTGCAACACTCTGTTTGCACAATACTCGCAGGGTAGATCAATTATGGTGGCATAGCATGTACTTTATCAATTTATACCTTGATATAAAATAGTCTAGCTCAAAGCAGGGGAAATATAGTTTGAAAATGTGAACATTCTAGGGTACTTGTTCTCCTAAAGAGCATTTAAATTCTCTGTTTCCTTAAATAAGTTCGTAAATATTGAATATGCAGCACACAAAAAAACACTTCACAGGCATTCCAGCTGGCCATTAATGTGCTCTCTCCCTGGTTGTTGTTGTACATTTCGACACAGTTTCGAAGTCGAAAGGCATCTACTATATGTTAAGTACCCAATCTATAAAGCAGACACTGCCCAATTGAGGTATTGTAGGAATTTTGGAAATTTACTCTAATTGTGCAGTGTGTTTTGTTATTCAAATATATAGCTAACATATTACTATTTCTCCTATAAGAAAGAAGATTTTAATTCAATCATTTTCTTTGAAAAAACCTAGACTTAATTTCAGTTTGCTATCGTTATTTTTAAGAGTGTAATGTATATATTGAACATGAACTAGAAAATATAAGAAATTTTTTTTTTTTTTTTGTCACAATTATTGCCAGTGACATCATTTGTTGTGTTTATGCTGATAAGAAGATCGAAAAAGTCAACGGAAGGTCTTCAATGAACTGTTTGTACACACATAAATACAAACTTGATCTACAAACATGCATACATACATACTTGACATACAAAAAATAATTATAAATAAAATCAGGAGGAAAAAAATTAATGTAAATAAAAACAGGAGAAAAAAAAAGGTATATAAATATGAAAAAAAAGGGTTGAACAGTAGAAATCGATATTGAATGTTATCATGTTGTTATCATTGTGCCCAGGCCTAATTCACTTTCAATGGGTGCAGTGTATGTTAGGGTAGGGTAGTTCATTAGTTAATTGCCATGAATTACTTGGCTTAAGTGTTCCTGTTAGCATGCAAATGGTAAGTAACATTATTAGTTGTTGTTGTTCTGGTGCTGCTGCGATTCTATTGTTGTGCCTGTGACTGTGGCTGCTGCAACGGCCATATCGATATACTCCGTATGTCACAACAATCGAAGCAATCGAAATTCGTGTGGGTGTGTGCACGTGGGCGCGCGATCGACTCACTTGACTTGGCACAGCGTACGCGCTTTTTCGAGAAGAGTGTGTTGCGAACGCGCGAAAATGTTGATAGGTGCTGATGTTGCTGTTGTTGCTGGTGTTGCAACGTCTGCTGCGCATGCAACTGTTGCGCTTCATTGAGAGTCGCCGAGTTGAAAGAACTTTGCAGCGGTTGTTGCTCGAACACATTGATTTGCTCGTTATTGCCGTTTTTATTTTTATTTTCATTTCCATTTCCATTACGACTTCCATTTACGTCTCCATTCCCACTTCCATACGCACTTATGTTGTCATTTTCATTGGAAACCCCCTTGGATTTTTCACCACTGGGTAGCTCGCTCTGCTGCTGCTGCTGCTGATACTCTTCGTAGAAGCCACGACTGTGTCTCCGATTGAGCTTCAACTGCGCCTTCTGCGACTTCGACTTGAAGATGTTGTGCCACATTTTTTTACTCATCTTTGCAGTGTCTATTCAATTTATTTTCGTACGCCTTTTATGGTAGAATACCAAATAAATAGAATTTATTTTCGTTCGCTTTTTTTTACATCATTCGAAACAACGAAGAAGCTTCTCTCCGCGCGCCACACAAACTTCTCGCCACGACATTTTGTGTCCAACTGATCATCGACGATGCCCGCAGAGGCAGAGGCGACTCCGTGCCATGTTGCTGGCATCATGTTGCTGACATTAAATATAAATGCACTCGAGCTGCTTGCGCTCCATTTGTGTGTGGGTAATGCCACAGCAGCAGCGGGAGCAGCAACAACAACAACTGGATAACAAACAAAGAAGACTATTCTTCATAAAGCCATTTTTCGCTTCCGATATACCCGCTTCCCTCTCTCTCCGCATTTGGATTGTCATTACGGCTGATTTATTTAAAGACGCTGCACAAATGTTTCTGAACTTTGGCTGTCTTTCATTTGAAACTCTGAATTTCATAGACATTTCCAACTATACCTAGTACAATGGGCAGTGGGGTATGATAGGATTTAGATGATATCTAAATATGTACATTAAGAATATCAGTAACGTTGTCCTTACACTTTTATTCTAGTTTTAGTTTCCTATAGACAATGCGAAGGTCTCATAAGAATGAAATACAAATTATTCCCAAAATGGAGATTTACACATTTAAATACTGTATATATTCACTCTATATTATTTATATATCTATTAAAATAAATGTCATTAGTTTCATAAGGGTATACAATGTGCGGTATGCCATTCTTCTTGGCATATTTCTGTTTTTGGTTGCTTCCTCAATCTTCTGTGTTGAAACGAATTGAAAATCGAATGCAGCTTCAAGTGGCTGATATTATATGTACGTACATACATACATACATACACCAATGTACATACATACATACAGTATTCTGCTATTGTCAGTCGAGAATTGACAGTTGGCCCAATGACGTCACAGCTGCTCCAATTATGTTTGTATGTGATTTGCCTTGACAGAGATCTCTATAAGAAACACCGCCGATCAATGAACTCGCGAGATGAGCAACCATTGCTACTGCAATTTCTGATGAATGATTGGATCAACGAAGTGAAAGATATATATGCAAGCAGTTCAAGACGTGCTCCTCTTGGGTCTGGGCGCGGTGACATTTGCGGCCTAGGCATGATGTGCCAGAAAACTTTATAACCTCTTTGAATTTTCACGACAAAATACGAAAATAAATGTTGCTCGCGAAGTCTTTCTTTGAGGGCAATAAGAAGAGGGCGTGTGCCTAAAAATAGGGCACTTTTTGCTTGGTTGACATCTTCGGAGTCGGAAGGGCAGAATAAGATCATAATATTTGTTAACAAGTGCATACAATGCTACGCAGTGTACAGCGGTGGGCAGTAAAATAGAAATTCTATTACATTAGGTAGATTGTATTGGGTTAAATTTAATTTTTAATTCAATTAAATCAAGTTAAATTAAATACAAAATACCTTCTTACTTTCTTTAACCTGTGCTCTATTATTATTTATTGATAAATTAATTTTATTTATAATGTTAGTATTTATTTGAATAACAAAATATCTTTACGTCGTTGAATTAAAAAAAAAAAAAAAAATATATAAATAATACGAGGGTCGTTTGATAAGTCCGTGACTTTTTGAATAAAATATATTATTTTCGTCAAAGAAGCGTTTTATTTCTCAACATAATCTCCTTTTAGCTCTATACATTTAGTCCAGCGTTTTTCCAATTTTTTTATTCCTTCCAAATAATAGGTTTTCTCAAGGCCCTCAAAATAGTCGTTTGTTTCTGTGATGACCCGAATCTCTTACCGCCGAGCCATTTCTTCATGTTTGGAAACAAAAAATAGTCACAGGGGGCTAAATCTGGAGAATATGCTGGATGGGGTAGCAGTTCGTAGCCCAATTTATGAAATTTTGCCATGCTGACACGAAATTCACTTTTTTCCATTTTCGTTAAAATTCACGAGATCGTCTGCTTTCAATGCCTATAAAACGCAAACCAAAAAACGCAGCTTTCTCAAAATTTTACAGTCAGCTGTTAATCGATAACTGCTGACAGGAGCAGTGTTGTATTTAGAGCAGGTGCGCGGCAAATACAAAAAGTCACGGACTTATCAAACGACCCCCGTAATACTGATACCCTATTTAATATAAATAACTTTTCTATTTCTATTTAAATAAAAGCAATCGTCGGAAAGTTTAACCGTAAACAGCAGGGTATTAAAACCTCGGCAAGCCGAAGTTTCTTTGTCTTCCCTAGTTCTTTTTCGATATTAGAAAGATTATGGAACTAAAGGTTTATCGGGTGACTAATGGCAGTGTTATCGATGACTTACCGAAGTCGAAGTGATACATGGTTGGAAGATCTCGTGGGGTTGTCGTACGTGTTAGAGATGTGATGAATGGCGAGGACGGTGGTGTGGCGAGAGAGATCGCCTCCGGTTGTGGCATCTCTGGTGCGGCCATTTTAAATGTTGTTTTAATACCAAGTTGCGTTTAAAGACTCCAACTAATTTATGCACTGAGTCTGCTGTTTAAGCATTTCTTCACATTGCAGCTTGGAGTGCTTCCGTGAAACACAATCGCAAAACACGCGCGATCTGTCGCCCCACAAGCGATCAAAGTCTTTCTCTCGCACGCAAGCGCGCTTTTTCCTACCACACACACATATGATTAATACGCCAAATGATTTTGGCAACTTAACTAATTAACCATATTTCGGTATTGCAAAGTTTGGAAAGTGCCAGAGCTTTGGTAATGACTTAAAAACGAAGATTCCAATAGAGACCCGAGTCGTAGGTTTTATTTTGCGCACTAAGTATGATTTTTACCGGAACTATTAATCACAATTTGAGACAATAAACACAGTTCGGATGCGGTTCTCCACTCTCTTAATTTGTTATTTGTTTTTCTTCACAATTCTCTTTTCTAATTGACGCGAAATCATTTTAGATTTTTGTCTTCTCTTTGGATCACAAACGAAACTCGTGCTTTAGATATAAACATATTTTCGAGACGTCATTTATTATGATGGTCTCTCTTCAATCAATGGGTGTCTTCTCTCCTCCTACTTGCAGCTTTCGAATCGTTGTTGTGGTATCTGTAAAGGGTCAGAGGGTGAACATCAGACTTGAGTAACTTGAGTGAGTCTATTCAAACAAATTTTTTGCAGGTGTATGGGGGGACTAGGGTTCAGATTCATTATTAATGACGCACCAGCATCAAGAGAGGCTAATTTGTAAATAAAGAAACAAGCGACAGAACAACAAAATAACCAAAATATCCCCTGCATACAAAAAAAAAAAAAAAAAAACGAATGTGATGAAATCACTTTTAAATGTCGAACGATCATTTTTGCAAGCTTTACTTTTCATCTCGGCTAACGCACAAAGAAAGATAGCAAGAGAGAGAGAGAGAAAGAGAGAGTCGGATTGGCACTTAATTACCGTAAGCTTTGTAATTGTTTCTATATACTATTTAATTGCCTTCGGCCGACACGCTCGAATCTCGAAACGAAACTGAAAACTGTTTGAGACTCGACTGAGCATTTTGCACTCTCCGTTTCTCCAACTGAATGTGTATGAAAGTGTGTTTGCTTGGTTGGGGCAATTGGAGAAGTGTTCATTAAGTAATTCCCATGAGCCAATTATTCGACATTGTCATCGTCAACATTGTTATACCCTACGACCTATTTACGAGTATGTGTTTGGTCAAAACAGAACACACTAACTTGGAGGAAATGTGGACAACAGGCAGTGGAAGATCTACGTATAAAGTGTGTTATCTTTTTAGTCAGTCTGTTTGTCCGTTTGATCGGCACAATCTCAAGATCTATTATAGGTGGAAATATCAAATTTATCACGAAGACTTGTATACTTTATGCAGGTCACTTTTCCTTTTCTTGTACATTTATATTAAATTATATTAAACCTAAACTCAAAATGTCAAAATGATCAGAAAGGTAATATGGAAGTAAGGGAAGGCTTTCAATCGTGATTTAAAGTCTTAATAATAAATCTTAAGACTTAATTTCTGTACATATCTATGCAAATATATGTATATATAATAGGCAACCCAACTTGTATCACATTACTGCAACCATAGGTCGTATTTAATGATCAATTAGTTAACATGCGGTTGCAAAGCAAGTTCCGCAAACTTAAACCAATCTAAGCACCTGAATAAGGCTATAAACCGCCGTAAGATACCCAGTAACAACATTATCCATCAATACAATGCATTAATAATCTTTAAGATCTTGGATTCAGACAGACATGCCTTGCTTGTCTACGATATTGACATTCCTACATTTTTTGATGCGATTAAATTGTCATCTCGCGACATACTGAGTATGAAAAGTGACAGCTGCAGATATCAACAGATGATCTGATGATATTTGCTATCTATAAGTAATTTTTAATGCTGATTGAAAACAAATAAAGTGAAGCGAGAACAACAAGAGTTTCTCTGTAATTGTCTGTCTCTTTCTCGCTCTCTCGCACTCTCTCTTGCTCTCTTCATTCTTCTTCTTTCTGTGAGTTTTGCAAACACCTGTCGACAGCCCGAAATGCCCAAGCTCAAGTTACTTTTCGCGTCTAGAGTGCTTCAAAGCGTGATATCGCTCTCAGAGACGAAGCTGATGTCATTTGAAAATTACTTGAGTCCGAGTTTATTTACTTTTTTGTTCTGTGTCGTATTTCTTGCTGTTGTTGTAGTTGTTGTCGTTGTTGTTGAATCTGGTTATAGCTGCGGGTCTGGGGCCTATTTGGAAATGAAGGTTACTCACAGTCTCGCAGCGAGCAACTTTGCGGGGCGTATTCAAGTCGCGTGTTACGAATTCTTGCCACTTTACTATACTATTTACTATAGATCTAGGTCTCTCTCCCTGTCTCTCTCTCACACTCTATCAGCACCTGCGATTCTCCCAATCCAAGTGAGTTAAGTCTGGGCGAAGAAATAATGATGAAACCACGCTTGAGTTTAATTCGACTTGATTGTGCCTCGCCTGTTCCGTACAACCCACGTACATGTCCATACGTATACCTCATGTATGTGCAAATATGCAAATCTAATAATGTATTCACATGTGTGTGTGTGCATTCGATGTTGCCTCTTGCGATTGCCGCTTATTGGATTTTTTGGAGCGTAGCAAATATGCATCGAATACTCTGTGATTCGTGTTGCCAAATGGAATGTCTGTGTGAATATGTGTTTGCATTGTTTCGTTTATGCGATTCGTCTCTAATATCATTAAACTCCCAACTGTCTTTTTATAAAATTGTACTCACTCTAGTGACTCTAACACCCATCACTTTCTAAACCTTTCTCCACTATACTAGCTGCCATATCGGAAATACATTCAAAGATGTTCTATAATAAAGCCCAAGGTCATATTGAGTCTATGTAAATCACTTCCCTTTGCACTCGTAATTAGCAGAAAAACCTGTGGCGAAATCAGCATTAAAATGCTAATAAAACAAGTGAAGACACAAAGAAATTTGACTCGATTCGTATACACCCTGCTCAAGATAATCTAATTCTTAGGTGTTCACTCAAGATCAATTACGATCACTTCCAATTATTTTATTAGAAACAAAGATAACAGACTGTTAAAAATGTCAGGGCAAACGAGTGCGACCGTGAGATACCCAGTACCATTTAAAGCAAACAATGTCACACGTGCGGCATTACATATACACTCCTACATACGAAATTTAATTATGTAAATAGATCAATAATATATATGCACTGAGTATACCCTTTTTTCTGTGCTTCGACCTAATATGCCCCATTTGCGTTGCAGGAACAGCGGAAAATTGCTCGAGATATCGATTAAACACAGCACAGCAGCGAAAGTTCTGGCTAAATAAGCTGGCTATAATGGTAGCATGACGCCACATTAAAGGCCGCACCCTGGTAACCACATAACCACAGAGGAACGCCCCATCAGCCGGCCAGACCATAAGCTTTGACTGGCCAACGTCCTTTAGGGAGTCGGTTGTTGTACACCAGCACAGGGTGTTCTTGTTGCTACTCCCAAACCAAACAACCTTAGTCCGACTTGTTATGCCTGCCCCACGGTTGTCATGGCAAAGAGAGCGTAGATTCGTTTGTATGGTAACTGCTAACTGGTACCTTCTGTTTACCATTGCATATGCCGGGGACGCTATCTGACCAAACTGATTTGGTCGATTCCCAATAACAAACTCCAAAAGGTGTTTGGAAAGAGAAACAATCCCAGAGATCGTTTAAAGTGTGGGGTATATACATATCTTATTTATATTGTGAATTGTATAATCAAAAGAGGGGGTAAGAACGTGCCTGAAACACACTTTTAAGAGTAAAATACAAATATATTCATTGCTGGGAACAGGTTAAATTATTTCTTATCGCTGGAGCGTTAGGCAATCTGAATGCTATGGTGACATACAATTGCGTTCACATTTTATCTTCTTTCCGCAGTGTCAGATAAGCTGGGAAATCGAAAAGAGCAAACGATACTCTTGGGCCCTTATCTTGCTCTGACCTTAGCATGCAGCTGAGAGAGAGGTGCGTAAAAATATGATATCGGTTTAAATTTCGAGTACAGAAGTGACACACTTAGTTCTGTCTAAAGATCGTAATTAAAGATAGGGAAAGTTGAAAAATATTGAGAAACATATTTATATTTTCCTTGCTTTACTTTTCTCTATATATTTCTTTTCTGCATGAATCACCTTAATTGTATGGTCAAAATTATGGCCTTATCTCAGTTACTCTATCAGACCCTGCATTGGCTATTTATATGGCCTTCAAAATTTACTTAGATATTGCGCAGCTACCTTTGCAGTTAAATTGCCAGTAAATTTTGTATATCAATAAAGAAGGAGTTAAGATATTTATATATTGTTACTTCGTGAACACGACTGCATTAACAAATACTGCCAGCCGATCTAACAATATAGAATTCACTTATGAAACTGTTTTTCATAGCAGTTCCCAGCTGAGACGCGCACAGTCTTTGTTTTTCTTTTTTTTCGCACAAACGAGACTGTGAACTCTTCATGTTCCGTTTGATACTTCTTTGTAACAGCTGTCGATCGAGCTGCATTCCTGCATGATATCTGATACTCCCGGCATAACTTATACAGAGTATAGAGTATTACTGCGAAAAGAGGTGCACACTTCGCATCGCCTCGTAAACACACTTTGCACACTTACACACGTTGGCCCGCACGATAAAAAACAACACAATAACAGTGTAAATAAACAGCTGCTGCAAAAGTTGAAAGTCGCCGCAACTAGTTGGATTTTCTGCTGATTTTTCTGTGGGATTTCATGCCCTTAGTATTTACATCGAGCTAGTGTATGGCATGATTTGTTTTTGGTTTTCTTTTTTGGTTGTTTTTGTTTTTCAAGCAGGTTCCTCAAAATATATATTTCGGATACGAATTTGGTTACTCGGCACCCATTTCCACGACTGCGACTGCGACTGGCGCTCGCGACGGACGCATAGCGAATGAGCCCACACGAAGAGCCAGCGAGAGACGTCGCAACGAACTGCCGAGAGAGAGAGAGACAGAGAGAAAGAGAGTCCGAATGAGACGCTCAACTTGTCGGAGTTGACGTCAGCCCAGTCGAATTAAACAATCGTACGAAACTCAGAGCTGTAGATGGCAAACATAACATACATATCGTAACTCTACTAAAAGAGGGACTTGCTCAAAATTCGCGGTTTATGAGTTTAAACTTTTAAAAAATAACTAAAATTAAGTTACTAAAGCTTGGCTCTATAAGTGTGTGAGTGAGACAGCCCTATTGAGAATTTCTTATTGGTAACACTTAGTAACGGGTAAGGTGTTTAAAAAGGTTTTTGAAAATTATACGAGGGTATCTTATTGTCGAGCGAGTTCAATGCATAAATAAAACAATTATAAAATATATAAAGCAAAGATTATAATACAGTAAAAACAATGTTTTTTCAATGATGCATCTCCATGCAACCTTTCTCATACGAAAGGACTTATTCATACTTTGATTAGATGTACAGTGACCCTCAGTTTATTGTATTTTAACCAACATCTATCCCAAACTACAAAGCCCAATAAATGGTTGAACTAAAAGAGATAATAGAGTGTTTAAATCTAATAAGATTATTAATAAACTATTCTTTAATAATTTTTTAAGATGTAGTTTACTCCTTTCATTTATTTTAAATTATTTCGAAAAGAATTAATAACGAAAGCCCCAAAACATTGCAATGTGAATCGCAGAAGAGATATATACTATATGTTTTATAAACGTCTTTGTCATATTACCTTTCTTTCTTGTTAATTTTGTGCAAATTATCTTGCCAGACAAGGCGTGGCGAACCATACTTTGTTTAAAGGTTCTCCATGTTAGTGGGCGAGTCGATTATGCCGATACATGTACAGGTTTCTATTGCTGCATTTGTGTGCATGAGCACATTCGGAAAAGACTAAAGTCGAAAGAGCTTCTTATCTTCATTTATTTATCTCAATTACATAGAAACATTTAATTGTTATACAAAATAAGCACTCTACAATTGACAGCGGCTAACATCACAATAACAAATACACATCACAAAGATTGATCTCGATTAATTGCATTAACATTTCAACCTCAATACCGAGTCTTTTCTATAAATGCTTAATATACACATAGAAATAGTAATAGCAAAAATAAGTATTGGATTTGTCGTGGGGGTGGGGTGGAATATTACAATCGTTTGGGTGAGTTAAAACATATTGCTTTTCACTTTTCACTTTTCCGGCGTGTAGTACATGGAGTGGAGGAACAGACGCGTTACTTCGCCAATGACTGACCGATCAGGTATGCTTTGGGCCATGCCGTAAAGAGCCATTTTACCAGCAACGGGCTGACCAGGATCCTTCATAATCTCTGCTGTGCAGGCACGAAGATCAGCCAGAAATTTGTCCGCAACGCCTGGCTGAGTGTGCATATCCGTGATGCAAATGTGAATTCTGAAAGAGAAAAGGTATGCAACTCAGTAAGACTATGGATAACTAGTTAGTTCACACTACTCACCCGGAGGGAAACTGTAAGGCGTTCAGATTCCAGCCGACTTTGCAGAGCGCATCTGACAGACGGAAAATATCAAATACATTCGAGCCCAAGGCAATAACAGAAGTCGCGGGTTTGCCAAACACGAAGATGCCATCAATCTGACGCACACTGCAGGTAAACCAATTGTTTAGCTATGTTCAAATATTAAATATATAGTATTAATGTAATTTACCCTCTTTCCACATAGCGCGCCGTGTCTATAATGCGTTTGGTGGCCTCCAAGTAGCCCTCGTAGCCGAAACTCATCATCGTTGCCCAGCAAGCAGCAATAATACCGCCAGCACGGGAACCATTCACTGTAGGAGAACCGTAAACACCGCCGGGCCAGTCAGTTGTAACCGTAAACTGATGATCCTTGAACTTCTTTTGCGAGTACATGATGACCGAAGATCCCTTGGGAGCGAATCCGTACTTGTGCGTGTCTGCAGAGATACTTGTAACGCCTTTGACAGCAAAGTCGAAGGGTTTGACCTGGTAGCCGGCATGACGAGCAAGGGCGACCACAAAGCTGCCCAGACAAGCGTCCACATGCACAGGAATGTCGTACTTAACACCCAGGGCGGCAATGGCCTCGATATCGTCCATTGTGCCGTACGGGAAGTTGGGCGCCGAACCAACCAACTATTAAGAAAGTAATTATAGTATATACGGATAATAAACCAAACGAAGGAGAAGCTTACCAGTATTGTGTTGCTGTTAATGGCACGCTTGAACTTCTTGATGTCCACCTCGTAGGTTTCCGGATCGACGTCCACGTAACGCACATGTATATTGAAGTACTGTCCGCCCTTGTCGAAGGCTGCGTGCACTGTGCGCGGCACAACGATGTTCGGCTGGGTGATGCCCTTGTGCTCCCGAGCATAATCTCTGAATGCCTTCATTGCCATGCAAATGGACTCGGTTCCACCGGTGGTCATGGTACCGCAGCTATCGCTGTTGCCATGGAACAGTGTGCAGGCCATGCGGACCACTTCAGCTTCCATTTTACATACGCCCGGGAAAAGATCAATATGCAGGGGATTCGTGTAGGAGGCTTTGCCATAAACCTCCGTCACAAGCTCTACCAACTCTGGATTATAGCCATATACGGCACCAGAGACGCGACCATCACGCCAACTATAGTGTCCAGTCTTAAGATGATCATCCACAAGGCCAAGAATTTGTTCCTTGCTCAAACCCTTCTCTGGTAGACGCAGAGAGTACGTCAAGTGCTCGTTGCTCTTTTTGATGTCCGCCTCAAAATCGGCCTTCGCTTTGGTAAGCTCTTTCTCTATGCGCCGGCGAACAGGAGGCAATTTCTTGGCCAGCCTGAAGAATTGACGCTTGCCGCGCACGAAGAAACCTAAGTGAGAGAAAGCGATTTAGATCTTTAAACAATTTTCTTTAATTATTCTTATTTCTCTTTCAGTTGTTCATTTGCATGTTTACTAGCTGATCTGATTGTGAAAAAAACATGTGAATTACTCACGAAACTGATGCTTATCAGTTGGGTTTCAATAATATAAGTATATACCTTTTGGTGGGGTCTGCCACACCTACTGCATATTATAGAGACATTTCCACAAAACTATTATAGTCATTTTTAAAGTACTATTAATGATTGAAGGGCAGAAAAATCGAATAATTTTTCACTGTGCAGGGGTCAAGTGCTACAAGTTGGCACCATACAAATTCAAAGTTCACTTCCTAACATTTACTTTGTATATCACAAGACTGTCGAAGCAGTTCCAAGATAAGATAATTTCATAGATTAATTTAACATTTTCGACAGTGAGGCTTAATATAGATTGAGAAAACTTGCGCATAGCTCCGAGCGGAAATTGGGACTTACTTTCATCTTTGCTGACCTCGCTCCATATCCAGACACCACCAAGAACACTTGTAGCTGTGATGGCGGCCACCTTCCATGGCTCCATGTTTCCAAAGGCACGATTGACGCACCCGCCAATGGGCTTCACGTATTCGCCGCCAGAAAAAGGACGCATTGCGATGCCGTCTGGAGTTTAAATTTAAATTATACGGTTATTTGCACTTAATTCGTGCCGAGCTCGCGCACTATCAGCCAACAACTGAATTCGTGTTCCGATTATGGGCTTGATATACGGTTACAAAATGGTTTGTTAGCTGATAAGCATATCGGTCGTGCACTACATTCTTTCTATGTATGTATGCATGTGTGTGTGGGCCAATGAGTGTACTTGCAATGTACGGTAACTTCTTTGTTGTAAGCAAAACACAGTAAGCACCTATGTTTACACTCACCTTTTTATGTTCAGCTTAAATACCTATGATTAATTATAAGTACACAAATATATATTTTAAGCTCTGCTTTTGTTTTCTCTAACGAAATTCATTAAACAAAAGATGAGCGCCCAGCTCAGCTGTTCGCGAGATATCGAATGCGCCAAGTATCGATAGCTTCTGTGTGAATGGCAAAGCAACACACAGACCGGTACGCTGTTCTGGCAAAAAAATCGCATTGTCGATCGCAACAACAGCTGATAATGATAAGTCTTTGTAAACAGTCAATCCGCGAGTCTAAATTGTAGAGTATTCATATTTTCGAATGTCCTAAAATGATCAAACTTTTCCAAAGAACTCTTCCATTGGTAAACATCATGTTATTTCAATTTACATTAATAATAATGTCATTTAATAGTTGGGCCGTTCCGCTCTTATTCGTCATGGAAGCACAACCTCTCAACAATTTGTAAAGGTTAGAGAGAAATAAAATTCAAATAAGAGCTCTGTATTTAAAGATATTGATTCACACAGGTGAAGGATGTAGACGGTGTACGGGAAATCACATTGAGCCACCCAGCCACTCGAAACTCGCTTTCCATTGACATGATGTGCGCACTGCATGAGAATTTAATAAAGGACTCGGACAATGTGGATCTTCGCTGTATTGTCTTGTCGGCAGAAGGTAAAATCTGGTCCGCTGGCCACAATCTAAAGGAGCTGAACACCGACGATACTGCGCTGCAGGCTTCAGTTTTCCAAAAGCTCTCCGATATTGTGCTGGATATACGAAAATTACCAGTGCCGGTGATAGCCAAGGTAAATGGGCTTGCAGCTGCTGCTGGTTGTCAGCTGGCGGTTTCCTGCGACATCATTGTGGCCAGCGATAAGAGCAAGTTCTCCACACCAGGGTATGCTGTTATTACCTCCAAAAAGCTATGATCTTTGTAGCGTAACTCTGCCTTTCCTTACAGCGCTAACTTCGGAATCTTCTGCAGTACACCGGGCATTGCAGTTGCGCGGATTATGTCACGCCCCAAGTCAGCATATATGCTAATTACTGGTTTGCCCATAACTGCTGAGGAGGCTTACATTGCCGGCCTGATTACAAAGGTGGTGCCAGAAGCGGACCTGGACAAGGAAATATCAGAAATAACGGAGGTCATCAAAGCCAAAAGCCGTTCTGTGATCAGCCTGGGGAAAGATTTTTACTACAAGCAACTGGACTTGCCTATAGAAGAGGCCTATAAACAAGGAGGGCAGAAAATGACTGAGAACCTTAAGTTACAGGACTGCCGTGAGGGTTTTTCGAGCTTCATCGAAAAGCGATCGCCCGTGTGGAAGCACAAAAACTAAACCACTAAGCACAGAACCCATATAGATTTCATTTTGGTCTAAATCTGTTACGCAAAAAATCGACAGTCTCTTGATCTGAGAAGTTCCCTTTAACGATTATTCTTCTCGCCTACTTCGAGAGCGCGACAGTTCTTTGGTTTGAAATGGAATCTCTATGGGTTCCATGCACCAGCTGATCTGTGCATTTATTATATGGAATTGTAAACTAAACAACTCAAATTATTTTCGAAAAGAGTCGATCTTTCTATTTAACCTTTTTCTATATTGTTGTTCCTCTTTTATCTTCCACCCAATTTGCGATGTATGTATATATACTTAAATTCCGACTATATGTGTTAAATAAAATCAATGCTCAATTCATATTATGCGTGTTGGTTTATCAAACATGTCTTTTAATATTGTGCAATTATTGTAAAGAAAAAAAAGGAATACATAAAAAAAAAACAAATGAAAATTTTCTTGGGTTGGCAGTTCTTGTCAGCGTAAAGTTTTATTATATGTTTTTAACCTGTGAGTCTTTTTTCGGTGTCTGTGTGTTTTCAATGGTCAGATGTAGAAAATTCTTCAGGAAGATCTGAGTGTCCAGATCAAGGTCAAAATAAACAAAAAAAATTATTAAAAACTAATATTTGCGTTGCTTTTACGGGGTCGTGTCCTGTTTTTTTTATTCGACGTGTTTGAATAGTTAGAGAACCAACGCATTGAACTAAAGACAATATTTGTTTTTTTTTTTAGTATGTTGTCAATGAAGAAAGTATTATAAATAGTGTTTGTGTGTTTGAATATATAGACATAGTATCTTAAGAGCTTAGCATATACATGGTGGTACTAGGTGTACCTTCTAATAATAGGGCAATATAATATATGTGCAATAAAAACTTAAAAGTTTGTATTAAAGATTGAAAATAAGTCCATTCGTTGGATAGTTACTTGTGTTCGAGGCAGTACAAAGAGAATTATGCATAACAAATAGATCTTGTGTGATGTGTTCGAGTGTTTTGAATATTCAAGGACTCAATGCCTTCGTTGGTCAACAGAAGTAGAGTTCCATCAAAGTGGAACGATATCTGTGCATACAAAGGGAGTAATTTGTTGTGCATGAATTCTCTTTTTCTGCCCTTTTGCTGTTGTGTGTGATTGTGAGTACCGCTCTCAATGGAAGCAGGTGAAAAGCATTGTGTGTTGGGTGTGCTTTTCGGTGTTGTTGTCCTCCAGATTTATACTTCGGTGACGGGGCGCTTATCGATCCAAGCTTTGATGGGCTCCAGGGCGTTGATAGCATCAACCACTCCACGCAGAGCCGGATATGGCTCAAGCAGATCGCGCTTTACCATGTAGTTCATGTAGTCGGTAATGCCAGCAAAGTAAACATCGGCCCAGGTGAGCTAATAGGAATGAAATTATAATATGATTACTCTCGCTTTTTTTACTCTCTATCGTGATCTTTACCTTGCCCAAGGCCAAATGACCGTCGTTGTCCTTGACAGTCTGCTCCAGCTTCTCGAGATAGAAGGGAATGACCTCAGCGTTTAGGGTGACCAGCTTTTTCTCTTTGATCTCATCCTCGGGCTCGTACGAGACGACTGCAATTTCTATACATTAAAAATTCCAGAGTTAATCAAGGACACTGAACATGAAACTGAAGCACACATTGTTCGCTACTTAGACGGAAATCATTGATGGTATCAACCACAATGTCAATCTGCAAGTCCTCCCAGGGCGTGGCACCGCAAAGACCCACCGTCTTGGCCAGGAAGCGGGCCATGGAGATGCTCTGATGCACACGCTTTCCGTCAACCTCCAGCACTGGCATCTGGCCCATGGGCATGGCTAGTCAAAAGATTAGATTAGATTGGATTGATTAAGACTCGATTAGATTGTTGAACTTACTCGGCTTAAGAGCAGGCCACTCGTCACGTGTGACACGCACATCCTCGTACTCAATGGCGCCATATGCAAAGAGGTAGCGCAACGGCTCGGCCAGGGCCTTCACATTGAAGTAGAACAGGGTGTAGCTGTGCTTGATCGGCTCGGCGGGCTCTGCGGGTGGTGCTGCCTCGCCATCCTCGGCTGGTGGTGGTGCCTCGCCTTCGGCAGCCGGTGCGCCCTCCGCTGGAGGAGCCCCCTCAGCCGCTGGTGCTTGTGCTTCGTCAGCCATTTCCGCGCTTATTCAATGCAGTTCTCTGTAGAAATAAAAACAAACTGAATATTGAATCGAAAGCCGACAGAAACTCGAGTGTTTGAGTGGAGTTTCAAATAAGAGTTTGCTTGCTATCTCGAGTTGGTACTTTGTACTCAGCTGTAGGAGGATCTCCAACTGCGGCTTATCGGTTCGACGTAACCGTTATTGTTATATTCTCTTTGTTTGTTCAAGTCGAGATAATCTATTTTTAGATAGAAGGAAAACAACTTGACATGTGGCCTTCGCCAGCACGAAAAACTATAGATTTTAAATCAACTCAGACTGGTTGGGAGTATGCCTACTGCCTGACTAGTCTCCAAACTGTTTATGTAAGCCAAGCAGTCAGCATTGGATATTTTTTAAGAGGCAGAGGTTAGGTTCACACAATAAGATTCTGTTGCATTCAGTATTTCTTGTCTTGAGCACTATAAATTCTGTACAAGTAAGTGAGTATTCATTTATTTCGCTTCGCTTGCAACCGGAAACGTATTGAATATGCCAGACAAGCGAGGGATACGACCTGGCGGAGACGGAGACAGCTTTAGTGCACACACCCAGATGCACAGCGACGTTCGCAGTGAACGAATTAAGTGACACGAGACTAGGTAGGCGTAATTTGTCTTCGGGCGTGGGCACTGCAGTCGGCCCTTATAAGCATTGTACTCCTCTTATTATGATATATGTGCATAGTTCTTTGACAGGAAATGACGCAGAGCCCTGCGAGTGTTCGTTGCACAAAAGGCGCAGTGCCAAATTTGGCGATCGGCAGTCAACATAGGGGGAATCTCTTGCCGAACCTTCTTCGCCGCGCTATTGTCGTGTCTCGAATTGCAGCTATCAATTTAAACTGTCTCTCTTTCTCTGTTGCGCTTCGTGTCCCTCTCTCGCTTGCACTTGTACGACTTGTTGCTGTGGGAGCATCAATTAAATTTAATTTGGCAGGCATTCTACGGGCTGTGCAAGGGCCACGGGTATTTTCGTGTCATGATTTAGTTTAATTTCGATTCGAATTTAAATTTGCTCACTGCGCTATTTTGGCGATTGATGTTGCCTCGTTGATGAGCGACAATTGCCAATATATTAAATCAATTGAGTGCGATCGTGCGAAAAAGTCAAGAAACTCTTGGGACTATTCCAAAAAGGTTTCATTTAATAGTAAAACAATGGCAATCTTCCCGATAGGTTACTAAAGCCGTTCACAAATTTTCATTCAATCCGAAAACTGCGCTTAGGTTCCACAAGACGAGCCACTTTGAATAAGGTCAGGTCTCAGCTTTGGTATCACTTGCAGTCCGGAATCTACTGCCTAAGGTTTCCATGACTGCAGATGGCAGACTGGCGCTGATAACAGATGAACTAATCAGCTCTCCAGGGGAATTCTTATCAATGGTATTTACAATTGAGCAACTTTTCATTCGACTATCAAGTTATTTTTGTTCCCTTTTATTTTTTTATTTTTTTTTTTTTTTTTTTGATTATATAAGTAGGTATATAAATTGTTCCGCGCGATGCGAGTAAAGGTACCTCACGCTTTGAAATTCGTACGCGCACTCCACCGATTGAACAAATTTGGGTTTCGCGTTGACTGTTTCTAATGCAATTTCGAAGAAGATATAGCCCGACGCTATTGGTCGATGTCTCGCGAACGGATTTTGGGTCCACACACACGTTGTTGTCCTTCACATATTTGCGTGCAAATGATTCGAGTCGTAGGCGCGAACTGCTGATACCCGAAATGAGTTCAAAACTTTTCGATTTCGAATCAATTGACACACATATCAATCTAAATTTAGGTATTATTGCCGATCCAAAACCCGAAGTTGCGTTCGGCTCTCGTAACTTTTTCTTTTCAATTTCTTATTGGAAAATTGGCAAAGGAAAATAAGTAATGTGTTCGATTAGGTTTAGTCAATTACATCACTTCTATATATTCAATTCACACGGATTCGCTTTCAGTTTCACCAACGCGTTGCTTGTCTTACCTCAAAGTGCTTATCGAAACTTTAACTCCAGCTGCCCTTTTTATCGATACTTGTGTTTGGAGAAGGTCGATTACTCTACACGATGTCCACAGAACCACTCAGTCTCAACCGATCGCACCACCAACGGTAACAGCAGTGAACGCCGACTGTTGTTGGAGAGGTTTAGCAACGGCTTTTATACGTTTCAATTGTCTCAATGGGGCGCCACTCCCACGTGCAAGCGCTCTCCCTCTACTCTCTCAGAACCCAAAGCGCACACTAGAAAAATTGAGAAGGAGAGGAGAGAGTGAACATTTGCTCTTTCTATACTACAATTTTGTACAAACTGATTATTGTTTACTGTGAATTGCGTTTTTGAATCAATATTATTAAGTTTTAGATTATTTATTGAGTTTATATTTTAAACTACATGATTATCACTCTCCCTCCTTCTCTACACGATTCACAGAAGCTGCTCTCTTATGCCGAGAGAGATAGAGAGAGAGCACAGAAAGACCGGCCGGTTTTGAGTTGATATGCATGTGTGTGTGAGAGAGAAAAGCGGTGTGTGCTGTGTCTCGTGCTCCCCAATGGCTTACAAAGGAATTTTTGCCTAATGAAGTTAATTAAGCGTTGTAGGTTTAACTGGTGCATATGTACTACTTGAATTATAATACTTGTACTCAACTCGTTCACTGTGTGCAGATTTGTTTCCTTAATTGGCCATTGGGGCAGTTTAGTTTATCCATTTCTCGCTCTCCCACGGAAAGTGCTACTTCTTAAGATAACAGGTAAATATTTGGCGAGCTTTCAATTATACAGCAATTATAGCGGGAAGCTTAGATAAACAAATATTCATCATCTTGGCTTTAAATGCGAGTTTGCTGTCAATTTAATGGAAAGATAAACAATTTAAGTGTGAATAAATAATATTAATTATAATAAATACATAAAGTACACAGTAGTCTTCTATAAACAGTTTTTTTTCGGTGTAGTGTGCATAAGTAAGACGATAATAATTGAAAACGAAGAAGATGGTAACTTAAACATTAAAAGGAATCAAATGTTTCAGATTGTCGGCGCCTGACCGTGAAATCTGAGCGAAACTTAATCTTTATTTGCCATAGTAAAGACAGCTGGCAAAGTCCAGTTAATAGATACGAGTAAATAAACAAATATTTGGTTAGTAAAATATTGTTTTGTACTTTACGCACTAACGATTGTTTAAACAAGTAAAGAGGGAATTGTGGTCGCCAGTATGATACGGTTTTAAATACCGTTAATAACTTAAATTCTAACACTAATAATTTTTAAAAAGAACTTATAATTTTATTCAGTGATAAAATGTATGAAATGCATATTTAACGTGGGCATCAATTTCAATAAATTTATAATAAAATAATAAAAAGCAAGGTGTTTTTAAGCATTTTTCAGCTTTTTTATAGAATCTAGCTAATTTTTGCTCAAAACTTCAGTCACCACTGGCTTAAGAAAAAATATCCGAGACACATGCGGAACCCTAGTGGGATCGTGTCTTGGGAAACGAGTTCTGTTAGTGAAAAAATAAACAGTATTTCCTATGTTAAGTCTTTCTGTAAACTGGTCTGTTAACTGAACATAACCATTGATGCCGGTTACAAGTTCGTTGATATGTAAGTTCTTTTAAAAAAGCTAGCTGCTACGCGAGTTCAATGCTTGCAAGGCGGCAACTTTAAAAATACGATTGGAAAAAAGATGAGTAGTGGTCTACATATTTACAAGTAAGTGAGTTAGCCCACAATTAAACGAGTGCTTAAGCCACTTAATGCTGCCGCAAGCTAAAAAGCTTTTTCACATTGTAAACTTTACTGGAAATATGCAAATTGTGCTAATGTAAGCAGAATATAGTGAAATACTCGAGACAAGAAACTAAAAAACAATCGGCCTCAATGTTTCTTGTTGGCGGCGATTGAATTGCAAACTGACGAATGAATATGATTACTCTTTGATAAGCCGATAAGATAGTGTGACAAACATACACACACATACAGTCCACGCTTATCAGTATGTGCTTAGGTGAAGTACCGCAGAGGTACTTTTTAATTTTGCGAATATTTTTACCGATAGATATTCACGTGTTGTGTTAGCCTTATTAAGTCTGTATGCAAATAAAAAAACATTAAAGTACAGCAACAATAAAAAGAATTATGACAATAATGCGGCAAAACCCAATTGACACACAGACACACACTCACACAGCTGTAACTCTTAAATGTGTGTGTGTGTGAGAGAATGTGCATTCTAAATAATGAACACGCGAATAACAAAAAATATGTTATCTTTACAAACAGAGTCGGCGCTCAATACTAACCGCGCTGCTACAACGGAGAAACAACAACAACAACAAAACTGAAGCGAACAGTTAGGAGCCAGCAATAATAACAAAAACAAAACAAACAAAGACAGCGACGAGAGCGTGTGACAAACAGGGAGACGGAGAGGGAGACAGAGAGAATAATTAGTTCGGGTATACAGTAGGCCAAGCCGATGAATTGCAAGTTCAAGAACATATACAAATTTATCGAAGTAGCATTGATATAAGAGTAGTTATAAGTCTTATACACATATTAACTCTTATATTACCCGTAGGAATTTGTATAAACATAATAATATGGCAACACTGCAATGCAATCGATATCAATAATGATAAATAAATAGGAGCACAATATATTATTTTGCATTTATTCCATAGGGAGAACTGGGAATAATTACATGCATATACTAATTATCACGTCTTTATTTTTAATTTATCACTACTTCCAGTTAATAATTAAATATAGAAGCCTATATATATCAAGCACTACACCACAATATTGTCAAGTATGCATTTATATTATCAGCTTTTACCCACTGTCGTGTGAGCGGCACTGAGTGCTAACTTTCTGCACTGCGAATCGCGGATCAGTTCCAATTCAAATGCGCAGGTGAGCTGAACGTAGCATTCGTTTTACCGGTCGTCGCAGCGTGTCTTCCCGAGTCGTGTTCGTCATCGTGTTCGTGCCTCTTCGTGCCGTGTTTGCGCATTACACCTGGCAAAAACAGACGCGACAACACAAGTGTTTGACTGCGAAAATCGTGTGTGCGTTCGTGTGTGTGTGCTTTGTGTATGTGTGCAGGTAAATTGCGTATACGCCACATGCACTTGTGGAACTTTATTTTTCGAATAAGTTGAACTTTTAAATAGTTTAGTTGAAGTCTCAAAACCCCGAAACTGAACAAAAACCACGTAGACGATTGTACTTTGAACGACTGTGCGAGACGAGCAAACCGGACTGTTCTAACCCCCTTCCCCCCTGCAGGGGTACAATAATTATCGTCACTTAACTTCCTCTACGTGTGTGTGTGTGTGTGTGTATGAGAGAGTGTGAAATCTACAGTCAAAACATATATAGAATACAGGCTTAATTACAATCTATTCTGAATTTGTAGAAATTCTGCGCGTTAAGGTTTTCAAACTGTAAACGAAAATAGATAAAAATGTAGTTCAAGTATACCGTGGGGTGGAATGCAAGTACTTACTGCCGCATTGATAACACCTGCGCCAGATTAGATATTGTTTCAGACTATTGATAGACCAACCTTGGAGTTACGCGTCGTTTGTTTTACTTAGAAATGGGCGACCTTATGGCGACTTATCTGAATGGATCGATGCTTAAATTGTAAACAACATTCAATTTTTGAGGGGGTTATATTTATATATATATTTTTACATCCCTGCAGAGGGGTAATATTGGAACGATCCAAGAGTATAAAACATTCGGCATGCTGAAGATAGCCTCTCCCCTACGTTAAAATCAATAAAGTCCAAAGTAAAGTGAAAAATTACGAAATATTCTTAGGGTACATCTGAATTTGGCATGGAAATCAAACATCATAAAGATCTGGTTCTATATAAAGAACAAAAATGCTATTCACAGTCATCCATGTCCTGGACTACCGACCACTTGCATTTCTCCTCCTCCTGCTCCTTCTCACAGCTTGGCATAGATTCACTAGGTAGTCCGCACTCGGAGCAGAGACTGATGTCGTCGGCAAGCAATTGCTTGTTCACATTGTGCGAGCTCTGAGGTCGGAATTGACCAGTTTTAGGATCAAAAGGATAACAACCACAGCACTCAGCCTTGCCGTCGCCTTGCCCATTCATCTGACCAAGCACGGGGGCCGGGGAATTCATCTTTCGTGGAGTGGCCACGTTGAGCTTATAATAGTTGCTCTGGTGATCGACAAATCCAAGACGTACGCTCTCATCTAGAGCAATATCGACTTCCTTTTGCAGGACGGGCAGCTCATTGAAGCGGATATTCTTCTGCTTGGCGACCTCGATTATAATGTCCTCCTTGGTGCTCGGTGCAGCGAGGGACTGGAAGGCCGTGAACATATCTAAACGCTTCATAACTGCAGTCAAAATATTTAATATGAAAGACCAAAATAGTTAGTTAGTTAACAATTCAATAGAAATCTAAAATTTTTCGATTCTTCTCACACTTCTGTAGTTTCAAAGTGCTAATGATAAATTGATTCTTTCTAGACTAGAGCGCTGTAAACGCTTAGAACGCAGCACACTGTGTTCAACTTTTTAGGCACACTTGATTGAGAACATATTGCTGAATATCTTGAGGGGGTTGTTTTTTTTTTTTTTTTTTTTTATGTAGAGTATTTATTAGCGGGCATGCTCGATTGTAGCTCTCTCTGCTTATTTGCGATAAACCGCTTTCATTGTAACTTCTTGTTTATTTCGCAGCCAATTAATCATGGAACTGTTGACAAAGGAAATAGCTAAGCCAGTGTAAATAATTAAAGAATTTGGCAAAGTTTAATTAATGTAAAATAAAGATGGCCTATAGCTAAAATAAAGAACAATTTAGAGGAAGCTTCTGAAAAAAAACCCATAATTAGTCATACAAAGTGCGAGAGAGAGTGAGAGAGAGAGAGTGAAGTGTGAAGAGACAGAAGGTCTTACGAAAACTGTGATAAACGCTATCACTTTCCCGATTCTTGCTCTCACGCCCAGCCCCATGGCCGACGAAGCGCTCAGTCCGCTGCCGTTTCGCAGAGAGCGCAACCTAAGCAATCGGAACTTCAACAAGCGCAACTCGCGACGCGGCAGCACACACTCCACACACTCACAGTTGGAGCGCCTTAGCCACAGCAGTGCCATAGATGTGGAGAGCGGCGAACGACGTGATAGCACCAGTTCCAGTTCCATTCAGTTTTCTCGCACGCTCGACTACGAATCGACAGAGAGAGAACCTAATCAACCTTCCGTTTTGAAAATGCGCAATGAATCGGAGACGGTAAACACAACTGACGAAGGTGCAAGCAGTGGTTCGGCCACGCCCACCCTACCGGATACACCCAGCACGCCAGGCACTCCCACGGCTGACCCTGCGTTGTTGGATGTGCGTCAGAAGGTGCAGCGCTTCGAAACCCTCAAGACAACGATCAGTTACACGCGCCAAGAGCGAAGCAGCCTTAAACTGCTCGAGGGTCGTCATCATCCTAGCTTCTCCCAATACGATGCCAGCTTCCGCAGCCAGACTGTGCCCCGTAGAATCGCCTTGCCAGGTCTCAGCTCATCCAGCACTAGCTGCCTCAGTGCTACCACAGCCCTAAGCATTGATGAGGTGCGCTCCGAGGATGAGTTAGACCAGGCGTCCGACATCGAGGTAAAGGCGGATGAGGAGGCAGAAGCAGTAGAGTGTGCGCTAGCCGAGACGGCCTCGGCTGTGTTGCCGAGTCACGAAGACACAGAAGACCTTAAGTCAGCGACGCAGCTTGTACAGCGCTCCATCAGTGCAGATCCAGCTGAGATGACGCCTTCGCTGAAGCTGCGCAACGACAAACAGTTTCCGAGGTAAGTTCAACATGATGTTGGAGGAACTAAATAGCATAGCTATTCGTTCATAGCTTAACAGTTGTTGAAATAAGTTCGGGGTAGGTAAGAGGAACCTTTGTTGTTGATACTACCTAGTTGAGCAGGAGTGTAAAGAGTATGTATAGCAGTCGAACATATTCGGTCTTTTTTCTTGATTGTTTCTATTTTTTTAAATATATTCTTATTCGATTGTGATGAAAAGATATACTGCTCATACAACTGTAATTGGTAGAGCTTTAGGGTCGTTCTTTAGGGTCTTAGGACCTATCTTACAGGTCTTTTTTTACTGCTCATACAACTGTAATTGGTAAAGCTTTAGGGTCGTTCTTTAGGGTCTTTCTTTAGAGCTCAGGTATCGTTCCTTAGGACCTTTCTTACAGGTCTTTTATTACAGCTAAATGCTATAGAAGTTCGATTTTAATACACTTAAGACACAATATTATCGACACAGCAAAAGTACCCTGTGGCTCTACTCATACTCGCAAACCTTAGGGGAGAAAGGTCTTTTTTGTCTTATAAATATTAGAAATTTCTTTGCTGATCTGATCTGGTTCATTCCGTTTGAAGGAGTATGCAATATACAATAATATATATCATATGGGTAGAAGGTGTTAATGCTTGAATGACCTTAGGCACACAGATCTCTCTCAATGTAGAAATTGGGAATAACATAAGTGGAATTACGCAACTTTGACGAAAAGATTTGCGGCGATCGAACTTAATTGGCAAGTATTTTTTAGCACTTCTCAAGTGTTGTTGTTATTGTTGTTGTGGTTTCGCGTTAAACATTAATTGGGGTTGCGTTGCTTCGCTGTTTTTGGGAACCGGTTATGACCTAGTCTCAATTGTCAGATTCAATGAAACTACTTGGATTTGGAAATGTGCCAAAATTTGTAAAATGTATTTGATATTCCAAAACTTTATCCAAAAGCTTCAGCTACAAAATGGGGCCTCCAAAATCAGACTCACAGTTAGAATTGGGCTATGCGACTCCAAGACAGAGTGATTCAGGTGTCGAACACACGCATACCAGGAGGAACTCATGGCCAGTGTTTGTTACCAGACCTGACAAGACAACCAGAACGACGGCAACCAATACAATCAAAACAATGGCTGACAAATCTACCAAAACTCGTTCGCCCAGGGCTGCCAGAGACTCCGAAGATCCCAGCGTGGTCGAGCAAATGGGGGTCAGCTCGAATTCAAGCGTGTGGGGAACGTCAGGGTCGTCGTCATTTTATAGGGACTATTCAATGAATACTAGTCTCGATGTGGACATCTTGGATTTGAGCAAAAGTGCGGTCTTTGGCGAGGAACGCGGCAGAGAAGGCTGTGTGGACGGGGTCTGTATTGAGTCAATGGAATCATGTGCTAGCTTTGCAGTGTGTCTTTCTACATCCTACAGCTGACGGGTTTCATAGTGACTGGCGTGTCCATGTTTGTGTTGATCATGATCTCGTGGTTCCTAATCTCTCAACTTTCCGTTTTTAATCAACTTTTGTCAAAATTGTGTCTGCTTATGCACAAACTGACCGATTGGATGTGCGTATTTAGGGGTCCACGAGAATTCAAGCACTTGAATAGCGTAAGATGCGAGACTTTAAATGTGTGTGCACACCCCTTAGGCTTTCCTTTTTTCAGGGGAACTCTTATTATCGATGGCCAGTGTGACTCACCCCGTAGACTCTCTCGTCGTCGAGGTAATTTGAGCTTGTTTCTGGGTCTTGTGTAGCATTATCTACATTCATATGCTGATATCAGTATCAGTTTAAGGATTAGTGTGATAAAGATAATGATAGTGAATACAATGGAGGTGTATAGTTTTATCTCTTTATTGTTTTTTGTTGTCCAGGAACTATCGATCGTCACCCAGAAGGAAGACTGAAATAATAGGAATAACAAACCAGCGACTGGTTGATAAATTTCATTCGGTCTATCAACCGAAAGAAGAGTGAGTACTTATTGTAACTTGCCTACGGCAATCGATAATCGATAATCGATTAATTTACCAGGGAGGAGGAAGTCGAAATCGAACTACGTGATAAGAGCGACAAGTGCGTGCATCCGATTCTCGAGGAGCTCATACACACCGAGGAGGCTTACGTGAAGAGTCTCTTCACGGGACTGGAGAACTATGGCAATATATTCCAGCGCAAAGATTTGCCGTTGGGTTTGCGGGGAAAGAAGTACGATCTGTTTGGAAACATTGAACAAATTGCCGAGTTTCATCGTGATGAATTTCTGCCCATGTTGCATCGCAATCGTCGTGATCTGAAGCGACTGTTTGACGAGTTCTTGGCGTTCCTCGATGTAAGTAACATTTGCTGGCTTTCATTGAATATATTTATTATATAATCTTTGTGTTCTTTTAGCAAAACTGCTTCTACGGCTATGTGATCTTTACAATGAACAAACAGAAGTCCCTCAAGCTGTGCGATACCTACAAGAACTATTTCACAGTAAGTTTCCTTTCTTAAATGTTAGATTATATCTGATCTATTCCTTTTATAGAGCATCCGCCTGGAGCGCGATGACAAGCTCGGCATCAACAGCTTCCTCGTGCAGCCCATTCAACGCATGGCACGTTATCCCCTATTGCTCACGCAGTTCATCAATGTGAGTAACTACTGTAGGGGACTAGCTGAACTACTGCTAACGTTCTCTTGTTCCTCAGACGTTCTTCAAGAACCGTGATATCGTGATGAAGCCTCTCATCGAATCCTGCTGCCGTCTGGAGAAGAGATTGCGCACTCTGCTGACCACAACCAACGAATCGGAGATCATCAACGACATTGTGGACTGCAACGAGGTGGGTTCCGCCCTATCGTCCGTTGTTATACCTTAGTTTATATCTTTCCTCTTCCCTCTCGCAGTTCAATGTGTACTACCAGGGCAAGTTCCGCAAGGTGAGCGAGTTCCAGGTGACGGACTACAAGCTGAAGCGCAGCTACCGCGCCAAGGTGTTCATCTTCGACAAGTGCATCATCTACACGGAGATTAAGGGCAAACAATTAGTATTCCATGGTCGCTATCCGTGTGAGCACGTTGGCATCACCGCCAAAACGAAGTCCTTTACCCTCTTCTACCAACGTCGTAAGCAGCAGGAATGCGATTTCATGGCGGATGCCGCACAGATAACCCTCTGGTTGGATCTGATACGGGACATGGTCAATAACTATGCCAACGAAGAGCGGCAGAAGCTGCAGGAGCGATATTGCCGGGAAACCGATCACTTGCATCGCAAGGCGCCAAGCTTTTCACTCTACCGAGACTCGAATCGCTTCAGCTCGGACAGCGGCATCGGCAACATTTGGATATTGCCCAAGCCGGACGAGGATACAGTCAGCAATCGCACCACTTGGTATGCGGCCTCATAGACAACGCTACTCAACAGAGGGGAAGCCTTCTCCTCGTGTGGTAACCAAAGAGAAACGAACATTCCGCCAGACTGGACACCCCGATATATATGTAGATCTGTGCAATACTTTAGTTTTTTGTTTTGAGTATAAGTTCAGTTGAAGTTGGCAAAATTAATTATCTAGTTATTGCAAACAAAATCCAAAAGCGCAAAAAAGAAGTTTTGATATAAAAAACTAAGTACCAAATGTATTAAAAATAAGTTAGTTTAGGTGTTAAAATACCGTTCTGTGTATGTGTATATATGTAGTATGTATATATTTTCTGTTCTCCCAAATTGACTGTGAATGCAGATCGCTCAGAACAAATCATATATAATAAAGAGTGGTTAATTGCCCTTTCGTTTTCATGCGAAATATTCAGCAGTGTTTCAATCACGAATGAGCAGCGTAGATCCACACTTCCCTCCGCCCTCCCCTCCCCCGCAATCAGTTGTAAATTTCACAAACATCAAAACAATCAAACAATAGACGTCGATCGGTCCAGCTGTCCCTCACTAAATGTGTGACAGACAAGTAGACAATAACAAAGCGAATAACTTGTTTGGCATCATGACATCACTTTGGAAATGCACATGTGTATGTACAGTGTAGTGTGTACATGTGTATATGTATGTATTGTATAAAAATAAACAATTGCCGATTTAGCGAGAACGAAACAAGTGTGAAGCCAGAGAGCTGCGAGTGCTCGTCCGGGGCTACCCAGTGTTCCCCCCGCCCTCAAATATAGTAAATTGAATTTGAATTTGCTTGCCTAGGGAAAATTAATATATGTACATAATTAATCGCAGTGTATTTTTGAAAACTCCTTCATGATGCAACTGTGAGATCACTTATTCGATAATGCTTCACATTCCTCAAAATGATAATGAACACAACACTTTAAATGCTGTGATCACAAAGTTAATATACCTCACTCCACTCAATATGAATGCCTGCAGGGTATTATAAAATGTGCTCAATTATTTGCGAAATTTCGGCAACAAAAACACAATATTTATAATGTCCAACTGATAGATCTTTTGAGATCATCGCCACAAAGCGGAATGTGTGCTGAGAATAGAATAGTTTAATATGTTCAACGCACAGTTCTTGCTTAGATTGAAGATCCACTTAGAGTCTAAGGCAGCATATGTTCAAAAAATTAATGCCAACATATATACAAATTGTTTACAATTTCATATTTTGTTTATAAACTAAAAATACTTGAAATATGCATATTAGATATGCCAAACTTGCTGATAGACAGAGAGAGAGAGCAAGAGCGCAAGTGAGAGAGTGAGAGAGATTAGCAGCGCTATAAACTGAGCTTGAGCTTTTGTGCTATACAAAATATAGCTATGAAAGCACTTATAGTTTACGACGATCGGCTCAATTTTATCGCAAACTTTACAGTTAAGTTCTGCTTTTGTCACGTAGTGATTTTGTGTAGTTGTAGCAATTTATTAATCACCCGAAGACAACAAATTGAATAGAATTTCTATTTTTAGAGTGCACTCATTATATACGGATGCACAATAAAATATTAACTCACTTGAGAAAACGAATAAAATGTTTACACTTATATTATATATTTTTATTTATACAAACGGACAGATGTTTTTGATAACATTGCCATAATTACATAAATATAGAGAAAAAATTTATAGTGTTGGTAAACCAGTAATAAAGTGTTAACCATAAGTGGAACTACAGAAAACACCGCTTGCGATCTCTCAAACCTAAAATTTTATATATTTTTTTGTATATTTCCACTTGTAATCAAGTTGATCGTTAAAGGAAATATATGTATGTGTGTGTACAGTGTGGAGGTGTTGTATAGCAATGAATAATTGGCGAATTGAAATGAAATAAAAATCGCAGCAGATGTTAAATTTGTTTTACAGTTTCATATTTAGTAAACAAAAACAGTGGTCGCGTGCTACACTGAAACAATCGTAAATAGAGAGACCGACAGCAAAGCATAAGTACAGATGAAGAGCGCGAGAGTGGAGAAGTGGAAGAGAGTGCAAGAGAGCGAGAGAGCAAGCTTTTTGCTATAAAACAGATCGGTACGACAACATGCGATTATTATCGTAAGCTTTGCCACAGTTTGATTTCATGCCTTCCACGCAGCGGTTCGTGTTAAAATGTTCCCATCCCGTTTGTCGTGCGAGTGATCGAACCGACGCGTCGTATACGTAAAAAAAAATCTCGCACTCTGTGCTCTCAGCCTGTGGGACAGTGTAAAATGTTCGCAATAAATTGGTTTGACGTGATACCGGTTGCCATAACTTTCCTTGGCATCATATTTGTGCAATTGTGCAATGTCTATTTGCACTTACTTTCCGATAATCCGGTGCTAAAGAGTGCAGATAGCGTAGGCTCAGTGCCGGCGGAAGAATGTGTCATACGGGAAAATAGTAAATCTGCGCAGAGCTCACCCCAGCGGAGTTCAATTACAGCCTTCAATGGCAAGCTGCAAAAGCAACAGAGCAGCTTGGATTGTGATAGGTAAGTGGAGAAGTCTATTTATCGCCATTTCCGATTGTTTTCCTCTCAATGTGCGACACACAGTACACTATTTCCAGCATGTTACAGCTGTTCATTATGTTTTAAATATGGAAAACAAGTAGGGAACACATGCAGTCAAGCATGATTGACAGTTTGATACTCTATAGTACCTTAATAAGTAACTATTTCAAATAACAACCTCCACAAAATGTCCAGCAAGTCTTATATTTATATAGGAACCTTTATTATACTTCTATTGAGACTATTGCCCCATTTACGTAAAGTCGGACAACCTGTAAAATGCATATACCCTTCCCAGCTGTTTGCAATGGTCAATGGGTATTAAGAATGTTGAATGTTTCTGCCACTTGCTGGTAAATTCTTCAATGTTATGGTCGTCTTGAATGTGAGTTGTAATCGTACACCCGATACGGCACAAACGTGATAACAGGTATAATACACATTTGTACATATGGTACACATGTACATATATATATATTTAAACAAATATTGACTTACTGACACAAGGGTTATTTTTAAGTTGTACCATGTTGTGCTTTGGACAAAGCTTTCGTATGTCTGAAAATCGTCTTTTAATGCCTGGATAATTTGCTCGTTTGCAGTTTGCTGTTAAAACTCCATTATAGCGAACATTGTGTGACATAAGCAAACAATAGGTTCGATGTTCGATTTGTGAACAGTTCAAAGCTTAACGAAATCTGCAAGATCAGCAAATAAAGGGAGTTAGAATCGACCAAAGAAGTACATATGTACAAAGAGATAACGTGAACTACGCGCGCTGTATTTAAAATGAAGTTGACATTTAATTATCGATTATCGGCACGTTATTGAGTGTGCTAGTGTTGAGTAACGCGTATACATTGCTGTTATACTTATTCTATACTTGCAGTGGCATTTCATTGAATTCTCTCTCCAACACAAGTGCTCCACCATCTGGAGCTGCATCCCCAACATCATCTCCGACACACAACTCGCAGAATGGCTTCCTAACACATACAATCAGCTTCGATACTTTGAGTGATGAGTAGTAAGTACCCCTTTCCATTTCCCATGAAGTTCCTACCATACCTTTGCTAACCTAGATGTTCCCAATTCATGGAACTTGCGTTTATTTCTTGATACAGCCACGAAGATGAGGACACACTATCTCTGGAGAACCTCTTTCCTTGCGACCAGACGGAAGTTTACGCCTCCAAGAAGATCAGTTTTATTATCGATGAGCTAATTCAGACCGAAGTCAACTATGTAAACAATCTGCGCAAAGGTTTAAAAAATTATGGCAACCTACAAGACCGAGAAGATCTGCCAGAGGGCCTGCGAGGCACACAGCGTCAGCAACTTTTGCTGGGAAACATCGCCGAGATTCTGGAACTGCACGATAAAGAGATTCTGCCTCTGTTTCTGCGCAACCAGCGTGATCTGAAAGGGTTATTCGATGAGTTTGCAGCATATTTCGAGGTGAGTCAGGGATCCACTTTAAAGTACCTAATGTCTCTTGAAAAGGACAACTACAAGCCTTCACATAAATCAACACAGCAGGTAGCAGTTCATTTGGATATTCTTTAATGCTTGAGGGCAAGCAATCAAGAGGAATTCGAATGTGGGATGCCTTTAAGGTTGAGTAAGGGTCTTGTATAGATGCCGGTACATTTGAACTGTTGCGTTATTTGTACAATGTATAAAATCATATTATAGGCATCAAATGACTATATCCAATAGCTTTCATAGGAACATTTCGTCAGAACTTAAGATTCTTACAGTCAAATACGATTATTCTAATGACTTCTCAAGAAAAACTTTATTTATGTTCCATGACGTATTTCTGAAAGCCTGCTCTGTCAGATTGTACCCAACCCAAGTGTTGGTTTTTTTTTTTTTTTTTGTAGTGGAGACCAATGTTCACATGGTTCCATTTTTACGCCTGGGCGTTACCAATTTTATTTATAAAGTCCGTTTCAGTTTCTCACTCCCCTGCTCTCATCTATCCAATGTGTATGTCATGTACACAATTATGTGTGTGTGTGTTTGTGTGCAAAATTTGTCTGCTAGCGAAATCATAATTTTTGGGTATTTAAGTCACGTAATGCGACGCCGCACACCACAGTCTCACATAGTCAATTGGAAGCAGCTCGAAGGCAGCTTGGCTTGGCAGGGGCAGTGCAAAATTTGTATTCCACGCGTCGCTCCCTTCTGTGTTGAAGGTGAAATGCAAAATTTACAAACCGGTTCCAGCTGCACAAATAATTCCCTTCATCTCTGCGCACAAGAACGTAATTCAATTATCTGACGTTGACTCTTCGGTCTACCATCCCTCGGTTACCTGTTCTAAGGTCAAGCTTATCGAGCCCATAATCAAATGCTGCAATAATTATACGATTAGTTGGCAAATTCAAAATTGAAGGCGGATTAGTTGACTTAATCTTCAGGTTGGTGTTGTGGCAATATTTGTGTTTGCCTGCGGCTAATGGCTTTGGATGTGGCACGAACTGTTGAGTGTCGATGTCTCGAGTTTTGTTGTACCTACAGCGGTATTTGCATGTCGAATCGTGTGCAAACCATAACGTGACATTATATGCACTATTATATTTGAATCACTATAATAATTGTTGGTTTCTTTTATTTCTTAAGGTTAACCATTTTTATTTAAACTTCATTTCATTTTACAAATTTCAGAAAGACAATTTTTATTGCTATGTGAGCTTCACAATGGGAAAGAAGACGTCGCTGCAGTTGCGCCAAGATCATCGCGAATGGCTGCAGGTGAGAATCAATTAATAAAAGAGTAATTGTAATTTAAAGTACTCGATACTTTCCTTTTGTAGATCTATCAAACGACAATAAAAGACAAACTGGGCATCGATAGCTTTTTAGTGCAGCCCATACAAAGACTGACCAGATATCCTCTGCTGATGCAGCAATTCATTTCGGTAATTAAATCGATATATCGATATCATAAGGCACCTTATAACGACCCTCGTTGACTTGCAGGAGTTTTATAAAAGCGGCATCAACTGCAAACCCGTGCTGAGTGCCGCCTGCAAACTGGAAACACGCATGCGACGTCACCTAGACGTGGTCAACCAGGCGGAGCAGATACACAGCATAGACGAACTGAACGATGTAAGTAGGTCCTTCCCTCCAGTTACCAAATTGTACATTCCTCTCATTTTCTCTGCAGTTCGATCTACAGAAGCAGGGCAACTTTCGGCGCTCTACGGAGTTCGATGCACAGCACGTGCCGACGCGGAAGAAATACCGTGCTAAGATCTTCCTCTTTGATCGGTGTCTAGTGTGCACGGAGGTACGCAAACGGCGATTGGCCTATCGCCAACACTACAACTGGGAGCATGTGGAGCTGCAGCGGCCGCTGGAGTTGGCGACGGCAAATGCCAATAAGATCATCAATCTGATGGTCAAACAGTCCGATAAGGATAAGACCAAGCGGGAGGAATTCTCTTTCGTGGCAACAGAGTCCTCGGTGGTCAAACAGTGGCTTCTCGTTACGCAAAAGATCATTGAGGTAGCGCGGCAGAATCAAGCACAGCGTGAAACCTTTAGCCTGCCAATGGATCTTGTCCTCGGTGTGGTGCTGTCCATCTGGCTAATCTGGCATTACTTGTAGTTGTTAATATACCCGATACGATTGTTTGTTAGGCAATATAATAAAGCTGAATTATTTATACAAATTCGAGTAAGGTGTCCACACGTCGTCCTGCTTGCCACTTTCCACAGTTGCCACTCCTACCCAATTTCTTTGTCTGTCCGAGCGTAAAATAAATTTTCTGTGTAGTTGACAAATATTTATGATAAATTGCTATTCCTATTGCCAGTGCAATGACGCTGTGCATCCTCAGACAGAACGCAAATGCAATAATGTAGAAAGCAAGTCTTTGAGGCAGATTGGGGAGGAATGCCCCGGAGATACAGTGGCCACTTATATACTTTTTCAAATCTATGTATGCCAACGAGAACTGTCACGGAAAGCTGCGTCCACGTAGTGCAGCTAATGAAGCCTTTCCCAAGCATGGAGAAAGCAGAGAGAAAAGTCAACAGACAAAGAAGCCTGCCAAAAAACACACTCCAATTGTTGGCACAGGAGCCTCCAGTTCGTGCCTGCGAACAGTAGGAAGAAAGTAAGGTTGCGTCTGCCTGTACGTACACAATGACCTATACAAACCTGTAACTGTACTTGAATATTGTTTCTTTAAAACATTGGAAATCAGACAATCTTCCACTTTATTATTGTACCGCATATTTATTTGCAACTTAAATTCGATAGCAAGTTTGAATTCGATGAATTTGAGTAGTTCCGATAGGATCTAAGCACTGCTTGGTGGCTGGAACTATTGAATAGTGCGAATGAGTCAGTGCAGTGTTGTACAATTGTTATCGGAAGGGCAAGAATAGAGAGGTGAAGCATTGAATATTTAAATATTTATCAAAATAATGACAAACACAAATTGGTGTAAAATTAATAAGAGAACAACTATTAAAAAATAGACAAAGTACTGTTTTTTCCTGTTAATTTGCAAGTTTAAGAGCAGAACACTGTATTATTACTGCATTATTGGCTTGGTCTGAAGTTTGTATGCATCATCTTACTTGTTTACAAATACATATAATATGTATTAAAGTATCATCTTTTGATCTCATTGTAAGGGCTGCTCAAAGAAACCTTTAGAAAGCACTAGCACCAAGACTCTACCTAAAGAAGACCTTCTCTCGGGTCAATGAGATGCGGACGTACGAAGCGCTAATGAAGTTAAACAGGTGTGACTTATATGGAGTGTGGAGAAGACATCAAAACGTCTCGTCTGCATGGGACAATGTTTGCACACAGCGCTAACCTAGACACACTCCAGCATAATCGCAGCTCGTGACATGTAAGAGAAGAGAAGAGGATGTCAGCAGGAGTCAAAGGAGCCGCACCATGTCTCTGTAACGGCATTTTGGGCACTGCCAGATGATTTTTATGCATGCAGCAAGCAGGTTAGGAGACGAGGCAAAGTGTCTGCGTGCTTTTTGCTATATTGCATTATGTCAATTAAGCTGTCTCCGCTGCTTGCTCAACGTATGACGGATAAGTGATAGGGGAACAGGGGATAATGCTGTGTATCCTCTGCTGCTAAAGTGTATTAGTGCCTGTCAAGTAGTTGTCGCTAAGCTGACGTAAATGTAAATGATTTGACATTTTTATGAGCTGCTCCAAAAACGAAGTGAGCCGAGGCAGAGTAAAGCGCAACGGGTGTGAAGTACGACTTTAAATAGAGCCGCAGGTTCTCTCGGCCTATGCGAATATTTTACAATTTCGCCAACACTTTTAGCAGGCCCCTCACGTACTTACACATACATGTCGTTTTCGTTCCCCACTCCCTCTTGCTCTCTCTCTTTTCTCTCAACTGCTGAAATGCATAATTTGCGCCAGAGACAATTTTCGGCCACATTCGCACACAATTCACAGTGCTGCGCCTAAAAGCTGACTATGGATTTGAACAGTGCCCCGGAGCGAGTCTTCTTTATTTTTTTTTTTGTACGTTCAACACATATGCACGTACTCAAGGCAGAGGCTGTGATGGTGGGTGTGACATCAGGAGTTTGCCGCCCCCAATCCCCCAAGTAGGAATTCAGCAAATAATTGCGCAAATTATTGCACGTCGCAGCGCCTAGACGTAACATATGCATGGGTTGCTGTTGCTGTTGTTTTCGAGGCACCACCACAGCTGTCACTCTCGAACCCAAAAGCAGCCACCACACCACACTTTCATTCACCCATCACACACGCACATACGCACACACACGCGGGCCCATCAGAGTTCACGCTACATTACATTAGCTTGATATAACATCTTCGACTGTCGCCGGCATTGGCAACTGTTGCTAATTTTTGCTCAATACAAGGCCGCATCTCCTCCGCCTGCTGCCTGCTGCCTGCCACACATTCCGAGGAATCGTCGGTCAACTGTTGGATCTACCCTGCGGGGCATGTGGCAGAGGCGTGATGGGCACAAATTGTATAACGTTGCATATAAATTCCGCACTTAGACACGCATTGTCTCCCACTCGCAGCTCTCCAGTTTCGAGTGTGTTCCTTGCCATCCTTGTGTGTTTGTGCTTGAAAAAGTTCCAATTGCTGCTGCGAAATGGCACGTGAAACGATGTAGGCGCTTCCAATTGCTGCGCACAGTAGAGCTGAACTAAGGAAATTCTGTTTGCGTCATGTCCACAACCTAGGGTGCCCACTGTGCGACCTCTGTTTGTGCTGCAAATCAAGCAAATGGTTTTACACCCTTGTGGACTATGGCACATTTTTTATGCTTACCAAATTAAGCGTTCTAAGACGATACAAATTATTCCAAGTGGTTTTTCTATTTAAATGATATTTAAATACCTTATATAGGGCATTATATATTTTTTCATTGATTAAGAATAGATTGTATATAGTGTATGAGGTCGCAGATGTCTCCCTTTGTGTTCAGACACGCACACAGTTACCCTCTCTTGCGAATGCCTATGCGAATGTGTGAATTTGGGTACAAAGACAAGTGATAATAGATCGAATTACACACGCTCAGCTTGTGCCTGAAAGGAAGCAGGCTAAGCTGGGTGCAAATGGCAAGAATATTTGTTAGGCAAGCGGCAGCCTCACGTCTGAGACACCAACACACACTCACTCACGTGCCCACACACACAATCACACGCAGAACTTGCAAAAAAATCTACAGTGGAGCGCCACCGGCAGTAAGATACAATTTTTGGAGAACTAACACGATATCACACTTATGGCACAGGTTAAAGCGTTGCTCGTTTTTATGGAATATGTTAAAAGAAGTAGCATACAATTTAAAAGATATGTTCCAATTAAAGGTTGATCTGGCAGACATTTGAAATAAGCTTATTTTATATACTATATTATACAAAGACCTCTTTGGAACAAGGCTAAACCAACTTAAATATTTCTCACAAGGTAAGAGAATAAAAAGTTGCACATTTATTAATAAATTTTAATATTCCAGATTGGAAATCACATAGAAAAAGAAGGCGGAAACGTTTCACAGTTCCGAAAAGAGGAAACACAAATTCAAGTGAAGTACTTGTCACCCCCATGTGGAGGATGACAATGAGGAAAGGAATATTGCCTGATGACATGAAAGTGTGGAGAGCAGAAGGCCAACAGAATCGCGTGTCTTATGTTTGCGCATTGATAGATGCGCTCTTCTATGAGGCGTCCAACTAGATTGCAATTGGAACCGGCAGAGAAAGAAGAGGCAGAGGCAGTCCCCAAATGACAGTGTAGTTGGCAGAAGAGGCCAACTCGGAACAGGACAGGAGCAGAGCAGAGCACAAGCTGTGACGCGTATAAATCGCCCTGTTGGCGGCGCACCTGGCATACCTGGCATACGTACATACATATGTATGTATGCTATAAGGTGGGCAACGACTTGTACATAAATCTGGCTTACGAGCCAGCACCAAATTGAAATTTAAACCGAGAAAACCAATAAAAACCAAGTTACGAACAACGAAAGCCAACTGGGAAGACGAAGGCGAAGGCAAAGACGAAGGTCGGCTGACAAAGAGAGGCAGACAGCAGGCGGCTGGCAATACAAATTGCAGTGACGACAGCTCAAAGGCTCGGCGCAAGCCCAATCTAGCTGGCAATCTTCATCGGAATCCCCAAATGCATTTCACGCCCACCCTGCATACAAATGCCAAGCTGCAAAGTCAGCCAAAAGGATAATATAATGTACGTTGTTGAATAATAATGGTTTCCCTAGAAGACATCCACAGCGCCCAAGTCTTGGGATCTTGGGGTTGCCTGACGAGCACCCACCCGTCTAACGGGACAATAACGACGCCATGCAGCAATGACAGGCCATTTAAATAGAATCTACAAGACATTGCCGAAGCAAGACGAGCATGCCCATGTCTGGCCCAGCACTCGTTCCGTCGGCTCATCGATAGGCGTTAAAAGGAGCATGCGATGAGCACGTGTGTGTCAAACATTCAATTGTCAACCAACCTTAGTCTAAACACTCACAAAAAAAAAAGAAGTTAAGTTGGTAGATGGAATTAACAATGAATGCATTAATGTGATTATTACAGTCCTTTGTGCTTGACTGTTAAATACCCGATTCTCCTATGTTGCTATGCTTAGCATATTTTGTATTGCATACTTGCAGGCGGTGCCTTTGAAATTGTAAGGTCCATCAAAGCTACATCTCTTATAACTTCTTCACTCACTATTCAAAAAAACTATATACAATAATTAAAAGGAAATGGATACTGAAGTTATCTAATGGAAATGGACTGAACTTGAGACATAGGCTTCATTCCTTTGCGTACTGAAGTGATGGTGTAAAGCATAGTTGCTTTTCAGGATTCAAGCGCAAATGTGATTTCTACAATCGACCCACACACACGTCCTCAGGCCCATAAAATGACCAATTAGGCGCATTTACGACTGCCACGCGAAAGTCTGTGCGGCACAAGGAAGTGTACAAACATTATTATATGTAGCTAGACGCTGGACCTCGTCCTGAAGGCGGGCAACTCATCCACTATACGAGCGGACCCGGATTATTAATACACAATGAAGCGGAAGATGGCCACCAGATCCCGCAAAGTATGCAATAAGACTGGGCACATACCGCAGATTTTACGGCACAAGTCAAAGCCACAAATTAAATAGTTGACATCGCGTAAAAGCGTGACATTGGCTGCAAATTAACGGATATTGCTCAAACGTCGTGATGGGGTTGCCAGGGTTGTCCGTGTTTTGATAGGGTAGTCGCGTTTGTCTCGTAAAGCGCACACACAAACGACAACACATAAATTATAATTTGAATTTCTTTCGTGCCCAAGCATAACCAATGAGCTCGGTCTTCTTCGGCCAAGTGCAGACACTCATTATGATCTGGACTACCTCGGCAGGCAGTCTGGAATGCCTCACTGACCATAACATATTTATTTGGAGCAGTGATTCACACTTGTGCTATACGAAATTATCTTTTAAGTGGCAGTAACTTCTGGTCCTCATCTAGTTGTGGAATATACTGAAGAGTTGAGTCCAGTTTGAGGTCAATCACCTGCATATGAATAACTTCCTTACATACTCGACATGGTGAAGGAAAGGAATGTTCGGAAGAGGAATGGACAAGTACTTTACCAACAATTAATAAAGAGTTGCACAAAAAATACTGTTAAATTCAGAATATAACGCAATTCATTGTGCCTAGAATTTTAAACTAAACAAAGAACGAGGGGTAGAAGCCAAGCAGCTACAGGACACGCAGCAAGGCATCTACGGTCTCCTGGAGCAGGAGAAGTATTTGGGTCTTAGCTGATTTATGCGCTTATCACGCAAGCGTCACAGTTTTTATGGCCTGTCTCCTGTCTGCAGACGGTGCTCGTCTGTCTGGCGCTAGCGTTTAGCTGCCGACCGTAAATGTCCCAAATGTCCTGCCGCATTGGCACACAAATTTGCCAACTTAATGTCGCGACGAGCATCTCGAGCGCTTTTCAATTTCGCAATACCTGCGAGGCCGTGTACCTTGTAAGCCGTGCTGCCAGTGCCGTTCATCCTTGTGATTCTGCTGCGCCCTGACAGTTTTTCATTACACATAAATCCTTCGAGCACACAGCCGCCTTAAAGATTAAATGCCAAAGAGGAATATCGCGCAATGTTTGCGGCTACTACGAGGGATATCAAGGAAGCAACATAGTGCAGTGACTTCGCCACAGGCACTCAATGGGAAGAGAAGCTCTTTACTTAGTTCTTTATTACTTTTCTTATGCTCAATATAAACTGCATTCACTATCTTCTCTCTATCTTGGCTTTCAATATCTGCCTAGTCTGATCGGTCACCTTTGAAGAACCTCACTATATATTATATAAGACCCCTAAGCACATGTTATATATATCCAGGAATGTGTGCTCATGTCTTTATTGCTCCCATAGAGGAATCGGCTGCTCTGTTCTAGAGATCATCCTTTAAGTTTAAGCTTAGCACACACGTCGCCTGCATGTGTGTGCTCCCCAGCGTGTGTGAGTGTGTGTGTGCCAGATTATTGTGCAATTTGCCTCTTAAAAGACTTCGAAAGTGACATTATGCAAGTTGTAAGCAACAACTGCAGCAGCTATCTAAATTACCCTGAGACATCCGGAGAGACGGCAGTAAAGGGAGCGCTTCCTGATTCAAGGATGCGCACTGCAGCCGCCGATGCCGAACGTCTTTGACACTTTTTGACTGGCGAATTTGGTCGGAAGGAAGCGAAGCAGAGAACATGTTCCCAGCCAGAGTGTGTGCATGTGTGTATGTGTGCTCGTCCTTAGATAACCGATGTGATAAAAGTGAAGCGAAAGCCAGAGTGAGAGCTAAAACTGAAATTGTGGCGACTGCTTTGGCATGCGGATAACAGGTAAATAAATGCAGTGTGCAGAATGAAAGAGATAAGAGAGAGTGAGGGACAGGCAAGGCAAGTGTTTGGTTCTCCAATTAATGAGCTGTCCTCGTGGCACGTGGTAACCTCTGGCCAAGTACTGCCAGAAGTCACGTATTCTGCGTGAGTTACGGACCACGGCAAACATGTTTGTGCACGTACTTGCGAGTCCAGACAACCTATGGCTCGCACGACTCCAATAACTTTGACGACTGACAACTGGCAATTGGCAACTCGCAACTGGCAACTGGCAACTGGCCACGGGATGAACACAGAAAGACACTCAACATTTACAACACGACAGTCCCAGTCTGCCCTCTCCGGACTTCTGCCCCTCATCCCAGTAGAGAAATTTGGACTTTCGAGTGGTGCTTTAATGTTGGGGATCCGGCAGTTGCCTTAGTTGATGATTTAGCAGCATCTGCAGCTGAGTGACCACTGCGACGATCGCGTAGAGTCCCAGATGCCGCTCCAACGTCACGGAGATCTCATTGAGCAGGCTTAGCTCGAGCTCTACGCTCACGTTCCGCTTCTCGGCCAGTTCGACATGGGGTAATCGCAGCGGGTAATTGGGTGGGCAGGTGATGATCAGCTGCAATGCTATGCCAGATGTGCCGCCATCATAATAGTCAGCCGTGCTCAGTGGCAGCTTGAGGCGAAGGAGTGGATGGCGTGAGAGGACCACATAGGGCAGGCCCAGGTAGTGCAGGGTGAGCACTTCGTTGTTCTGCAGATTCCTGCTGAACTTTGCAACACTCTCCAGCTTCGCTTCGCGAGCAACCCGCTTGTCCTCCTGCTTGACAGTCTTCTTCGTCTCCTCCTCCTCCTCGTGCGTCCCTTCCCTCAATGACATATTGCTCAATATATAGAAATAAAATCTGGTTAGGCGAATATGATTTAGGGGGTTTATATTTAACCGAAAATTGTGTGAAATATGAAGCGCTGAGCTGTTGAGAAGCTGTTAGGTGAAGTCGGGAAACGTAGGTTTACTGAGAGGCAAAACATGAAAGAGAGAGAGAGTACCCCCTTCTGCTCTGATACTCTTGCTCTTTGCAGGCATATAATGAGTTTGTGTTTCAGGATAATCTGATTATGGTGAAGTTGCTAGTCCTTCTCGTTTCCCGCTTCAATTTCTCGCTATGCAAAGCAACTCACATCCCCTGTGCAGACGTGCGTAACGTGAGTCATACAGGGATATGCCCAGACATGTGTGTGAGTGTGTTATATTTTTATTAGCGCATAATTTGCATTTTGAAGACACTCCAGCCACGTGGGAGACTGCCTCATCCCCGAGCCAATTCAGTCAAATCGTGAATTTCACTTTGTATTTACGCACTGACGCGCCTGAACTAATGAGAGAAGCACAGAGGAAGACACACAGATATAGAGAAGTGAGAACAGCGCATTCAACAGAAGATTCATCTTCATCTTCATCGCCATCGTCAGCTTCAGCCGGCTGTCAATCAAAACTCAATACCCCGAATTGAATTCCATTTGGCATCAGTCGCTCTGTCCTCAATCTCCATTATTCATATGTGCCGAGTAGTAGTTGGGCCACATTGCGCATACGTCACGTGGCCACGGGGCCATCGAACTCACTCAAACATGTTGCGTTCGTCCAATTTCCCCTCCGAGCAATACAACCAACCGACAACTGGCAAGCCAAACCCGACCAGTTCCTCGTGCTCGCTCGCTCGCTGTCGGCCTTCTGTGTGCTGCCTGTTGGTTGGCTGGCTAGGACCCTTGGGACCGGGCAAGGGTAGTGCGGGTGCAGGGTGGCCAGGCCGATGGGGCACCTACCACTGCCGGCAACGCCCTGCTACGTGACTGAGATGGATTGTAGGCGGAGCGGAAGCGTGCCGAGAAATGCGCATTGTTGCATCGTTTTATTGGCTGCATTCGCCAGCGGCTTTCCACGACATTGCAGTTAATTAAAGAAGGATCTCTCGATCTCGCATTTTCTCACTTTCCATTCTCCACTTATCTGTTCCGTCTGACACTTGTCGTTGACTGTTCAGATTTGTTATTCTGATTGGCTGCCACATCAAACGCTGGCACATTGGGGGGACACGTCGTGGGGGTGAGAACACTTGAGAACATTTCTGGTGCTTTGTTTTAAGAGCTTCTGTCGTGCCACAAAAGTTCGAAGCACTTGTTAGGGGTTTTTCAAGTGCATTTCACTGGGCCTGTCATAATTTGTCCAGGTTGCAGCACAGCAGTTTCCCTGAGGACAAAACTTTTCCACTCGACCAGCTGCTCGAGCAAATCTTCCTGACTTTCCGCTATGCTAATGAGCTAAGTTTTTCGTCGAACCGTCATCGACTGCATTGCCGCAAATAATTGAAAGTTCTCCATTGTCTACTTGTTGAATTAAGACCTTTTAATCATCATAGTTGATAAACAAACTTAGCTGACGAGACACTGCTTAGGTTTCTCTACCTCTTCTATGAATAAGAAGAACATTGCCGTAATTATTATAGTACATAGGCACACCCCTTCGGAAGATGTTCAACAAGCGAAATGTGTTTGATATGATGGCTTGATAACATATCAGCGCCTACAAGCCAAGTTATAAAAGGCCAGAGAGCCAGTTAGAGGTTGTGCAAAGGTCTAAAGCACTTCCCAAAAATGAAATACTCGTTGCTGCTGATACTCAGCCTGATCGTGGCTGCAGCCTTGCTGTGCGATGCCCAGAAGCAGTCGGGAAAGTCGAAGAATAAGTCAAAGCTCAAAACTAAGCCAAGTGCAACGGCCCCGTTGGAGCTGGAGAAGGCGAAACGCTGTTCTCCCTCCAAGTGCAAGTTGCCCGACTGTCGCTGCTCGGACGCAACTCTGCCACGTGCCAAGTTCAAAGATCAGATTCAGCAGATACCACAGGTATGTTCCGTGGCACCTTCCTCTACAGAGACTCATTCCCTTCTCCGGTAGTTTGTTACCATTACCTTCGATGATGCTGTGAATGCTGTCAACTATGCCCAATACGAGCTGCTCTTCGGCGATCTGAACAATCCCGACGGCTGCCCGGCCACAGGCACCTTCTTCCTGTCGCACGAGTACACGGACTACGTGCGAGTGAATGCGCTCTACAATGCGGGACACGAGATTGCCCTGCACTCGGTGACCCATGGCGACGGCACCGACTACTGGCGCGAAGCGGATGTAAAGACAATCGAACGGGAGTTCGGTGCGCAGTTGCAAATCCTCGAGAGGTTCGCCAAGGTCGATCCGAAGAGTGTGAAGGGCATGCGTCTGCCTTTCCTGCAGATCTCGGGCAACAATACCTTCGTGGCTGCCAAGAATCTAGGTCTGCTCTACGACAGCTCCTGGCCCACACAGCAGTTCAAAGACCCAGCCATGTGGCCCTACACCTTGGACTATCTGTCGGTGCAGGACTGTCAGATCGGTCTCTGCCCAGATGCCTCTTTGCCCGGTGTTTGGGTGAATCCCATGGTTACGTGGACTGACACTGAAGGCTACAGTTGTTCCATGATCGACGCCTGTGCCTATCCGCCAAAAGATGATATTGATGCGCTGTTCGAGTGGATGCTGGAGAACTTCAATCGGCACTACCAGGGCAACCGAGCTCCGTTCGGCATGTACTTGCACGCGGCTTGGTTCTCGCGTGGGCGTAACTACTTCGCTGCCTTCAAGAAGTGAGTCCGGCAACTCTTCTGCTCACCTTTGCTCTAACTTTCATTCATTCCGAAACAGGTTCATGCATCATTTGAGCACGTATCCGGATGTCTACATGACTGGTATTTCTCGCATGTTGGAGTACGTCAGGAAGCCAGTGCTGGGACAGCCCTTCTCCAGCTGCGAACCTCTGCCTACTACCAGCTGCCAGGCAGTGACCTGCAATGTGGAAAAAGTGTCCACCGGAGAAACGCGCTACATGAGCGTGTGCGATAAGTGTCCCGTCGTTTATCCCTGGCTGGATAACCCACTGGGTCAGAACATGTAAATGAAAAATAATAAACACTGCACACAGAGATCTTCTCTTGATCTCCCTACTGTTTATTGGCTTAAATGTCCTAGCTAGGACTTTTAAAAAGATAATGACCTTCTAAGCCATGTTAAGTTTAACGTCTTCAGTTGAAGTTATAGGTTCGGCATTTGAGTCTCCAGTTTACATCCCAGTAAAAGTACAAACAAAGGAGGTAAAGAAAAGAAAACTTGATGTCTGCTTATCTAGAATAGTTGACTTTATTTGACCATTTAAATTGGCATCTAGTTGACTGCGGTAGCACCCCGCACCCGCCGGTGACAGTGCTTGTTGACGAGGACATAGCCATTGGGGCAAGTGACTTCCAATATGTTGTATGGCTTCACAAGGAACACATCGCTGGGCACCAACTTGAGTGGCTTTTGCACGAGTATATTGGCATTTGGTGGACTCAAGTTGCGATTTGCCTTGGCAGCCTCAACAATTACGCTGTCGGAGGCTGAATTACTGCAACACAAAGCCAACAATAAGACCAAGAACTGTACACGGCGTAGGAACATTTTAAAACAACTAGCTTTAGTTGAGAGCAGACCACAACAAACTGTCTTCCTAACCGCAGACATGCGACTGAGATTTCGCTGGCTAAACTGATTTCTTTTCAATCGATTTGAAATGTCGCCTTTTATGCGATTTCGAGAGCAGTTGCGCCTTTTACGGCATAGAGCTCTTCAGATGTGGAGCACTACATTGTTCAAGGTTGAACAGTGACTCCCAGATAAATTCAGCTGGCCACAATGTGAATCTTTACTCTAAGTAAATCAAAAAGTAAAATTACTCATAATCAACTGTGGATATTTCTGAATAAAAGTTGAATTACTCCTTTTTAACTTGTTCCTACTGGGCGCAGGTTAAGTCTTCTTGGCGCAGGACAATGCTGTCAAAAAGACAGTCAATATGAAAATAAAAGGAAACTTGGCAAAAGCGGCAACAGGAAAATTGCAAATATTTACTGATTACTTCGTCCCGTTGCTGATTAACAGACGCATCCATTGTTCTCACCTCAAACTCTGTTATTCCTCTTGTCCTTTGTGTACCGTGTTTTTCATTTGTACAGGCAAAGTCCAGGAAATATATATCTATATACTCTTCACTAGCTAGGACGGGTCAATTTAGCTATTTCAGACTTTGTGCTTAAATAAAATACAGAAATAACTAGAGCAAGGCTTATAATATTTAGCTTGAAGAATAATTATTAGAGATACTTTAATTATTATTGAGAAAATTCTATAACCTATGTATGTACAATATACAATCAATATATAACAGACTTAAACAACCTACACTCGCAAAATGCTTAGGTCGCAACATTCAACAACGTCTTGTGCAAGTTAAGGGTCTCACGTTTGTAATGGTTTTATAAAATTTGGCAGCAGGGCTTCTTTTGTTTATTGAATGTGCTATTTAATATTCTTTCTATTGGCTTTGGCGTTTCATTTGCCCCACTCGCATGCCTCTTTTTGTGCTCTTCTTCGGAGGTTGTCATAAATAAATGACTTTATGACGACGTGCGGCCCGAAAACCTGGCAAATGGCACAACGAATGGATGCATCAGCTGCCAGAGGCGGGTACACACATTACTTTAATGTATTTTTATATACTGTCGTAAGTACTAGTACACATCCCGCTATTGGAGCACTGAGTGTACCAAAAAACTTTTTGCAGCACTTAACTAAGGGTTGCCGCATTCTCTTTGGGAAGTACAGGCCTCCCCAAAATGATGTCATTTAAATTTACATTTTTAAGATTCGCTTACATTTCTTCTCTATACCCTGTAAGCAGTTGGAAAGGCATTTTCATACTGTAGTAGGGTATTTAAGTGTCAGGAACGTTCCGTTGAAGATTTCATTATTTGTTTTATGGAGAATTAAGAACAATAATTCAATTATTATGGCACTAATCGCGTTCTCAAGCTTCACAGTCTATATAAATGCAGAGCAGTAACTTTAAAATTCATAGTCTATCAAAATGATAATTTCTCCGTTTCTGTCATTTCTTTATCCACAAATTGCAATGATTTTAATAACGAATCCACAATGCGGAAAGGTTAAAGATAAGTTCGGAAAATACGTTTCCGGAGAGTTTTCTTTAGTTGCAAGTCGTTGTCGTACCAAAGTGTGAAAGTAAAGAAAGCTAAAATAAATATATGTCATACAACAATTTTCACACTGTGTTTTAATAATAAGCTCATATTCTCTAACATTTACAGAGTCTGAACATTGCTCTGTTGTTTACATGAATGCAGTTCTGTTTAACGAACTGTTTTTAACTTTGCATCGTAATAATTCGTGCAAACTGACATCATATCTCAAGTACTGGACACATAACACCTTACAGGTTCACTTGAGTTCCCCTCTGTTAACTTAGGCACTCTCTTAATGAATACAGCTCACAAATTGACAAAACACTGATGTTTCATTATCTCAATTTGCAGGCTCTTACAGAGGGTATAGTTAGTGAGTCTTCAGGCTTGCAGCAAGTAAAGTGCTTAGGTTCTTGGTCGGAAACAACAGACTATCTAGCTAGATTGTCAAAAATTGTCTGTTTATCCATCCTTAGTCTCTTCATCTTTATCCTGTCGCATTCATAGAAACAATCAATATGTGAAAGACAATCATTGAAGCAGACCATCTTACATTGAAGACGTTCTTAGATTGCAAGTGTATAAGGCTGTTCGGCTTGCCCAAGAGAATCATTGTTTCCTGTTTACTTGGATAGGAAACAGAGCTGTTTTTCTTTTTCACTCTCTCTGTTTTTAACAGTCTGAACTGATTTTGCGTGTATAGTTCATGTGTTTCAATTTAAAAGCAGTTATGCATATAAAATTAAGAGTACAATTACCATTAACCTTGCTGTTATTATTGCATCTTCGTCTGCAACTGATCGCCGCTCGTCATCTGGCAGATGATACTGTGTTGAATTCAGGCAACAACTCAGGAAATGAGACAACAGGTTTAAGCCCAAAAATCGTGGCTTCCCCAACAGAGCTGTTGTCCGAAGCAACACCAGCGAATGGAATAGAAAACCTCAATAATAAAACGAACACTCTCCCCGAAAAGAAGGTGGATCCAAATGCCATGAAGCTCGTTCCACGTTTCACGCTAGATACGCTGATCATTTGCGGTGAGGGTTTCAAATTATTCGGCAATCATTGTCGAAGGGAGGTCTAGTGATACCTTCAAATAATAAAATGACCTAGCAAAGAACACAACTTGTTTTACCCGACAGTAGCCCTTTTGAACTGTTCTCGCATTGAAAATCTAAAGATTTGATTGTGGACGTGCCTGCATTTCACTCGCATCTCTTTATTGTAGGAAATAGAAACCGATAGCCAGACGAAAGAGTTTATACTTACCATACTTACCTACGTGATTCAGAAGCCTCTGTCAATGAGAGTTCTTGAAGGCAATCGCCGAAGACTCAGGCCATAAAAAGAAGAGCATAAGACCTTCGATAGGCCGTAAGCTACTTTTCTTTCTTGTTTATATTGCAACGGTGCTGTGGTTTCCAGTTTCCAGCTGCTCGACTACGTATCTGGCATACTGAAGACCGTTTACTCGACTGACTTGTTATTTGTATTTGTTTGTTTATGTTTTTATACCCTACGACTTTAAAAATTTGTCAACAAGGGGTATACTTACTTTGTGCAAGCTAACCGGTTTCCATTTAAAACATTTTTATTTAACTGTCTATCTATTCTGTCTGTGTGATTGCAGAGAATGTTTATATGAGATAAGTACTTGTTTGTTAAAGTAATAATATTCAAACTCATTAAAAAATTCGACGTAAGGTATGTAAGAGTCAAGTGCCGTCGGCTACTTCATTCTGTTTCAGGTTAACAAGGTTTTAACAATTAATTCTCATCACTCTGCTCAGTCTGTTTACTTCTCTCGCGGTCCGGCTCTCCGGCTTCCACCTATCTGTCTGTCTGGCTGACGATTAGCTGTAGCTTTCCAAGCAGTCGGCTGTCAGTCACGAAAGCTCCGGCGAAGTAGTCAAACGCGTTCTTGATAAACAAATAAAGAGTTGGATAAATTAATTGTTGAACATCTAAACAATGCACATCGGAGTCGTCCACACCATCTTGTTTAGTATTTTTGTCTGGAACATATTTGGCATGGAGTTGAGGCACTGTGGGAATAAGCCAGACGATCGCATTGTCTTTCCAAATGCCAAACGGAAACATGTTCAGAGCTCTAATCAAACCATGACTTACCCAACAAACTCTACTCAATCAGCGAATATAACGAGTACCACAGAGTTGCCTCCAAGCACAAAGACCATGACTTACTCAAACTCTACTCAATCTGCGAACATAAGGAGCACTACAGAGTTGCCCCCAAGTGAGAAGATGGAGTCAAATTTTGAGGAAGACGATTCGAACTCTACAACGGATGAGCCTATTGTAATCGACAATCGAATCTTGTTCGACACCCTACCTAGTTGTGAGCCACCCCTTCAACTACGTGCGGGGCGGTGTCGCCAGGCGGCTTGAATTAGAGTTAAGTGCACATTCATCAAATCATTTTAATTGTTTATAAAGTATTAGCACAAAGTGTTGCAGTATATGACTCACCCAACACCACGGGTTGGATAGATACACCCAGTAATAAAGCACATTAAATTATATACCTACACGTCACTTGATTACTGTGGGTATGTTTACTTTCTATTATTTTGTATACACATTCTTGATAAATATCACAACTGGCGAGTCGAACTAACGTTGATTGTCTCACTCTCTGACATTATGAAACTGTGTTCACTTTCACGAATCATATACTAAGTACTTTGGTGCTTTACAAACTTCTTGCTAAAATTAATTTTAAAGTTATCTAACAGTTAAATTAGCAGCAATATAAAAATATAAAAAAGCCGTGCGCAGTTTCCTAATGAACAAAGTAAGAATCAAACGCTTGCGAATACTCGAATAAGTTAATTGCTTTCTGTGCATATTCAGAGAACGAAATATTGTATTTATCAACAAGTTTAATCAAGTAAACATCGCTAGAGTACATAGTAGTGGACTCTCCGAAGCTCTATGAGAAAAGTAATGTACAATTTCTAGAATACTAAAGTCTTAGACCATTGCAGCTGCACAAAAAATACATGAAAAGACTTAAGCTCTTAAGAATATATTGAAAGTTGAATGAAATATGTAAATTCTAATAAAGCTGTATAAGTGTACTATTCATATATATTTAAATAACGAGTACTATGTAGAAAAAATGAGCTTGTTTCTCGTGAGGTATAAGAGATAGTCCCACTATGTTAAGCTACCTATCAGGCCCAACCAAATCTCAGCCAGACTGTCTTGACAGTCTCACGTAAACCGAGAACAGAGAAGCCTCGGCTGTAGCTTAGACGGAAAGATGCTCGCTTTGCCAGTGCTCTTATCACTGGGGCTATTGCTGATAGCCTTCCTGAATACGCAACCAATACTAGCCCACGGTCATCATGAATTCCATGGAAACGGGGATGCCGGGCACCAGCAGTGGTAAGTAGAGACCCAAGACAAAACCAAGAAATCTCTTACCAATGCTCCTCAACAGGCACCATCCACACAGGCAGCACCATCATCAGATGAACGATCAGTATCCGGAAGAAGCTTACCTTGGTGGTGGTTACTCAACACATGATCGGGGCCAACAGCCTTACTTCGCGGACAGAGGAGTTGCAAGTGGACCAAGTACTGGATTTGGAGGGCAGATGGCGGTAACTGGTTTTGGTGTACCGCATGATAACGGATATGGAAGGCAGCCACATACCGGATTTCAAGTTCAGCGACCTGGCGAATACTTTGGAGGCCAGCCTCCCATGCCATACGGCCAAGAACACAGGCGTGGACCATGGGGTGTGCCAAGACCCTTTCAGGCTGGACAAACGCCACCTTTCCAGCAACCTTTCCAGCCTGCCTTGCCACCACACTCTCGAGAATTCAGATTTCCAGAACACACTAGGCCCTTGCAACCACATCCTTGGGAGGGCTCTACTGACTTAGGTGCATTTCAAGAATCAGGTAACGGCATAAACCCCCTTGGTAACCCTCAAGAGGCATCAGAGGCTCACTATCAACCATCTGGTAATTCTGGCAACCAACCCCAACCAGGACAGAGAGAAAGGAATCCAATTAACCCCCAACAACCAAGCAGTGGCTGGCAACTCAATGAGCCCCTTCAGCCGCGTCCACAGACAAACGGTCCAGACTCACAATTGCCAACATTTGGTGAGCCGTTGCACCCAGGTCAAACTGGATTCCAGCAACCTGCGATAGGGCAGCAGTCAGGAGGTGCAATTCAGCCACGCCCAAGTGAATCAGCTGAACACGGTGGCTGGCAACTCAATGATCCCCTTCAGCCGCGTCCACAGGCAAATGGTCAAGACTCACAGCTGCCAACATTTGGTACGGCAGACGGCACCCTACAGCCACGACCACAGCAAGCGACTTCTGGCAACCCTGAAGAGACTAAATTTAAGTTTCCATCGGCTGGCAACTCTGAGAACCCTCAGCCATTGCACTCAGGTCACACTGTAACCGATTCAACTGGATTCCAGCAACCTGCGATAGGGCAGCAGTCAGGAGGTGCAATTCAGCCACGCCCAAGTGAATCAGCTGATCACGGCTGGCAGTCTGGCAACCCTGCGCAGCCAAATCTCGACAGTTCGACGAATGCTGAAAAGAAACAACCCAATCAACAGCCAATCCAACCTCTTCCACAGTCATTCGGCGAAGCTGGATACCAAAAGCCGCATGAAGAACAAGGTAGTGCTATGACACTGCAACCTCTTCCAACTGACAGCACTATCGAAGACAATATAGCGTCAATTTTCAATACTCATAGTTATTTGTCGAGTAATCTGACAGAAATTGGCAAAGCCCAGAGATCCCAAGACCCCGATTCCATAGGACAGCGCAACCTCTTTGAGACAACTCCACAATGTAAGGAAGGCATGGAGCTGCGGGGCGGACGATGCCGTAGCAAGGCTTGAATGAATATCTCTATATCTTTTATCGATATCTGTGTATATATGTATAACTAATTTAATTGGCATACAACAAACTGCATCACATTGTGAAATAATTGTTAAACGAATTTAAAGAGTATGATTTGTATATGTTAAATTCAACCTTTTTGGGATGTAGTATAGAATTAAAATCTGTATTGAACTTTATTATACTTTTGAGAGCATTCCAAATAAGAGAAAGCGACAAAAAGAAGCTTTACAACTTCAGTGTCTAAAGCTCAAATGATTCAATTATAAATATATTTTTGCATTGTCTAATCTTTTTAATCACCATTTCTTTATTATTTCATCATTATAATGTATTCATAACCCTAGGTGGAAAATGATAAATGAATCTAATACGTAATAATAATAATGAAAAGCACTCTTAGTTCTCGGAATGTTTGGTTGCACACACACACGTTCATACTTACAAAGTCACTTTGCAAACAAAATAATAGACAAATGAGAAAATGTAATAGTTGCAAGATTTTTTAATTTTGTTAACTGGATAGCTCTTGTTTTTTTCCGAGTATTTCTCGCTTTTTCCTTATTTTATTACTTATTCTATGCCTTTTTCCGGCAGCGGTTAGCGACCAGTTGGAAGCCCTCACGACAAAACTGGGGAACATCGAAGACGCTTTGTACTACGGGGTTTGTTTCATTGAATGGCTGTAGCTGTTCCATGGGTTGTGGAGATAGTGGAGCAAGTGGAGCTGATGAAGCTGGTGTAGAAGCCAACCTCTGTGAATTTCTTTGTGGCAATCCGAGAATTGGGCAGATCAAGAAGACACAGCACAGCGAGAAGAGGCCCAAGCACACGCGTCGAATTACTTGTTCGATGAACATTCTTAAACTTGAACTTGTTTTGAAGTCAAGATGAGTTGCGAAACTAAACAAAAGTCGGGCTGAAGAGTAAAGTGTGAGCGAGTGTTCAGTGAGTGCGATTCCCTGTACAAAGAAAGCTTTGTCTGTTCCCAAGAGCTTTCGTTTGCAATCGCGAGCTTACAGTCCAAATTGAGTTCTACAAGCTCTTTTCTACACACATCAATACAATGTTGATCGCAATGTGATTGTCAATACTCAACTTTGTTGAGAGTCTCCCGTTGGTCAAAGGCAGTTTTAAATACAGATTGTTGTTATTAATTTAATGATAAGCCTATGTTTAACATTTTATTTTGCTTTGATAACATTAAGAGCACCAACTTGTTCACACATCTCTTGAAAGCTCTGCAAAGAGCTTGCTCTCGTGATATTGTTTTCTACATTATATTTAAACTCCACTCGGCAACAGTATAGTAGTGTTCCTTTACTTCTCAATGGCTGCACGGATCCTCTCGTGATTTGCTTGCACGGCGGATGCACTGTTGTTGTTGGTATCTCGCTGAGTGACGCTCCAGCCGAGCCAGCAAACGGTGTGAATAACCAGCACAACAACGCCAATGCGAAACGCGGGTCTCTGCAGCAGACTCTTCGTATTGTGCTTGTTGTTTCCCATCGTAAGACACTCTAAACATTTTCATTGCGAGACCTGTGAAATTATCACACATGGTGAAATATGTGTGAGGTGCAGTCGGCGACGAGAAACGAACGACACGAGCAACGTATACTCTTACACCACATGCGCTGTGCCAGAGAGAGAGAGAGAGAGACTGAGAGCGAAAGCTCTACTTTGAGAGAGCAGATCTACAGTTGTGGTCATGTTAAATGTACAGTAGCACTAAGCACTGAACACAGTGTGGGTATGTTAATTAAGACGAACAGCATGTAATTATAGGTTAACAGTTTATGCAAATAACATATTATTTATTTTTATAACAGATTAGCATCAGCATTACAAAGTTCTCTCTCAATTTAAAGCATCTTCTATTCAACTAATTACACTAATAAATATCTAGTAATAATGAATAAATAAATTAAAAGATAATATTTACATTATGTATATCTGTTTTTTCACCCTTTTTGGAATGTATACTTCCTCAAATCTACCATTAAAACATTTTAATGTGTTTAAAGAATTTCCTCCAGCCAGACACTCTGACAGAAGCCACAAAACTTTGCTTGCAACACAAAAGGCAAATCCTCTTATTATGTTTAACCGAATCTCCTGTGAACTGCGGAGTCTGAGTCTGCGGCTAGGACGAACCGACTCAACCGAGTTCAAGCCAGGTGCTTGAATTAGCATTTTTGTTTAACACCTTCATTTCTAAACCTTTCCCAGCCAGAGACCATCTACATATGTATGTGCATGTGTGTATTGAGATGGGTACATGCATATGCTAATTATAAAAGGAAGGGTATACGATATCCCTAAATCAAGCTTTCTTTCTAATAAAATCGCGAGTGTGAGCAGTACCGCATACATGAATTTCTTTCTGAGTGGGAAACAACATTGGAAACCCCTAATGCAATGCATTCTTATTCGGGCTTACAGTGAGTGCCACTGAATAATGTAGCTAACATACATACGAATACTCGTATACCGATTCCAGTAAACGAAAATTTAATTTTACGCTGCGACATTTGAAAGTTGGACAACCCTGACGGATTCTGTTTCGGTATGTGGCACTTGGCATATGGCATAGCAAAGCGTTTGGACGTTCTTTTGCTTGGCTCATTAAATAGATGTTCGAAACGTGCTTCCATTTTGAAGCACATTTCGTTAAATGCACGTAAACGACAGACGACAGACGACAGCCGACAGCCTGTCAACTAGCTGAGGACCCACCTCAGCATAAACACACGCACACAGAAGGAGCAGGAGGGGGGGGGGGGGGGGGGGAAGGGCAGATACTTATGCACTACGTCGCTTTGGTAATTCTCAACGTAAACACTCTGGAACATGTCGCAAAGACATCAATTACAGCATCGATTCTCTCCATAAAAATATCCTGATACCAACGGCAATGCCGATGATGATAATGGAGGCGATAATGAAGATGTTACACTGTTTGCTGACACTGCTCTGCGGTTTGCCTTCGATACCCAGCGCCAAAGGTACAAGGATATTATTGTTTGTATGTAACACATTTACAAATAAAAGCACCTTCCACACGTTCTGTGAAGTTCTTTATTTCGCACCTACTGCGGGGTATCTTGAAGTCGAGAAACAATTACTCCTCATGCGAGCAATCAAACTCATTTCTTGCTCATGCCATAAAACTACCCCTATAGGAACCATATGCGTGGAAATGTTACGACACCACAAAAAGCAAACACTCCAGGGCTAACATTCTTTTCTATCATTGCGAAAAAAAATAAACTCAAGAAGGTTAGAAGTATTTTTTTGCGAATTGAATGCGATTTAATGAGGTAATTTCAGTTACATACAAATATCTTGTTTATTTAAAGAATATCACAAAATAATTAGACAGAAAAGTACACTCGATATACAGATAATTTTATACCCTTGGAAATATAACAATAATTTACTAATGCCACGATAAAACTTGTTAGCTGCTTGCATTCTTATCAGCAGAAAAAGTTTATTAGATTTAACTACAATATCGCATATATTCAACATATGTATGAGTTTTCTATAAATAAGCGGTTGTACTCAAAATGGAACTGTTATTCTATATAGAATATTAATGACTTTAGAAAAAAAGTATTTTCACATTGGCAGCGGTGGGATTCGAACCCACGCCTCCGAGGAGACTGGTGCCTTAAACCAGCGCCTTAGACCGCTCGGCCACGCTACCATTTGAAATGACCGTGTCAAACGAGTCATCTGTGGATGCAACAAGTGGGGTAATGAGTATATGTTGCCGTGCCTATTCTTAATTCATTATGATAAATTATACTATACGTGATGATATGAATAATAATAATTAATTCTCCTTGTCGATAGCTGGCAAATACAAAGAGCAACAATTGGGATTTTCATCTCACACAACGAGAACACCTTCAACTTATTACACTTTGCCAATCCCCAAACGAGGCGTTTTGTTGGTCGTCTTATTCGGCCTTTGGGAACAATGAGGCGCAGCAATATTTTCATATTCAACTATTTTTATGGCCTCATGAGAAACACGTTGGGTTTATTTTACTTGCCACACTGCGACGCATACAAATTGCTCATTGGGCCTATGTCGGGGAGAGCAAATCAATGTCAGGATGCACCTTGGTATATCGCATCCTTCTGCTTTGGAAGGTTTACGTGTTTATACCCTTGCGTAGGGTACATTAACTTTGATTATGTGTTTGAAATTGCAGCGCATAAAAGGAAGTAACTTAGACTTTATAAAGAATATGTACATATGTTTTTATATATTTGGCTTATAGTATTGTAGCTCAGTTTTAAATTTATTCTGAATAAACTTGTTCAATACAATGCCTCTATAAAGAACTGGAACCGGTGTAAAGAACTGGAACCTTATTCACCTGATCACGGTGATTATTCAACACTACAATGTTATTCAACACTAAAGTCAAGAGATCCAAGAGTATAAATTCTTCGGCATGTGGAAGTCATTCTTTCTTACAAATTTGGTTTTTATTTGTTTCAAATCAGTCATTGTTTTTGCTTAGCTAGATAGAAATGCCTTTAATATTCAAATGAAAATGTGAAACGCCAGCAAGTTCTGTACACGTGCGACCGCAGCAACAATTTGCCTCGCTTTGCTGTTGTTGTTATTATTTTGTTTTCGGTTGCCTGCTGCTGCTGCTGCTGTGCACCGTTTGTTGTTGCAACCATAAACTGAAGCCGGCGACAAGCAAGTCAAGTCTTTGGAACAGGCTCTCCTGGCTCCTGGCAAAGCATCCGCAATGAAATTAGAAAATTGCAATAAAAGTCTTTCCACTGGCGACAAGCGAACAAAAACAAAGTCTGCGGTTTTTCTGGACGAGTCCCCGTTGCTGTCTTTGCATTGTGGCGAGATATAAAGGGGTGTATGTCAGAGAGACGGCAACATTTGTGGTTTCATTAAAATTCCGGCAAGGGCTGCGAGAAAGCAGCCGCCTTACTGCTACGTCATACAAAATATTAGCCGCGATTTTGTGCGAAGGCATTTGTTATTCATGCATATGTACGAGAATGTACTTACTCACGTACATACATATGTAATGTACATACGTAGGATACCTAGTAATATATGTGTACATAGTACATATGTTTATGTATGTTAATACATACATAAATCTAAAACTAAGCATATCATATGAATTATATTAAAGTGCGCTTGAATTGTGCCTGCAGTGTTGCTCTATTGGGGATTAGACAGAATAATATTAGGTAAACTGTCGAGGGTTTATCAATAGTCTCGTGCACATTTTAAGTAAAGCATCTGGCGAGCGCACACAACATGGTAGCGTGGCCGAGCGGTCTAAGGCGCTGGTTTAAGGCACCAGTCTCCTCGGAGGCGTGGGTTCGAATCCCACCGCTGCCAATGTGTTATTTTTTTATTTCACAAACTTTGAATACCTTTTTTATTCGATGTTGTAGTCGTTTTTCTTCTTCTCTTTACTTCTCCCTCTTTGAAAATAAGAAATAGAATACATGTTCAAGGGCAAAAAAATAAGAACTTACGAACAAACTGTAATAGTTCAAAGCTACTTATCTTGAAGTTTTTAAATGGCTTTTTTATATGTACAATATTATGTGAAAGAGCTTGTTGAAGATGAATAGTTTTCCCAATTACGTGTTTAACTTTTCGGCGCTGAATTAAGTTATTGCAGAATGGTTATTGTGAGCAAGGAATTTATAAATTGATATTTTGAAAGTTGATAAACTTTGAAAAATGTGTGCTCTGAAAAGTTCAAAGGTTGTAAAGAAACTGTATAGATGTATGTGAATGAACCAAATTTATTTTAATTTTATCTTGTTTAGCTTTATTTTGGGCGAAGTCTGTGAATCTATTTTGCCGACTCAACTTTTTTTTATTTTATGTAACTTTTTTCTGCTGCATGCAGAGGGAAATCAGCTCATGGGGATGAATTCTCTTCAAACGTCGGAGGGAAATGGGGTCGACGTGATCATTCGCCAACGTGTTCGGGTGGGCAGTACCCCACACTTGAATGGTACGCCACCTGCGGGTCAGCGTTGGACGTAATACGGCTATTATTAACAGAGCCTTAGCAGCATGTTTACATGAAAATCTATCGCTGCCTCCCTCTTTTAACAGAATAATTCACAGATAACAGTGTGTTATTGTATTGCATACCGAGCAGCGCTTATTTTCTGTTAGCGTCAAATTTTCGAATAACGGAATTTTTTTCGTTTTTCAATTGGAAATTGCAACGAAACTAGAGCAGATAGCGACTTGGGGCTTTTTCAATTTCGTTCTTGTTTTCTTCATTGATCAGTGGGTACCGCTTCCAAGTTCGAAAAGTGTATAGCTCGCCCAGGAAAAGGAAAACCTTTTGTAGGCTGACTTTTCAGTTTCTCTCGTTTCTTTTAGATGAAAACCCTTTTTAAACCCGAATTTTAGCGCCAGGTGGCGGCGGGTAAATTCGAAAATTTAACATTTCACTGTAAACGTAAAATTTATTGAACGTAAAAGTATGCAACGGTATTGCGCAATAAATAAAGAAATTCTTGGTACGTACAAAGTATGCTGCACAAAATATACTGATTGTATACTTGGATTTTAACAGCGCCTGTACAGTGAACTGTTAAAGTTAACAGGCCATTCCCAGGGCCCCTAGTGGCCTTTTTCGAACTATGCCATTTTTTAACTGCCGTTACATTTCCGATAACAGTACACCTGCACGATCCTGTGGGGGACACCCCCTGTTGCCCACCGGCTTCCATTTTTAAATTAAATCCGTCAGATCAGTCTGCGGGCACCACTGTGCGAACTTTGGCCTTACAGCTTGCTGCTTTGCTTGCATCGCACGTAGCATCATTTTTTACATTTAATTGTAGTTGCGTCCTGTCCGTTACCTGTACTCGGATCGGATCCCAACTCGTATGAAGAGGGTTCAGATGGTTCTTAACGATTGCTTGACAGGTTCTGCTAGCTGGAGAAACTTGATGCAACCTGTTTTTTTTTTTGGTTACTCCTCGGACATGTGCAGCGACCCAATCTGCGGGGTTGCTGACTGCCCCTGTCCGTAATCCTCCTCTGACCGGACGTGCGTTGTCAAAACTGTCGCTTGTCTCTCTCCTTCTCCATTTGCAGAAAGACAAAGTCAAGCTGGTTGGCGATTTATGAAAAAATATTTTGACGTGACATAAAATAGCCAAGGACTTTGGGCATTAAGAGTGCTGGACACCGCCTGGAGCCAGCCTAGAGATACACTGACACTTACTGCAGGACAATTGCGTCGAAATTAATTTTCAAGGATAACAGTCGTCGGTCGCAGTGTCGCAGTCCTTTGCGCACTGTCTGGCACTGGCGCCTTGGCCAATTCAATTATGTGAGCTAAGAAATTAAAAACGGCTTAGAGCAAGTTCATGCAGACTTAAGCGCGTTAATTAAAAGCCAGTTGATATGTTCCCGGGCACCCCATCCACCCATCCGTTACCCTCTAAGCCACACAGTACCCCCCACAGTACCAGGTGCAATTGTACAAAGGCTTAATTCGAGGGTGAGGGCAAAGGCGAAGGCAAAGGCAAAGGCGAAGGCATTCAACCCCTGAGGAAGAAGGGTCTTAAGCTGCCACGTTGGAAGGAGCACACAGCGAAGGCGACCAATAAGATTGCCCGCTAAAATCACGAACTGTAAATCTCCAGAGAACAATTTGAAAAATAGAAAAAACCAGAGATGCTGCCGCGTGATCCTACACATTAAAATATGATGAGCTCCGAGTAATGGAAATGCAGACCAAAGTTCATAAAAATGTTGTAAAGAATAATATAAAAGGCGAAGCCGTCGTGGGTCAGGTGTGTGCCAGAAGAGGGGGCGGGAGGGGGGTGCGACAGCAGCGGCATCAGCAGCAGCAGTACTCCAAAAAATAATCAACATAAAAAGAAAATAATTTGTAAGTTATCAGGGACTGCAAGACTTCTCTGCACCGTGGAGCAAATGGTAAAAATCTGAATTGTACATGAAGCAAGAAAATAATCAACACAAGTATAAAGAAAATTAGTATAAGAGAAATGTAAAATAATTATAAAATAAAATAAATAAATTACTTATTTTAGTTATTATCTTCGTCTTTAAATTTACTCAAACTTAGTTAATCTGTTAGTCACGATAGTCACGCCGTCTGCCTTTGTGCATTGTACAACACTTCAATTGGGTTAATCGATTATTTAATACACTGAGCTTACGATAGTACATTGGCTAGGGTCACACTTAAATTAAATAATAACAGATAACACTTCTTTTATTTAATTTTGTTGCCACTGTGCGCTCCCTTTTACTGCCCCACCAGCAACAGGGTTTGCCGGCGCTCGCCCAGTTGAAGCTGGAAGGTAATTGGAGTTAGGTTCGCTCAAACAGAATGCAAATTAAATTTGGTTTTAATCAAGCACACGCTACAAATTACTGCAGCAACAACAACATCAGCAGAATCGACTAATGAAATGGAAACACAAACAACAAAACGAGAAAACAAGAAAAGTAATGTTTCAAAGGGAGTCGCAGCAAGGTCAGTTGTGTGTGTCTCTTTTTTTTCATCTTATCTCATCTCATCCGTGCAGTAAGAGTAAATCAATTAAAGGGAAAACAAAACAAACACAATGCTTGAGGCGCAAGCAAATGCTTGACCTCATAGCCCCCAATCAATTGACGCTTGTCCACGCAAATGATGCACGACAGCGACAAACACTCAATGACTCAAATATTAATCTATGCTGCGCTATGTCTGCAGCTGCAAACCGGTCTGAGTAAGCTCTCCATCGCTGGACCGCTTAATCATAGAGTCTTCCACTATGACACGGTTTGAGCAAACATGAGGACCTGCCCGCGGCGCATGTGTATGAACCGGGTCGGATCAAGTTCAAAGTCAACTGACAACTTCCGTCGCATCGTGGAAATAAAAAGAGTTGTTGGCGCTGGAGACTGCAGCACAACTCGTCTGTTGGTCAACAAGTCATCATGGTAAGTAGGTGCAGAGCACCTCAGGGCTTCAGATCTGCGAGGAATTTGAATTACCCAATCTTTGTTTCAATAGAAATTCCTTATCTTCGCCGTTGCTTTTGTGGCCTGCGCCTTGGCTGATGTTTCTGAGCTGTCGGAGCCCGGCTATGACTACCCTCAGCCGGCACCACCAGCACCAGCTCCCGTCGAGACATACATTCCCCCCGCACCACCTGCACCACCAGCACCAAGGAACGAGTACATTCCACCTGCACCCGTTCCTGCCCCAGTCGAGACATACATTCCTCCTGCACCAGTTCCCGAGGCCATCGAAGAGATCGAGCAGCCCGCCCAGGACGGTTACCGCTACAAGACCGTGCGCCGTCGCGTCTTCCGCCACCGCAACTAGACGTATTATGCCTTGATTGGAAGTATTCCTTGTTATTGTTATCTGTTGATCCGAACGAATATACCTAGAAAGAAAGAAGTACAAAGAGTACATGCGATAGTTGTCTTTAGTTTCCTTTGACACTCCTCAAAGGATCTCTAACAGGATGATATTATTGAAGTACAAAGTAGAGAGACACCCTAATGTATTGAATATGAAAATATTGCAATAATAATATGAATATATTCTCTAAAATTTGATACACTTTACTGTAACTCAATGAATCCTGTAGCTACTCTAAAAGTTGTGCAATTTCATTCAATTTAATCTTGATGGCTCTGCTGTTGTTCACTTTGTTCCCGCATCGATAAGTCGCCACAACCTCCTGCGGGTTTGCGCGACGCCTTTTCGCATTCATTCGCGTCCATTCGTGACATATTTCGCATTTGACTGTGCGTCATGCGAGCAAATTTATAGACTTTATCCATTATGAAAACAATTACGACTGCAAAAAAGAATCGCCAGTGACCAATGGCCGGCAGTGCTGCCTGGCAAGAGCATATGTTGCAATTGCGACGGGGGATGTGGGATACGTCTTTGCCATCACCAGACCACCACTTGCCGACTAGGTTCACTGTCCTTGTTGGCACGTCAGAGTATATATACGTATATAGTATTTTCTTATTATTTTGTCGCCAGTACTGAAGCTGAGGCTGCCCAGCACCAAGACTGAACCGAGAACAAGGTCCAAATCCAATTACTTTCAAAATAATAAACTTATGTACATACCAAAAGGCAGAGGCAAATGCCAATGCCCAGTGTGGCAGCGGGCAGGGAACAGCTCCTTCACACAGAGTCGCAGAGTCTACACTCACTCACCCACACACACGCATTTGTTTTATCAACTGTTGATAGACTCCGTGGGGAATATTCGTATGTCAAACTGTGGCGACAAAGGCGGTTGCGGTCTGCAGCCAGCTTGAGGGCATCACAGACCTTGGCGCATTTTATTTTCATGCTTCTTTCTTAGTCAAAGTTGTTAGGATCTAAGAGAAGTCTAAGGGAACACTGGACTCTTTTTGGGAGACCTAAGCACTTCGGATGTTCAGCATTTTTACTCGTTTGCCTTTCAGCTCTGTTGACTTTCTCAAAGGTAGAAGAACAAGAGGTACAAGAATGTACAGGGTGTTAATCAGTCGAGTAAACGCTTCTTTCCCTCCACCCTGTTATCTCCTCAGACGTTTCTACAAGTCGGCTGTCTGTCGCCTCCACTGCTTGCTTGCTGCGCGTTATGCGCTAGCGAAACAAAAAAAAAAAAAAAAAAAAAAAAAAAAAAAAAAAATGAAATTTTTGCCACTTGCATGTCATCAGCATAAACTGCGTGCAAAATATGTGGCGTCTATTGACGACGTCGAGCGTCCAGGACATGCTCCTGCAGGGCAACTAGGACGTTCAGCGCAGCGTCGCCATCCTTGCCGGCGGCGACATTCAAGGAAATTCGTTTTAGAGCTAAGTCAACAGCAATTGGCCAAATGACATGTTGCCTCATGCCACAAGAGCAACATAGAAGGAAAGAGGAAAGGAGAAGAGGGAGAATGGAGGAGGACGCGGACAGAGTCAGTTTATTGAATTCGCATATTTTCTCGTTTTGCATTATGTCAAACAATTTTTTCTCCTTTGTTTCCAGCGAATTTGTCGCTTGCTGTTGGATTTTGTAATCAAGGATTTGTTTGTTTTTACTTCGGCCCTTTCTCCTTTTTGCGACTTCTGAAACATGGGTGTGGTGACTCCCTGAATTGACCTTTTTATTGCTCGACATGCCGGCGACATGCGCTTGACCTTGAGCGGTTTGTTTAGGTCTTGTAAGGGTAAAGATATTGGATAGCCCAGCCAGAGGGAGGTGACTGTGCGGTCTGTCTTTGTGTTGTGCCCCCTTAAGTGGAAGTAATGCAAAGGGATGACCTGTTGGATTGCTCAATATGCTTCGCATCGATGAGGGGTCTGCTGCCTGAAATCCCACACATCGCACACACATTTATCCCCCAAGCAAATCGTATTTTGGGGCTGATAGTTATTGGTCTGGCTGCTCTGAGTATGTGTGGACACATAAGTATTTATCGACTGCTCAGGATAAATGCAAAAAGAACAACACGTATTTCAAATTTCAAATCATATCTCTATATTCATTAAACAGAAAACATTAACGTTGAGCTCCTTCATCTGCAAGGAATAACACACTAGTCAACAAGGTGTTAGAACCCTAGTTGCGCAGTCGAACCACACGACGACGGACAGTCTTGTAGCGGTATCCATCCTGAGCTGGCTGGTCGATCTCCTCGATCGGGTCTTGAGCGGGTGGAATGTAGGTGTTCTTGGGTGCTGGTGGAGGTGGAATGTAGGCCGGAGCTGGTGCAGCCGGAGGAGGAATGTAGGTGTTCTTGGGTGCTGGTGGAGGAGGAATGTAGGCCTTGGCGGGCGCAGCAGGAGGAGGAATGTAGGTGTTCTTTGGTGCCGGCGGTGGTGGAGGAGGTGGGGGAATGTAGGTGTTCTTCGGTGCTGGTGGAGGAGGAGGAATGTAAGCGTTAGCTGGTGCAGCTGGCTGAGGATAATCGTAGCCTTGATCGCCTAGTTCCGATACATCGGCAAGGGTGCAGGCCACAAAGGCGAGGGTAAGAACAAGTACTTTCTGTGGATGACAACAGATAATAGGATTAACCACCGAAAACCGAATCCTTCGTAGAACGTGTGCCTTACCATCTTGACCGCTGTTGTCGTTTCTTAGATCACAGGTCGCTGTGTTGTGCTGCTGAACTCTCAACTCGCTGTGCTTTTTATTGCGTCTGGGTCAGCAGCTGATGGAGCGGCATATTAATTGCGTGCTGCTAAGCAATTAATGCTTAGGGGGCGCAAGTGCCACGTGCCGAGATTGAGCCACATCAGGAGCCGCCGTCGGCGTCGGCGTCAGAAGAGGGGCAACCAATGCCAAGTTGTCACGCCAATGCCAAGCAGCATTGGCTCTTGGGGTTAGCCATAGAAACAGATAACAGAAATATATATATAAAAACTGTGGACCATTACCAAATGAATCGCTTGATGAATGTTGCTGCGCTTGTGTTACGTTGTTTTTGAAAGAATTGATGAATTAATGATGTTTCGTAGGTCACTCATTCGATTAACAGTCTTCATCTCGTGTTTGCATACCCTGCATACTTATGAAAATTATTAAATGGGGTATGCTTACTTGGCGAAGAAGTGTGTTTTAGACCGAGGGAGGTGAAACAGAGCCCTCTGGCTAAGAGACCCAATACCGAATCGGTCTATCCACTTAGCTCTTACCCAGATCATTGCGAGCTCAGCTAAAGACCAGTTGGTAAACTGATAACTGATTTGATTTATATATTTATCATTTATTAATTGTTTATTCGTATGTTTTCTGAGATCTACGTGCTGATACAACCTGATGAACATGGCTAAATCGACTTGATTAATGACCCAGACCAAGAATATATATATATAATATATCTATATAGTTAATCTATATACATAATAGTTAATAGTATCAGCCACGCTTCCTTATTTGTACCTAAGATTGCAACTTTGCTTTGTACATCTTGCGCAACATCTCCGACATCACCAGCTCTATATATTCCAAACCACGGTCAGGCGATTGTTGAATGTTTTCTATTTTTTGTTTCTTGTTTGGCGAGCAAACCCTAGATTGCATAATTTCTGTTACTTCGGGTTGATTTATGTTCAAAAAAAGATTGAACTGCGTGGGGTCAGTAACTTTTGGTACTGCCAACAAAACACGTTTGGCGAATAAATTGAAGTCTTAGTCTTTTAAGTTGTGGCGCAATTTGAATAGAGCTAATCCGACATGGGCTAGCGACATGTTCCAGATGAGTGCTAAAGAACATGCGGAACTTAATTCTACGACTATAACATATAGGTAGACTTGTTCTGCATGTCCCCTATTCAGTATTCTCCCTTCATCAAGAAGCCAGTCTCTTTCACAAACTTAATAACTTTTTATTGAATCATCTTCTCTTAGCAAAAGGAACTTCCGGTTGAGAACTCCTTACAGACGACGACGGATCACACGACGCACGGTCTTGTAGCGGTAACCGTCAGCAGACACGGGCTCGATTTCCTCCAGGACGGGTTGGGGAGCCAGGACTGGGGCTGGGGCAGGAGCCTCAATGTGGACTGGGGCTGGTGCGGGAGCTGCAGGTGGGATGTACTGGTTGACGGGAGCAATGGGAGCGGGGGCAATGGGAGCGGGAGCCACACGGATTGGAGCTGGAGCGGGAACCTCAATCTGAACAGGTGCTGGTGCTGGTGCGGGGGCAGCAGGTGGGATGTATTGGTTGACTGGAGCTGGGGCGGGTGCCTCAATGTGGACTGGGGCTGGGGCTGGCAGCTCAATTGGAGCAGGAGCTGGGGCAGGAATATGAACTGGAGCTGGGGGAATGTACGTGTTCACTGGCGCAGGAGCAGGAGCAGCCTTCACTGGCAGGGGTGCTGCCACAGGGGCGTAGTTGTAGCCCGACAGGTGGGACACATCGGCGTGGGCGACGGCCAAGAGGGCGACGGCGACAACGAGGAATTTCTGCAATTGAAGCAAAGCGAAGGATTAGCAAAGGATTCCAGTCGATGATCAGCGGAAGGGCAAAGCCAACTAACCATTTTGAAGATGTTACTTGAACAGTTTCAGCTGCGAGTATGGGTTGGACTGACTACCAGGGGGGTATTTATACCAAGCCCAGCTGAAGACGTCGCAGACAGATAAAGAATTGACCACATTATAGGCTCTTAATATGCCAGAAACCAGAATTTTATTTGCTGCTGCTGTTTAAATTAGTGTAGGGTATCGACTGGGCTCCTGCGCTGGCATAGACACTTAGCCACTAAGATGATAAACACAAGTTGGTGATTGCTGATTGGCAATTGGTCAGTTTTGGAAGACCTATTCGGGATAGTTACTCGATGCTGCAATTGACAAGTACACGTAGCGCGTCTGCAGTTCGCACATGCTGACCATCTGTGCAGCATTGTTGGGCACTACTCGAGCTTCAACTGTCATTTGCATACAACATAAATGGTTTATCTACATCAAAGTTAACTACCAACCGAGTGGACAATGGTAGCCGGCGTCGCGGCATCGCGTTGATGACCAACTCGAAAAGTCGCCGAGATTAGTTTGCTTAATTAGCTTTGATAACACACACAGTTCGACACCGAAGCCTTTGTCTCCACCACAGACTAACCGACTTTTTGTTTAGTTCAGCTAAACGTGTCCATTGGACCATTGTTTGCTGTTGCGATTGTTGTCGAATTCGATTGTTATTGCTGATGTTGTTGTTGTTTTATTGCAATAGATACGTCTTCGTAGATGCGATCTGGCATGCACAAACAAATGCATAACCGAATGACTGTTGGCCTCATGGCGTGGCGCCAGTGTGACCGTCGCCGTTTGGCTTCGTCACTGAGAAAAACAAATTAGCAGATATGCGGAAGGGGGGGAGAAAGGTGCGCTCCTACCTCAGGTTGGGTCACGGTTGTAATTTCACTAATTGCTCCAAATTTCATTTGAGAAATTCGTAAGTTTTACGGTTTGACCTTTTTTTTATGGCAAATTAATTATTATAAAATATTATCGTTGTTGCGACTTCGATAAAGTTGCTACGTAAATCCCACATACCACTAAGCACTGAACACATAGAGAACTCAAACAGGGGGTAAATCTGTTCATGCCAGTTTTTGAATCCTAGTACCCCACACACTTCGGCTGCACGCTCGGCTGGGAACTTCGATGTTCGGATGGGAACTTCGATGTTCGGCTCTCAGTACAAACAGCGCATAAGATTAAAACTGCTTCAGTCGCACAACGGCAGCGAAACGATAAGCATGCGTGTTCTTCTTTGCGCTGTGCGATCGTTTCAATGTGTGCGTGTATGTATGCACATGCTGGCATGAGAATGTATGCGTTGCTAGTGAAGTTTGACAACAGGCAAATGCTTCGGCCGGCGCGCTGGCAGCCTGAAGTCAATTTTGTGTTTCGACGTCGAGAGCAAATATACTAAGAACAGTGGGCAAAGGTGGTTAACTTCCGGAAACAATTTAAGACTTTCGAAAACATATAGCATGCTACATGATAATAATTTTTTTTGGTAAATGGATATTTGTGTATTCACAACGTTTTGTTTTGATTCGCAGATTTTGTCAATATTAGTAAACACATGAACTAAAAACAAATATTGTTGTCACGTAATTTCCCATTTCTATATAATAAAATTGCTTTACTAAATATAATATAATTATATATAATAATATAATATTAATTCAATCTACTCAATATATTATAAGTACACATGTTACCAAATTTTAAAAGTTATTGCCGTCAAATAACCATTTTTGCTCACTGTAATTCAGTTTCTTAGTTTTCGATGGCAAAACAAAAACAAACACACAGATGATTTCAAGCTGGCCAGGCCCGTAGCGAAGTGTGTGCAGAGTCTGTAGTGATCAAGGCCCCTAGCTGACAGGGATGTCGGCTACCGAACATAGATAGGTTTTTAATGTTAAAATATTTGGCTAATTAAATTCCCTTAGTAAACACAAGTAAATTCATTAAGTAAAGTAATTAAAACAGCGGCCCCGAGATGTTTTACACAAGGGCTCGAAAAAAACCTTGCTACGGCCCTGTGGCTCAGTCGTTTCGCTCTCCACGTCGAAACACAAAATTGACTTCAGGCTGCCAGCGCGCCGGCCGAAGCATTTGCCTGTTGTCAAACTTCACTAGCAACGCATACATTCTCATGCCAGCATGTGCATGCATACACGCACACATTGAAACGATCGCACAGCGCGAAGAAGTACACGCATGCTTATCGTTTCGCTGCCGTTGTGCGACTGAAGCAGTTTTAATCTTATGCGCTGTTTGTACTGAGAGCCGAACATCGAAGTACCCCACCCGAACATCGAAGTTCCCATCCGAACATCGAAGTTCCCAGCCGAGCGTGCAGCCGAAGTGTGTGGGGTACTAGGATTTAAAAACTGGCATGAACAGATTTACCCCCTGTTTGAGTTCTCTATGTGTTCAGTGCTTAGTGCACATACGAATAGATACCAAAATATCGTTTAAAATACATATAGTACTTAAGTTTTTATCGATAAATGCAAGCTGCTGTGCAACACTGAAATGAAGAGCGTCACTTTTCGCAATAACTCGCACGCAGCAACGTATTTAAATAAACCTTTGCCGTTATCTCCTATTTTTTATATCTATATCTTATTACTTGTTTTAAATTAATAAATATATTGTGTTTTATAGAAGGAGAAGTGTTATTGTAGTACAATATAATGTAGCAGGCAGAAAGTGGAGTACAGACGCGATTAAGTATACATACAAACATACATATTTCTATAAACACACAACATGTAGTATGTATATATTATTTACATAGTTATATTAACATACATACATACAACATATAATATATTATATACTTTTATAGTAATTAACATACATATATTCTCAGCCAGCATCAATAGTTGAGTCAATTTATCTATGTCCGCCCGAACACATTAATCTCTGCTGATATAAATAAAAATAAAACCTACAGACACCATATTTGCCATATATTTGTTGCCGTATGCCATACGCAGTTTTATTGTGTATCAAAGGTGGAGACCGATGTGTTGTATAGCTGTTGTAGGCTTTTGTTTGAGAAACCGGTATTGTTTTCAAGCCACGCATCCGTAATCTAGCAAAATTTGAGTGTTTTTGTTGGCTCCTACTTCCTCTTTAATTAAATTTGAAGACAGACAGAAGTATCTTCAATGTGCTGGAGCTGGTTCCGTGGCACATCGCATTAAATTTGCATGGCTGTGACATAAATATACACGTAATACTCATGTATGCAGTGAGAGAGAGACCCCATTGAATAAACGCTTAAAAACGCATTCGCCCCGATGCGATTTCAACTGGCTGCAAAGCTCTTCAACCATCGATTGCACTTTTTGCTGGCAGATCATAAATCCGGCATCGTACTTCGCTATATGTATGTATCGCGAGATAAATCAAGCTGCGACAAATTAATGCTGCAAATGAAGTGCAACTGCCACTCACTGCGGCACAGAAAGCACTGGCTCTGGCGCCGGCTCCAGCTCCAGCTCTGGCTCTGTGGCAGGTGGGAAGGTGCTGGTGCTGGTGCGAACGGGGGCCCGAAATGGCGTGGATTGATCCGTCCCAATATGCAGTAACAGTAAAAACAAATGAAGCCAGTCAACGTTGCATATTTTACCGGCCGTGGTGTGGCGCCTGCCACAGCTGATATAATTACGCAGATACTGTCAATTTCCCCGCCATCTCTGTGTGTGTACAGAGTATCTGTGTGTGCGTGTGTGTGTGTGCGGTTATGTGAGTGTTCTCAATTACGCCATGTGTCGTGCCTGCCGTAGGCCTTACACCAGTTTCACCATGCGTCGTTTTCACCTGTTTTTTGCGTTTGCTTTAATTTTCTCTTCTTTGCATTTTCATGGCCAGCCAACCACCGATCCCTCCCCCCCCACGTCGGCCCATTTGCCCCGCAATTATGTTGTAATCCGCGGCTCCTAAAGCATTCTTATCGCACTGCACAACACTGGACAGCAACGCGCTGGAGCGCAAGTGACGGACTCGCTACCTCGCCCGCCCATAATGCGTGTTAATCAGCATCATTAACTGCTAATTAAGTGCGTTTGCAGATGCTGTCAACTGTCAATTATTTTCAGCTACCGCCCAACGGCAGCGCTAAGCCTGCATTTTATTTGTGCAAACCTCGCCCGAGATGTAATGAGCCAGAAAATTGCACACTGCAATATTCGAATTGAGGCTTCACTGGTTTCTGATTAGTTGCTTTGCGCGTTTTTTAAGTCTTTGACTTTTTTTCAGTGTTGAAAGATTCAACATAAGTTTTATTTTTGGTTTATTTTAGGTTTACTCCTTTTTAAGGTATCATAAGTTGCCCAGTGTATGACTGGAAAAGAATCCATAGGTTGGTTGTTAGGAAAGGGAACGCATAATTATACTACACCACATGGTAGGTAGAGGTGAACAAAAAAGATGTTTGCTGAGGTTCTTAATATAAAATATTTATGTTTATCGATATTTCTGAACTTATAATCGAAGGTTGCCTTTTTTTCTCATTATTATTTTAAAAATAAACTTCATATATGTATCTATTTATTATATGAAGGTAAGGTTTTGAGGAACCTTTCTGCCAAATTTGGTATGTCTAGTTCAAATAGTAGTCCCTTAGGTCATACAGGCTATTGAAGCTGACTAAGATTTATAGCACAATTTGCATTACTAACTTCTGCCTGTTACATCTATTTACCTATTGTTACATATATTGTTTAACTAGTTGCAAAATATCCAATTGGTTTCCCATCGCTCAAACTATTGTAATTCATTTATTTTGGCTGCCAATATTTGGCCAAAATGCAATTATCTAAATTGAGCTTAGGCAAATAGGAAAAGTTCATGAACAGAGTCAGGCGATGTGGAACAGCGAAAAAAAAAACAAAAAATTCCAGCACTTTCGACATGCCGACGGGTTATTACCCTTTGCGTAAAGTTTTCACTATTGCTGCCTATGCTCATTCCACATGTAGGTTTAAATTAAGAAGGAACTTGAAAAGTATTGCAAAAAAGTTTCTCTGAAACTTGTAGACCTCAAATAAACCTCAAACTACCTAGTTGGACTCGTCTACATTCATACTCCACAAGAATATATATCTTTTAACGTGTTGAAAATATCTCTTGCCAAAACGAATATACTCTCTGCAAGTGTATTATTATTAGTTGTAATTACGTAATTAATTTGGCAGCGATTTTAATTAGTTTGCGCAATGTGTGTGTGGTTCCTGCGGTGGCTCGCTTTAAAGCTTGAATTTAACTCCCAACCCCTAAACAACCCTGTCAGACCTCGCCACCAGACAACCTGGCAGTGCCATCCAGTCAGTTGGAGAGCAAGGAACTGCTGGATACATTGCTGGGCACCGGCGTTGCAGACATTTCCCTAATCAAATCGTAAAGACATTGTCGATGTCATCGCATTTTCTTGTTAATTTTCATCTCGCCTTCAGACCGTCGATATCCTTCTGCCTTCTTTGTCTGCCAGCATTTCCTAGACAGCCACAAGTGGTCAGCGATTTGATGAGGCCAATACCGCTAACGGTCTGTCGCTGTGCTGCCGTGAAGTCGCAGTCGAAACTTTGAATTTAACGAGAAAAATTTCCGCATCATCAATGTTTTTTCTACCCCATGAATTTCGTGATATATTTCAGTGCATGCTGAATGCGACTTGTTAGGCAGCGTGTTCAGGAGGTAGCTAAGCCGTTTATAGCCTCAACGGCTAAGTGTCTTTAAATCAAGAGGTACTTTCAATTGAATTGCAAGAAATATATAGAAGATTTACTTTAAATTCAGGTTTCGTCTTTATGAATTCATATCCGTTTACCACGTTCGGATGAACCCCTCCAGGAGAAACCTCTAAACATTTCTTAAAAATTAAATAGTATAAAACTATCGGATGATCTTTGTTTTTGTTACAGAATTGTAACTTTGTTTATGTTTTAAATTTATTTATTTCGTGTATTTTGTTTAGCTTATTATTGGTTCTTTAGTTGCGGTAGCGACGGTAGACGCGACGACGCACAGTCTTGTAACGGTAGCCATCAGCAGAGGGCTGCTCAATCTCCTCGAGAGCCTGGTGTGGCTGGTAAACAGGAGCGGGAGCAGGGATCGAAATGGGAGCTGGAGCTGGGTGGTAAATCGGAGCTGGAGCAGGGATCGAAATGGGAGCTGGAGCTGGGTGGTAAACTGGAGCTGGAGCAGGGATCGAAATGGGTGCTGGTGCTGGAGCAGGGATCGAAATGGGAGCTGGAGCTGGAGCAGGGATCGACACGGGTGCTGGGGGAATGTAGGTGTTCACTGGAGCGGGTGCCTCGATGCGGATTGGTGCGGGTGCTGGAGCAGGGTGGTACACTGGAGCTGGGGCAGGGGCCTCAATGTGAACTGGAGCTGGGGCAGGGATCGAAATGGGAGCTGGAGCAGGGATCGAAATAGGTGCTGGAGCTGGGGCAGGGATCGACACTGGTGCTGGAGGAATGTAGGTGTTCACTGGTGCGGGTGCCTCGACGCGGATTGGAGCGGGTGCTGGGGCAGGGTGGTAGACTGGAGCTGGGGCAGGGGCCTCAATGTGAACTGGAGCGGGTGCTGGGGCAGGGTGGTACACTGGAGCTGGTGCGGGGGCTTCAATGTGAACTGGAGCAGGTGCTGGGTGGTAGACCGGTGCTGGAGCAGGGATCGACACAGGTGCGGGGGGAATGTAGGTGCTCACTGGAGCTGGAGCGGGTGCTTCGTAGTGCACAGGGGCGGGAGCGGGTGCCTCGTAGTGGACGGGAGCTGGCGCTGGCTGGTAGACTGGAGCGGGTGCTGGCTGGTAGACTGGGGCGGGTGCTTGATAGTTGTAGCCCGACAGATGGGAAACATCGGCACTAGCAACAGCCAGCAAGGCAACGGTAACGATCAGGAATCTCTGCAATGACAACACAAGAGGTAGTACTGATCCTCGAGAGGGTCTTCCGATTGAAACTTACCATTTTGATTGGTGCTAATAGCTCTTACTCCACAAGCTCACTTCTCACTTCTGTTCACTAGGGGTTGGGCTCTTACTATTTATACGGAATCGATCTATGCGATCTGCTGTGCGAATGCGTAAGACCCGAAACCTGCCGAGACCGATTGAACTGTGCATTTAAATATTTAAATAAATGCCGTCGTTGTTTATCTCGAGGGTTGCAAGACGAGTTCTGCTCTTCCGGCCATCGGTCCATCGGCTCGGACTATATTATTAATTAGTCTGGCTTGTTGTTTAGACTGCGTTTACAGCATTTGGGCCCAAGAAGTTACTCTGCGATAACCTTATGAATTCCAATTGATTAAAATCTTTATAGCACGATCAAAGATCTATAAAATTTTTAGCTTGAAGAGAAATGATACCTTTTTGATGTGGGTGAACAGGGTATATCAGGTTAGTAAGGTTAGCATCAAATTCCAAATGAAGTTTACCTCTGAGGTTAAAAGTCACGCCCAATTTCCGCACATCGAAAACCAGTTATACTTGGCAAGAAATTTGGTATTGGTTTTGCAGAGGGTATTTTGTTTAACATAAAAATGATCGATGATTAGTTTTATAAAAATATTAAAAATAAGGCATTATGCAAATTATGAATATCACTAATTATAAAAACCGGCTTTTAAGCCTTCTCAATATATTTAACGGGTGTTCGAGCTTAAAATTAATATCTATCCCCGCCCGAAATAGCGTGGGAGTACATACATATAGTAGTGCTTTTTAAGTTGATTAATTATGATCTTCAACTTGAACTTAACTATTCAGATAGTTGACCTAAATGCAGCTCTGCATCGAAAAATCGTACAACAACAAAGTGATCAGGTTTATTGAAGTCATAAGTAGGCAACTTACTAATTAACCAAGCAGTCCATATTTAAATTACAAAGTTAAGGCCAAAGCATAGCGAGTATACTTTGAACTCAGTATAATCAGATGAAGCGAAACAACAACTGGTTAAGACAAAGTAACGCATAGTTTTATGGTTTCATTAGCTATGCCAATGCAGTAAAATTATGAAAATGAAATGTGGGACAATCATGATTAGCAGTAACTGATCACAGATCACTACGCCACAACGGAAGCTAATAAGCTTGGCCGCCAAATATGCTAGCTACTCATAATGCTTATATTTATATATACTCGTATAATATTTACATACTGGCGATCTTCACGAATGAGAGATATGCGAGCTGAACTCCGACTAGTTTTAAGGTACCTACGAACTAACAACTTTGCGATTCGTTTGGACCATGAACTTGTTTGACGACTTGGCTTGTGGCTCTCTTCTTCGACTCTCTTCTACCACTCAATATTTTGACAAGAGTGAATGAATAAAAGAATACAGGCAGTAATGATTATGATATAATGCGTCACAAACTTAATTTGTAGTTGCAATTTAACTCATTTCAGCAAGAAAAAAACAAAAGATAATTAAGTTATTATCATCAATTATAGATACGTCGTTTGTTTGGGTTTATATGTATGTATGAATGGAGCTATAGGGTTATCCAAGTGACAGACAGAGTGAGATTTGGAGTATGGGTTGTAGCAGTAATTCCTTAAAAATCCGCTTCGAATCGTGGTAAATTTATCGATTAAAGGCCTATGTAGGCCTAGCATCAACAATTTTAAATAAAGTTTATCTCTGTTTGGTATACAGAAACCTTCATGCCAAATTTAGTATCTCTTCCCCTTCCAGTTTCCAAGATTAGCGCGTTCATACGGACAAACGGACGGCCAAAGTCCACCCGACTGCTGATTCTGTCTACGAATAATATTATTTATAAAGAACGAGTTCTTTGCAGCGGTAAATAAGCTGAAACAAACAAATTAGAATAACTTGTATGTAATTTACATATAGACAATGACCCTGGTAAAAATGTAAATATCATAAAATATTCAGAGGCACTTCCAACACTGGAATATATTGTAGTATGCAGTGCATTCCGTGTGCCGTAGGTGGAGTTTCGGCACTTTCGACAGCCAACCAGATGAGCGCAGTTCTCTTAATGAATAGCACGCATGCACAGTAAACTGTGCACTTGAGTACCCGACACTGGGCTGAGCCCACCAGCGAGAGGCGTGTGCAGAGATAGTTATGCACTACGACTACAACTACATACGATATGTGTACTATATAGTATGTACGTATGATGTGTACGGTTACTGTTGCAGTTACATTTGAAGTTTTCGGTAGTTCCAAAATGGAGAAACAAGTTAACAAGGCAGGAGAAGGCTTCAGTCTCGAGCCTGGTTCCAAGTGAGTTTCAACTGCAACTGTGAGTTTCAAGGTGAGTGCACAAAGGCGAATGGAAATGAAATCACGTACCAGGGGCGTTGTCATTTACAATGACTTTGCCGCAGCGTCGTCCCAGTCGCCGCGCAGTTGCAGTTGCTGTTGTACTTTTCAGCAGACTCTCGGCAGCTGCCATTTTGTTCTGTCGCTGTCGCAGTCAACGTCGTTGCTGTTGTTGTCGTTGTGTGTACGTCTAATGTCCAATTTCAATTTGGCCTGCAAGGGAGAGAGCCTGGGAGGGGGGGTAGGGAGGGGAGTCAGGGTGCCATCCCAAATGGCAAACAATGCAAAGCCGTTTTCTCCCTGCTGGCTCACTTTGAGTCACATGTGCGAGTTCACTTCCCCCGTCTAGTATTTCACTTAAGTGTGGACACTCTCCAACACACACACACGCACGCACATACACGCACGCAAGTGCGACATATCAAGGTAGTGCGACCCTAATAAGTTTATTTACTTTCAGCACGAAATAATAAACTTTACTAGCGAAAACGTGCGCTCTGTGTTCTGCTCTTTCGTTTGTTTCTACTTTATTTCCCGCTGCCTTTTTTAGCTACTTTTCAAATGACTCCATGCATCCATCTGTACATCTTAGCCTGCTCTCAAATGACTCCATCCATCCATGCGCACATCTGTCACAATTTCAATGTTCCACATTCAAAAAGGTCTTGAGTGCAACCGCAAGATATATTTATATATTATGTATTATGGGTATATTTGATTAGACCTCGTTGAAAAGTATATACTCTCTGCACTTTGGAGTAACATCTCGGTTAGGGTATTCCGGAAGAAACTTTTCCAAAAAGTTCGAAAAGGTAGAAAAATTAGCGACCTGCCGCGACGTGACAAGACTCCATATCAGGCCCAAGCCTTAACCGGGAAACCCTTCGTCACTGTCCTCCCTCTCTTTGTCTCTGACCACTCAGGATGCCTGGCACGGCACTTATGACAAACTGAATTATTTAAAAAGTCGCTAAGAGAAAAAAGCGACTGCTTTAAGCAATTAAATGCCTTCTTCTTCTTCTTCTTTTCGCAGGCATCACACGCACACATGCGAGGGCCATTAAAAGGAGCGGCAGAGGAGGAGATGCAGGTACCCGTAATGGTAATAACTGAGTGGACCACTTGCTCACACGCAGACACACAGACACAGCCGTGTGCAGTTGCTCTGCGTGCTCAACTAATTACAACAAAATTTTGTTAATTATTGCCAGGCATAAGTACGGCATAGGTACAGGCATGGGTACAGGCATAGGTACAAGTAACGCAGTGCGCTGGCTGGAAACTTTAACCAGCTTGCACGGCATCGCACACGGACCAAGTTTGCCACATCGATACAAAAGTCTGGCTAATTGTCTTGTGAATTATGATAAGAAACTTTCACTCTCGCCGTACGGAGACTCTGTTAAAAGGGTCAGTTGGGTCACCTGGGCAAGAGGAGAGAAAAGGCTGTACTGCCTGCAAAGTTATTTAAATCGAATGTGCAGCATAGTCAGTTTCTTATATGGTATGAAAACCATATGTATGTTACATATATTATCATTAAATAATTATTTTCAAAAGTAATTTAGTAAAAAGTGTAAGTGTAAAACTTATGTATCTACATACGTTTGTATCTTTAAGATACATTTGTACCGCAAACTATTTTAAGTTTTTCAAAAATTTGTTTGCTAAGGATACATTTGTATCTTTGAGATACATTTATATATTTGCATGCTTAAGATACATTTGTATCTTCAAGATACATTTGTACCGCAACCCGAATTTTAGTTTTTGAGAAGTTTGCTTGCTTAAGATACAATTGTATCTTTAAGATACATTTGTACCGCAACCCGATTTTTAGTTTTTGAGAAGTTTGCAAGCATAAGATACATTTGTATCTTTAAGATACATTTGTACCGCAACCCGATTTTTAGTTTTTGAGAAATTTGCATGCATAAGATACATTTGTATCTTTCAGATACATATGTACCGCAACCAGATTTTTAGTTTTTGAGAAATGTGTACGCTAAAGATACATTTGTATCTTTAAAATAAATTTGTACCGCAACCCGATTTTTAGATTTTCAGAAATTTGCATGCGTAAGATACATTTGTATCTTTAAGATGCATTTGTACCGCAACCCGATTTTTAGTTTTTGAGAAATTTGCATGCATAAGATACATTTGTATCTTTAAGATACATTTGTACCGCAACCCGATTTTTAGTTTTTGAGAAATTTGTATGCTAAAGATACATTTGTATCTTTAAGATACATTTGTACCGCAACCCGATTTTTAATTTTTAAGAAGTTTGAATGCTAAAGATACATTTGTACCGCAACCCGATTTTTAAGCAATATTTTTGATGCGTTCCGCAACAATACAATAAATTGGCAGTCTTGGAGGACACTGCCTCCGCACTGATTGATTAATCTGGCTCGATGACAAGCCACTCAAAGTGGCTGTTGTTCTGTCCCTGCGCTGGTTGCCATCTGTCGTTGGCAGCATTTTTAAAAATCATTGCAAATCGAAACAAATGTCAAACGATTTGCTTTATGTGCGACTGCAGTGATTTGCCTAGGGAATGCGCCTGTCAAGCCTTTCATTTTTACTGCCCCGCAGTGTTCCGGATGACATCCTGTCCTGCCCCCTTCCCCCTCTGCCAAGCTCCTTGTGATTGCTGCAACATATGCGCGCTTCATAAAGCGGCCGCCTACTCTGTCTGACTGTTGCAGGCGAAATGCAACCCGTGCTAGTCCCGTAATTTGGAACAGCAAGACGATACTCCTTCTGCCACACTCCTCGCTCGTATGGGCCACGTAACTCATGTGTTGGCATGTCGTCTGCCACCGATGCTGCTACTAGCATTTAGAATCGCCTTTGTCTTGCTTCACGTTGAACCCTGCCAAGGGCCATCCCCTCCTTCCTGCCTCCTTGCGCGCATTTCTTTTCTGGGCTGCCAAGTGCGCCATATTTCGCAGTTTATGTCTTCGTTTTCTAGCAAATATCCCCACCAACTGCGGGCCACTGTAGTAATGCATATGCCCGGCCTGTCCTCGTTTGTTTTATTGCATATTTATATTTTATAGCCAAAGTAGCAGAACATACATACGAGTACATCGTTACAACGGACGCCAAAAGCTTCTTCTGCCTGCCCTGCGAGACGAGAGAGAGTTGTGGAACGGGTCGAGACATCGCCCGGCACAACAGTTCTTGGCCTTTTTGGCAGACATTCTGTAAAAGCACTCATAGATAAGCTCTGCCAGTCGCACATGTGTCACACACACACACAAACATATGGACGGGCGGGGGCTTTGCATTAAGTCCTCGATGCGATGTTTTAGGGGTTTGGGGGGAGGGGTGCGTACAAAATGCAATCATAAAGTTTTTCAATAATCCGCTTTGCCCCGATTGCATTTCAATTTGCGCAACATTTCTGTGCGAAAACTTAATTTTCCACCAATTAGTTTTTCGCCAGTTCGATTGCGCTGCGAAAGTGTTGTTGCTATTGTGTTGCCACCCGCAGCATCCCGAAAAAGTTGCACTGTGTGCGGAAGTGGAGCAATCGCCTATCGCCAATCTGCTTATTGCGAGACAATTGATAAGTTTTCGCCCCCGATAATTTGTGTGCTTGAACCAGCTGAATACCCCCTTCATTGATTGCTAATGGTTTCTGCATCATGTGGCTCTCTCTCTCTCTTGGAGTTCTTTATTGATGCCCAAGCCGGATAATGCTAATTACACTCTGCGACTATTGCAACCTTAGACGTGGAAGACAGATTGCACAGTTTTTATACCCTTGGGGTTTGTTGCGTTGGTTCTTCCAATGTCAAGTGGAAAGTAGTAAGAATTGCTGTCTGTGAGTAGTATAATTGTTGTGGGATTTGTGGGTAATATGCAGAGGATCTGCGATCCAACTATATATACATAAATGCGTCAACAGTGGACACAATATAACCATGTTTGACTGTCCGCCTGTCCGTATTTCTGTCTGCCTTCCTGCGTGTCTCTCTGTCTCTTTATCTGTCTGTCTCTCTGTTTTTCTGTCTGTTTGTCCATCTGTCCCTATGTCTGTCTGTTTGTCAATTTATCCGTTTGTCTGTCTGACTCTCTCTTTTTGTCTGTCTTCTGTTTTTCTGCCTGTCTTTCATTTTACGAGTATACTCCTGCCTGTCTAATTGTCCGCCTATCTGCCTGTCCGTCTGTCCGTATCTCTGTCTGTCTGCATGTCCCCTTGTCTGTCCGTCTATTTTTCGTTAACTTATCTTCCTGGCTGTCTTTTTCTTTCAGTCCGTCGCTCGTCTGCCTGTCTGTCTGTCTATATAATCGGATGTATGTTAAAGTGTAAGAAGAATCCTTATTGCGATCAGTTTATCGTAGTTTATCTTAGATCAATTTAAAGTAGTATAGAGTATCTAGCTGTCGAGCATACTCGATTATAGATTTCTTCACTTGTTTTATTTAAAGGCTATGCAGTTTCAATCGAACCCAGATGTGGCCTGGCTGAGTACAACGTAGGCAACTGATGACAGAGACGAAGATAGAATGCAAGTACGTGGAGAAATGTGCGAAAAATTACGCGAGTCGCAGTCGAGAAAGCTGCTGCACAAAATTGCAAATTGCAAATCGCAAATCGTACTCAGGGCTCATGGCTCAGGGAACGGGGGCAATAATGCTCGCCGTAGCCAGCTGAGACCAAGATTCTGCTGTGGACGCTGCCCGGCATGCGGCATTTATTGCCAACGAAGCGTATTTGGTGCATTTGATGCACTACATAATGGCGAAGGTCATTAAATTTCCATTGACATGGCGGGCGCATAGGCAGAGAGGGCACAGTGGTTTGCAGCTGATGCGCCTTCAATGAAATCATATGCCATTAGTGTCAGCTCAGATATTACTTGCTGCATTCACTGTGCACCTTACACCACTGTGCCGGGAAGGCGCTGCACTGGCACTGCTCAAATCCGAATCCGAGTCGAATGCGAAACGAGCATGAATCGTGACCCGGAAGGACCTGCTGGGTTTTCTTATTAGCTGCGACTACACTTGATGTTTGTTGTTCGGTCAGCAGGGCGCACACACTTACACACACACACACACATACACCCTTTTTGTTGTTGTGTGGGTGCTGTCCATCGTTTGGTGTTGTTGTTGCTTTTACACTTTGCTGCCAACATTTCTGTACGTGGCTAAGTTGCAAAATGTTCAACGACTCCGACTGCGACTGCGTCGACGTCGACATCGACGTGTTCGTTGGCTTTGGCTTTGGCGCATCAAATATATTGAAAAGCAATTGGCAGCCATCTTAACCTGACCCCCCTTCCCCCGCTCATCTGCTGACCCTGCCAAGGGGGCCTGTCTGCCTGATGCGCTGCTGTCGCTGGTATTTCTTCATTGAGTACGTGCATCCAATTTCAAATGAGAAACATTTCAGCCAGTCAAAAGTAAAACCGGAATAGAAACGGGCCACACCAGGACACGAGGAGCCAACAGTTCCCCGCCGTGTATCCTCGCAGGCGCGCTCGATCGAACATTTAAAAACTTAGCCGCCATTATTGGGAAGACTGCATTGTATAGTCACATCAATTAATTACTGCAGACTGCATTCAATGACAGTTTTTAGTTTTCAGTTATCCAAGGGAAAGTAAAGTACAGTCTGTAAAGAATGAAATCAGTATATGGTATATTTAAGCAACGAATAATATTTATTTATATTTCACTAAATTCTACAATTTAATCTCGGTAATTGTAGTGCGCTTCTTATAGCGCGTTGCTTTCTTGGACTAGCTCGATTGCAGCTGGTCTGTAATCGAGTTAGTTATCGATTGCCGGAACTTGTTCGCGATGTATCGTGACTGCCACAATGGCATATTTACATAGAAAGTGCATCAGCATCAGTGAAACAAACAAGTTAGCAGCACTTAAGGGAGACGTTTCTATTGCCAACTGCAACAACAGTTCTTTATTTTGAAGTAGAAATAATCTTAAATCTTATGTATTCTTCTTTTTATCTGCCTTATTAATTGCCAATAGTACTCGAATGCATTCCCATATTCACACAGATTTAAATTCCCAATCTGTAGTCGACACTTTCACTGGTAACTTTAAAACGCAGCATATTGTTGTATTTTTCGATTTATTGGTTTGAGGGGCGTGGCACCTAAAGCTTCATAGCGAATTTAGTAGCTAAAATCGATGCGAGAGACAGACCTAACTCCATCAAGTCGTCTGTTTTGATTCTGATTAAGACTGTTTGTGCGATCTGCCTGTTACACACACTCTGTCTGCTATGGCAGGAAACCAGCCCGGAGCAGCAAATGAATGATAACAACAACAACAATAGGTACAGTAGTGTGGATCTGCCTGGCATTGACAAGCTACACAACAAAGTTCTGGATTCCAGCCTGGCGCAATGGAAGAGAGGGAAATAAAAATGGAAATGTAACTGCAATTGAGTTCGGCTTTCCTCCAAGCCTCCAAGCTACCAAGCTGTGTCGCTGTTGTGTTAATATTGTTGTTGTTGTTTTTTTGCGTTTGTCAACTGTCAATGGTTTTCAATTGCCGCCGAGTTGCATGCTTGAATACCCGCGTGTCCCCCTGTTCCCCCGACTGCATTCCTATAAGTCCCCAATTGAGCTCCTTCATTGGATTGTCACAGCCAGATTCAGAGTTTGCATCCCGCTCTCTACTTGAACGTTGGCTAATTTGCCAGTTTGCGGTTGAGCAATTTGTTTTGTTTTTCTCCAGATACGCCAAGTCTGACACTCGTCTGTCGCCTGAAGTTGCCACCATATTTCCATTTCCATATGCAGTACAATGAATCCTACAGCAATACAAATGGAAGCTGTCAGAGATCTTTTTGACTCATTGTACTAAAAGATGTTAAAGATAAAAGGTACATTACTATATTATATTGTAGATATATTATACATATTGGTTAATCTAATAAAATAATAATGTATATAGACTGATAAGTATAAATGTTAGTATAGGTAATCTTTTATTTATACAAATAAAACACATATGATGTCAAATTAGAACTAAATACATCGCTGATCCCATAAAAAAAAGTCTTGTAATGTCTTTTACTCCCCTTGTCCGTCTTTCCTTTCCTCATCCCCTCATACATACACTGTCTTTTCAATCATTCCTCCCACCACACCCTACGTATAACGGATCCGAGTATATTGAAATCACAGCCAGATATGAGCTGTAATGTGAGTACAGTTGTTTCAGGTATGAATACACTCGTTCACCGATTCGGGTATTGTATAATGTCTTTTACTCCCCTTGTCCGTCTTTCCTTTCCTCATCCCCTCATACATACACTGTCTTTTCAATCATTCCTCCCACCACACCCTACGTATAACGGATCCGAGTATATTGAAATCACAGCCAGATATGAGCTGTAATGTGAGTACAGTTGTTTCAGGTATGAATACACTCGTTCACCGATTCGGGTATTGTAATGCTTTGAATAGATATTGCTGGCACAGCTGTCGTGCAAACTACGGCAAACATCTGTCGCCGAGTGTAGCTGGGCGGGTTAGATGGGAGAAATTGGGAATGGAGTGGTGTGGAGGCCTTCATTTTGACAATTGTAACTGCTTATTGTTTGCATTCTTGCCGTTCCAATTTCCAGCAATTTTGGGAACGTCCCCTTCTCCCCCAACATGTCCGCCCCGCGAAAACAAATGGCAGCCCTTCGCCGTGAGTGCCACGTGGGCCGAGTGACGACCGTGCAAAAATTTCAATTGAAAACATTGATGAGTCTATATCTTTGCACCAGTTCTGGTATACCCTGTAATTTAAATGAAAAGGTATAAAGGTTAATGTAATAAGCAACGTAAGAAGATCATTAATATATCATTCATTGAGCATAGAGAAAGTAATAAATCAGAAAGGAAAGGTGTCTTAAGAATTTACTTTCCAGTGTTTCTAAAAAGAGGAGTTGAGGGTTTATAGAAAACTTCTCTGACTCAAACATTCTAAAAATCTGTTGTTTATAATGATTAGATTCCTTTAAAATTAGAACTGTATATGGAGGATATTTACAGTTCATGCTACTAGGTATCTCAAAGTTTACTATGCTCATCCGCAGGCTCTTTGCTTGTTTTATACACCTTTATTTTTTCCTGTTTGTGGCATCGCTGGCAGCTGACGGCGTGACAATGCGATGCATGCAGATTGGGGCCATGTGGGGCAGCAGCAGAGGCTCGCAGAGGCTCGTGCTGTCTCGGCCTTTGTTGACACACGCGGGCGTGTCGCGCACGTAAAAGCAATTAATTGGAAAATGTGCAAATAGAGCCGTGTGCAGGTGGCGCTCGTAAACTTAACCTGCATTGCACAAGGACCGACTCTCTCTCTGTTTCCCAAGTAGGCCGCGCCATAAACCATCAATTGGGCTGCTAATTGCCGGCAGACTACAGCGATACTTGCAGCACAAGTTTATGGCACATTAGAAACTTCTGGTCTAACACCAACTGTAATATCTTCAGGGTGGAAGATAATGCTAAATATGCTAAACATAGTTGGTAACGAAGAAGAAAGTCAGAAAAGTAATATTGTAGATAATATATGCATTTTTATGTGCATTATATTGTTTGATTTCACTAGGGAAATACCTACCAATAACACATTGTATTATGTTGTATTTGTAAAGTGTTCATACACATCTATATTATTTATTTAGTGGACGGTTTATAATTTATTACTTTAACATAAAAATTGTAATTCAAATAAAACTTAACTCGTTTACTTGTTTGACTCTCCATATTCTTCTCGACTTCGCGCAACAGTGTTACCCTCTTATTGGGCTGTAAATTTTAGAGCTGTTTAATATCGATACTTTATTATTTAATTGTGCTCTGTACACACTGTTCAAACACTAAGCATCGATAAATACTTCTCGTTTATTTAAAACAAAACTGCAAGAGCATTAAACCTTTGCTTTGCAGAGCCTTAACTTCCTTCATTGTTTCGTTTTGTTATTAATCAGTGCAGTTTCACACTAAGGCCATAATGGACAAATCGTCTATATGTACTCGTATATAGAATATATTCTTTTTTTTTTTGGTGCTCCATAAGTTGTTAGCAAGTAAAAATGCAGTTTAGCAACTTTCGGTCGCTGTCAATGGCTTTTGTCTCGTGACGCAGCAAACTTTTCTAATTAGGTGGCAACGGCAAGGACCGAAAGCCAGCTGTGTAGAGCACCCTCTGTGGGGCGCTCCAAGGGTTGCCACTTGTCCGCTGGGTCGTTTGGCCTATCCACCGGCATTACAATAAACCATAATGGAGCGCTTTTAATAGCCAGTTGCCACTGTGTTTTTCAAGTGGGGTGTGCCCGAGAGGAGGCAGTGGGAGAAGGGGTGTGGGGGCGACAGGGGCGTGTTAGTTGTTATCGCTGTTGTTGTTGCGGTTGCCCGGCATTAGTTGCAAAATGTCGTTAGCCAAATTATTTGCCATGCTGGAGCAAAAATGTGCATGATTTTATCAAGAGTTGAAAAAAAGGAAGAAGGACGAGAGAGAGAGACTTGGAGAGAGTTATAGCGAGAGTTTTAGACCATGTCCGACTAATTGCAGTTCAAATGTTGTTTTACGAGCCGCGGCATATCAACTTGCATGTATTCTGTCCCACTCAGTTGGGGGTATATCGATTAAAGTTCAACTGTTTAGTTAAGATGAAGAAAAGAACCTGTAAATGGTGGAAAGGACCTTCAAGAAAGTTAAAGATGCCGAGAAGGAGGATTAAAGCAAGAGTTCTTAAGTGTTTTGCATGAGTAAAACACTCTGAACTCTGCCTAAGGCCCAATTGTCCATCGTTCCCTCGAAATAAATACCTGAATCGACATAGTCAAGTCTGCATATACTCTTGTCTGTATGAATGCGTTAATATCTGTAACGAAATAAGACAGAGTAAGCAAATTTGGTAAGGAAGTTCTTGTATTTCTGCAGGAATTTTTCGAGTTAATTCTTTATTTACCTTCTTTTTTCAGGTATGGTTCATTGCATCATGACTTCAATTAATCCAATCCACATTCCGCGCATTGCTTGACCATTTTAAACATTTATGCACAGTTGCAGGCCGTTCTGAGTTAGATTTCAACTCTATCTGGCTTTGATTGAATCGCATCCATCAATTAAAACAACACATTCATCAATACATTTCCTCCCATGTCGATGTCAGCTCGCCTGGCGCCGTGTGATGTTGAGGAACGTGTGAGAGTGTGTACACTGTCCATATGTGTTTGCGTATTTGTAACCTGCACTCTTCACATGTTCAATAACTGGAAGAGAAAAGAACAATTTAATACCTATATACGGAAGATAATTGGCATAAAATGCCAAACCTTTCTTTCCCGTGTTGAATGTCACCGTGGTGTCCTTCTTGACTTCCTAGGTCCTTAAATACTAGGCGGGGCAGGACCCCCCTTATCTGCTTGAGTACTTCTCCGTCTTGTGGGCTCGAGACTCCACACTTAATTGCTTTTTCATGTCACAAAGCACATTTAATACGCGACCATTGATGGGCCGCCATTGACAGCAGCTGTCAGCTCTGTTTTGGTATTCAGCCCCTCATTGGCCCTCCCTCCACAGCCTGAGCCTGCCCAGCCGGCAGCTGCTGCCCGCCCTCGGGCAATGATCACGTCCAGCAAATTGCTAATTTCATAGCTAATTTGTCGAAGCTTTCCAGTAAGGTGAGAGACTTTGGTGATGGCCAATTTTGATGAGCAAAACTGTCGCTAGTTCTCTCCACAGATGCAGACTCTGCAGGCTGCACTTAATTACGCAAGAATGACGGCTAAATAAATTTATTTACATAATTTTAATTAAACGCGAGACAACAGTGAATCCAATACCAAAGCCGAGGGAGGAAGTCGCCAAAAAGAACAAGAAACAGGAATCAAAAGCCAGCCGAAAGTCAGCCTGTCAGTCAGGGTCAAGAATGCGTCTGTCAAGGTGTCAGTCAGGCAACACCAACAACAGACACTCCACTCCCCCCGACACCCTCTCTCTCCTGCGCTACTCCTCCTTAGACGTCAGGTGTGTGCGTGCGCATTTTGCCGTGCTTAACGAGAAAATTAGATTGTTTGTGGGTGGATGCTGGCACTGCCGACTTCCTTCCTTCCTTCCATTCTGGCATTCTTCCATTCCTCCATTGCTCCATTTATATGGCATTTGTTTCAGTTGCTGTTTTCTTTTCATCTCCCAACATGTCAGGCAGGTTAAGCACTCACACCTAACGTGGTCGTGGTCTAAAAGTTCTGGCAAATTGGGGTGACAAACCTCATTAATTACAAATGACTTCATTTCTTTTATGCACAGTCGCCGGGGGAGTCTGTGTGCTTGGAGGTGTGTGTGTGGCCCTGTGCGCCGCCTTAAAGTAACACGAGAAGTTCGAAGACAAAAAAAAAAAAAAAAAAAAAAAAAACAACTCGATTATCAATGGAAACAAGGGAGAAGTGATTGTCGAGGATTGGAAGATGACAATTAAATGTGTACGCGATAGTTGCCAAAGGCGGCACATGGTCACACGGCTGGTTGGGCCCTATTGGTGCCCAGATCCTCGTCGAGCAGTGGCTGCGACTGCGGCTGCGGTGCCCGAACTCCCCAGTTGCTTGTAAATCGTGCTATGACGCCGCTGCCACTGCCGCCGCCGCCAAGCACATTGCAAATGTGACAAATATGCATTCGGCAGCAATAAATTCTCTAACCGCAGTCGCTGGCGGCAGCTACCAAAAATATTTCACTGCCCCCTAGCGGAGCCGGCCAAAGGAAGGAGGCGGGTTGAGGTTGGGTTCGGCTCCGGGTTGGGGTTGGGGTTGGGTGTCTGAAGTGTTTGGTCGCCGTCCTTGGGGGGATAATTCGCTGTAGCTGGCAATATTCATGTAAATATAAATGAGCATATTTTGTGGCGTCAGCGCGGCGACAGCAGCGCGACTGCAACTCACACACAAACACACACATACCCACACACTCACACACACATGCACACACACTCATTCACACACAGAGAAAGGAAATGCAGTTGTAATTAAATTGTAGCCAACACAAACAATGCCAACGGGACGAGGGAAGTGCGGGAAAGAGCGCTGATTGAAGAGGCGGCAAGGAGGGGCAGAGGAGGCATCGGGGTAATCGGGGTTATATAACATGCGTTAGATTTTATTGCCCTTGTTTGCAATTTATTTTACGCGATTTATGGATTCGACTCAATCATAATTAAAATTAAAAATTTCACTGCGCTGATTTGTTGGCCTTGTTTATGCCAATTTATGAGGTGGCTGCAGCTTGATTATGCTCAATTAGTTGCAATTGTTATTACTGTTGTTGTTGCAGTTGTTGTCGTTGTCGTCGTTGTTGTTGCGAACAATTATCCCCATCCAAATTCCCCTCTCTCCATACAACCCCTACCCCACCTCATCTCACCTTTTTGGGGCTAAAACAGCTGGATAAGCAATAAAACCGCAAAAACATAAAACTAAAAAAACTAAAACTGAGTGAGAACTGTGCGAATAGTGGGCTGGTCTTCGGGCAGGCGCATGCGTCGGAGCAGACTCGGCACTCGCCTCGGCTCTGTCACTGCGCCCCACAGCAGCAGAAGTGCTCAAGAGAACCGAACAGTTGAGTGCATTTCGCCAACACTAAGCTCTTACTTTTCGCCTCGGCTTATGTCATCTAGTTCCTTAATTATTTTATTTAAATTTTGCTGTTCTTCAATTTAGTTACTCTGTTCGTATATGTTACATAATATAATGTGTGTGCAATAGATGCAAATAACCTTTTCTTGATCATCATCAAGAGTTGGGCTGAAACCTTTCGTTTTCCAGATTTACAGACGTGGTCAAAATGTCATCAGAGATTAATCCAACAGGGAGCTGTATTTTTAGAAAAGAAAAGAATATAATATAATATAATAATATAGATTTTTAATTGAAAAAATTTAAAAGAAATGTATTTGTTTAAAAAAGAAATAAGTAAATCAAAATAAATTCATGAAAATCTATTAATTCTCATATATTGAAAACGAATATTAAGGCTTTTGTTCAAATACTTTGTCTTAAAGAATTAAATTCGTATATCTTACTGCTAGTTCGGCTCATAAGCTACTGATGGTTCAAATTTTCTATAATTTATAGGATTGGAAATGTAAACTACCGTGCATTGTTATCTCAACCACGATATGAATATACCATCTCTGACAAATCCTTATAAGAAGGTTATAAGGTTAAAATTATTGACATATACTATACTGTCAAAAATAAAGATTCCTTTCAAGTTTTTTATGGCCTGGCAATTCAAAATATACATCACCGTAATTATTAATCGAAACTGAACGATATTCTGTTATGTACAAGAGTATTTAACCCTTGCCATGTATCTGATAATAGTTCATTCTTGTTTCATGGGCGAACTAACTTCCCTTTTGATTCAACCCTACCGACTTGCTCCTAGTTCATTTGCATACATTCCGATCACAGGAACCTTTGGTTTGCATGCTGCTATAAAGTTGGCCACAAACTCGTACGCGACAAGCTCGACCACAGACACACAAACACATACATGTGCCTGGGACATGTCTTGTTATTAGGGCCAACAACTCAACAGTTCCTCTCTGGCTTAGTCGAGGCGGGTTATATTCGCTTTTGCCCCGTTCCCATTTTTCTGAGCGCTACTTGAACCCGTTTATTTGGCACACGCTTCTGTTTTTGCTTTCCATTTCTATACCCTGCATACAGTGAAGATTGTCAAAATGGGGTATACTAAATTGTTGAAAATGCAAATTTATTTTGAATTATATTTTGCTTATCTAGATCAATAGTTAATCCAATTTAACAGTCTTTTAGAAAACTGATAATCAGAGTTTCAATTCGATTATTACAAGTAACGATTTACGATACTTTTTGTACCACAGTTATCCTATTCGATACATAAAGTTATCAAGAGATTGAAACACTGCATCTATTACCTGTTGTGAATCGATAAACGATAGAATGCAAATCGAAATATTTAGTGTTGGGTATCCGATTCAGTGAAGGGTATTCGACAGTTAAATATGTTTGTCCGTTTTAAATGTTTTTTTAGTCAAGCGGTCGGGGCCAAACACATTCACATGTCGCCATCGTCCTGCGCACTCATTTCCGTTTCCTGTTTCGTGGCCAAAACTTCAACGCCGCAAAAAAGATTTGTCTGTTCCGTTGACTTTTGCGCCCTTCCACCTTGTTGCTGCTGGTGCCGCCCTTTGACCCTTCCTCCCCATCGCAAGCCGCATTGCACTGGTCTTTACTACAATTTTCGTTTTAAGCCACGGCCTGCTCTAAGTCATGCGCTGACATCGCTGGCGAAATAGCTGTAGCTGCAGTTAATAATAAAAGATAAGAGCGAAAATGAACGAGAATAGCGCAGTGTAAAAAACAGTAAACTTTAGGAATTTCGCTGAATGGTAACGTCAAGAGAAATGTCCCCAAACGCGAATTCTGAAATGAAATTAATAAACCTCTTTCGAGGTATTCGAACGAAAGAGAAGCAGTCTAGTTATGGGGAATGTTTATTTAAGAAAAGTTAGTACTGTGATTAGAATTAGTTAAATACCTTCTAAGTAGACTGATCAGCTGATTTTGCTGTGCTGCTCTTGGGTAATCATTCCTTGGTAGTTACCAAGCTCCCATTACGAATCTGGTGCAGTTACCGCACCGTGCGGGGGGAGTACCATGAGAACTATGGAACTCAGCTTAACTTTAATTATGCAAAAGCCAAAAACAAATGCGACTTGGTCCGCATCCGCATCCCGGATCCATAACCACAGTCAAAGTAGATGCTCGTGCCTCGCCGGGGACGCTGAAGTCGGTGTCTGCATCGTGTTGGCGAGAGCTTCGCACTAATTAATCCCTTTACGACTGAAACCTATCAAAACACGAGCTTAACTTTTCCAATAAAATAACACCGCACGACGATGGCAACAACGACACCGCAAAAAAACACACACACACGCCCTCACGCAGACACACACACACGAACACACACATACACTTATAGGCACTCGCTGGGAACCACAAAAAGCAGAAGGGACGTGTCAACTTCTGACCACAGCCGGAGCGGGCGCCAAGGAAGGCAAGGAGTACTGCGGACGGACTCGGTGTCCTGGCTCAAAATGCAGCAAAAGTTAGCGCACTAATTACCGAGGATTACATTTATATTTGTTTGTCAACAGCCGCGGCTGCAGCCAGGATGCGCAGCACAGCGCAACATGAAACCAGCACGAGCTGCTCCCGCTGACTCTGCTCCTGTCCCGCGTATCCGCAGTGTCCTGGGGTGTCCTATCTGCCTCACTGTCCTGCAAGCAACTTAGAAGATTATTTATTTTATTTTTTCGCTAAGTTTAGTATCTTGTGGCGCTAGATTAAAACGAGCACGAGCCATGAGTATTTGCTTACTCATGCATATGTATATAAGAAAACTGTGTGCATGAAAAGGAGAAAAACCGTTAAGTTGGCCTTGTATTCATAATGAAATGAACTCAATTGAATGTGTCGATTGTTCTTACAGCAACAAAAACTCACTGTGGAGCGATTGCCAGTATAACCGAACTGCTAATATCCTTTAAAGCCTGGTCGGAAGAAAAATAATGTATTTTGATAATATAAAACTTAATTAGCTATGCAAACGTATATATTAAATTTGTTGCATGAATGCATTACCGATAAATGCAATTATATTAGTTATCGCAGTCTCGATCAGTGATTTAACGAAAGTGGTGGTAAGCCGATAACAGATTCGAATAATTAAACAAAAGTGGCGGTAGGCCGATAACAAGTAATATATGTTTTCAAAGTGACGATCAATGATTAACAAAAGTGGCGGTAAGCCGATAATAAGTAAGTCGATCACAATTTTATCTAAATAATGACTATTAAGAAACCTTTGGAAAGGTTTTAAAGCTGACCGGCAGTCCGCAATATCCACTTAAAGGGTATATAAAAAAACATAAACTTATTACCCGCGCCTTGGGCACATAATCAGATTGCTAAATGCAGTCGGGGGCAGCAACCCTTGACATGGGGCGGGGCACAACCCTCTGCGGTGCGAACAAACAGGACTCGACTGGTGGCTCAACTAGCACAGCTCGGCTCGCATGTCCCTAATGCGATTGACCCTTACGCCCCGTTGCCGGCATAATACTCGTGTTATCCTGCTACAAGAAGACAGCCAGGCAACCAGGCAGCCGCTTGCCATGTTTGTGCCCCGGCCAAGCTCTCTCAAGCCTCACTCACTCTCTGCCTCCCGACCTCCCGTGTTGGTCATCGTGGGCTTCAATAAATTATCACGCCATATAAAGCAATTAATTTTACTGCCTCTGTTCTTGTAGTTGTGCTGTCTGTGTCTCGGCGAAGGACACAAGGAGCGACGACGACACTGGGTAAGGATGAGCCGGGGTGGTGGTGAAGGGTGTGTGTGTCGGGTTGTTTGTGCAAACTTTTTTTTCCTATATTATTTGCTTATGGCCTGGGCTTGTTTTTATTTTCGGCATCGACTAAATAAGCTTTTAATAGCTTTTTGCGCTTGTTGTTATTAATTGTTCCTTGCTTGCTTGCCCGCATCGCTTTCCCTGTCACTTACCATTCATAATTCGATTTGCTATGCACTGAAAATTTTTCAATTATTTCTATACAGCACACTGTGCCACCTCCCTCCTACCTCCCCCCCGATGGACGTCCAGCAACAGTGTCCTACATACAGCCCTCAACGGGGTCTTCCGACCTGAACGACGTTTGGTGTGTCCTGCTGATTGGGTTTTTCTTGTGGTGGCCTATCAGCACTTCCATCATCCTTTTTTGACCTCCGCCTTTGGTCGGAAATTAAGTTTGATGTTCCAGTTTGTAACACATCATTTCTTGCATCCATGGACCAGGCTGTTCTTGTTGTTGTTGGGGCTTTGAAAGTAAACTGCCTGGCTATCTAATTGAACTTTCTGTCCTGTACAATGAGAAAGTGTGCGTAGCCTCATCCTCACATCCTCAGACTTGTTACAGAGCGAATTTTGACGACATCAACTATTAACAAGAAGGTTGCTTGAAGTGTTCAAGGTTGTGTAGCCTGCAACAGCTCTGAATGTGAAAGGAGAAGAGGTTCTTTAAATATAGCTTTATGTTCGAGGGTTCTAAATATAGAAGGTTAGTTTTCCTAATGAGAGTATACCTCTAATGTTTACTGTTATACTGCCAATATGGCTGATGGTCCTGCTCAAGTATTCACACCCGCGTCGTGCTGCGTTTGTTCTGCTTGTGTCCTCCGCCTTGGCTACGTCTAAGCGCTAACAATAAGCAATAAAAACAAGTGTATGTGAGAACGTATGTACATATTGTATGTGCATGTGCAAATGCACTATACTCACACGCACATACACACACACATGCACAATGCTATGCTGAAATCAGTTAAGTGTCGGGCGGTCAATGGACATTGTTAAGGAGGCTCTCCACCGTCGCCTTCTGCGTGTCCTTCGCGCTGCTGTCGTTTATTGTCGCGCTATGCTGAGTACATTAAATGCGCATCATAAATTTCATTACATTATTATTATGGCGTTGTTTGCGACAACAATGACAACAACAACAACAACAACAACACTAGCAACAACAACAACGAGCAGAACGAGAATAATAACAGCAACAACGAGCAGCACGTGAGCATTAGTCGAATTGAACGATTTTATTGGTGTTGGAGCATTCATCTCGAATCGTAAATAAGACTACAGCATATCCCACAGGGCACATACATATCCACACATACATAAATACTCATACACACACTGGGTACACTGTGTGTGTGTGTGTGTGTGTGTGCGGGTCATCGATAGCAATACATCGCAATGTTCTGTGCTCGTATTAATTTACTTATTTATGAGTTGACATCTTGAACTACGAATACGTCCGCCTGCTCGACTCTATTGCCAGTTGATGACCCCTCTCCTCCCTTCCTCCAACGAGGGCACGCCTTCGCTTGAGAATTATAATGCAGTGCCAAAATTCAAACAATGTCGCTGCTGTCGTTGCTCATGAGTGATGACTGTGAGTGGGTTTTCCGTTTGTGAGTTGGGAAAAGAAGTTGGCAATTATTTAAAAAAGAAGCTTGGTACATTAGCTACTAGGGTCGTTTTTAAATTTGAGTTGAGCTTAACTAATGTGTGTGCGGGCACATCCATATTTCATTTAATTTGTATGTTAATTCTATTGAAGAGGGTATATTAATTATATTGATCATTAAACAATATTTGAATACCATGAAAATCAGATTGTCATCGATTTCCTTTATTATTATTTGTTGGGGGTATCTGCACTGCGACCTTGTAGAGTTTGAAGCTCCCTAGACAGTCTAGTCAGTTCTGTTTTAAATAAATCCTATGTACGACCTTTACTGGGAAGTATACAGTTTATTAGAGATGTGTTAAACCGAGTTGTTTTTCATAGGTTCGGTCCTGAATCGGTTAATATTGTAGAAATATGTAGAGATGTATAAAAATGTTCTTAACACTTAGAAGGAGGAGTGTCTAGAATCCCTTAGTCTGTAAAAAAAGGGAGAACTCTTAAGGTTAGCAAGGTAGTGCTGCATAAAGGCTCCTGTCCCTAGGGTATCTATGAGTCTAGTGAGTTTGGCTGTTGCCTGCACTTGCTTTGGCTTCTTTTTGCTTGCGCACTTCCGCAATAATTTTATCGTATTCGCTTTGGAGTATGCGTTTGAATTTGTAGTGCCTGCTTTTGCCCACGTTCAGTTCAGTCCTACTCTCTCTCCCTCTGTCTTTCTCTCTCTCTCTCTCTCTCTCTTTGGCCTGCACAGGCGCCACTTGAACTATAAAAATTTGTCCCGTCTTGCTGGCGCCGTGTTTATCGATCGCGCATGAAAAACACTTTTGCCATTTACTTTATCTGCCAGCAAACATGGCCCAGACCCGCGCAGTCGACAGACCCGAATCGGACTTGGTTCGTTGCTTTCCATACAACCACCACTGCACCCCCCCCCTTCCTCTCCCGCCACCAACTTTGCTTGCCCCGTGCCGTCCCCCAAGTTCGACATTTGACTGTTAACTGTGTTGTATGTGTTTCCGCTGCTTCCCCTTCTTCCCCTCCATTCCCACTTCCACATTCGGCTTGGCGTATTTTCGCTTTTCCCGTTATGGCGTGCGTTCATAAATATTCCGTTTTTTGTCCCTTCCAACTCCCCTTCCTTCGCTGCCTTGCTTTCTCTCTGTATATTTTAAGTGTATTTCTGTTTTTTCAGCAATTTTAGTTTTTATACCCTTCGACCATTGCAAATGGTCAAAAACAGTATACTATCTCTGTGCAAATGTTGCTAACAGGCGCAAGAAAGTGTGCTTGGACCCCGCAAAGTATATAAATACATATATTTCTTGTAAGGATCAACCCTCTTGGCTATGTCCAGCTGTCTCCCGACTGCCCACCTGCCTAGTATGTGTAGCAGAAGTCAGTGACCCGAAATGTAGCATGAAGGTCCTGTCTAATATTTGAAGATAAGGTTTATTTGATGTTACTGCTACCATATTATTGTATTCTCCAAATGGAATTGGTTAACAAACTCATTAATTCTTTAAAAATCTATTTTCCATATAAAGGTCAGATTGTTCTTCACAGTTTGCAGGGTATCCTTGCTGTCGAGTGTGCGGAACTAGTGGTTTGCTTACTTGTTACTCCTGTAATTTATATGCAATACACCGTACACATTTATTGGGGTAGGTTTGGGTAAGCGCTTTTTCCCGGAAAATCATTTCACAAATACGCGTGAAAAGTTGAAAAGGGAAAGACCAAACTAAACGCGCTGAACTGCAATTATTCGAAGCACGGCGCTATGTTCACAATCCACTTTAAGTCCGCCGCGTTGGAGAGCAATTATCCGATGCTGCGATAGGCAGAATATCTGGATGAAGTGTTTGCTTGCTCAGCGCAATGCCGAAGGCCATTCGAACCAGGGAAAGCGACCTAAGGGTAATGAATACTTAAATCTAACCAATTAGAATACAGATCCTTGGCTTATGTCACTCATATTTTTTTTTATTACTCCAGCACAAGGACAAGAAAAAGAATAAAAGAGAAGAAAAAAAAACTGGGAATTCGGAAGATATCGCAACCAAATTTTGCCGTAAATATTTTATATTAATCTATACGATGATTATTATTAGTTATCAAAGTTTTCATCTGTATATGTATATTGAATCACTCGCATACATATTATAATTGTGCAAATAAAAGTCTTTCTATGACAACTTTTTATATTTTCCAGGAACACATACAGCATAGTGCATATATGTATATACTTGATGTGGTTGGAGATGTCTTTGTCTGGGCGTAGAAAACTTCAGGCGCCTGCTCTTAACGCCTGCGTTCTGGATTGCCAGAAGGCCAAAGAGTGCGAACCCGCAAATGGTATAAGAAAGTTGCCTTCCGATATCGTCCTCTTCACCTGCTTGGCCTTAACTAACAACTTAAATTCGCTCTCGAGTTTTACCAACAAATTTGCATGCAAGTTTTCACGTTTTTTTGGGTGGTTTTTTTTCTGTTGGGTTATACGTGGTGTTATTCCACCTGTCGCGTAAAATTTCACACTGCAACATAAATTTCAGCTGATGGCAACCGCATGAGGCAAACCATCCGCCAAACCTGCCCCACCTGCCACCAGGTCTCTGGCAGGTTGCGACTCGCCGCATTTGACGCCACATAATTTTTCGCTGAAACTTTTTGTTAGTTGTTGTTTTGACCACACCCACAATTGGTTCGATCGTGACAGGAGTGAAGGGAACAGCTGTGCCGGAGGGAGCAGCAGCAGCAACGGCAGAGACAGCGCCAGCGCCAGAACAGACGACAGCCAGTCGCATTGGCTAATTTATTTGGCGACAATAACAAAACTTTTACATACTTTCGGGCCAGGGTGGCGGCGTTTCATTTCATTCCGTTGCGTTTCATTCCATTTTATTTGCTAATTAAAACTAAGTGCTGCAAAAAGAGACGAGCCAGAATTGTACCGTTTGCCACCGAGCCATGCCCACTCGCATTAAGGCTCCACTTGCTGCAGTCACTTGGGGCCGTATTCTGACAAGTAGCAGCAGTTAATTACAATGGACAAAATGTTAAGACTTCGCTAAGCACACGCATTAGAGGTGCAGAAACATCGATGAATCGAGGGTTCGATGACTTGAACAATTCAAAAAACATCGATGCATGTTGTGCACGAACACGAATTGTACTGCTGCTGAGGTATCGATAACTGCATTGATATCGGCCGAATAAATACTAAAATTAATACAATTAGAGCCAATATGTTATCGATATCACTAACGTTAGAACGATAAAAGAATAATTATTGGAGTATCATTAAAAAATATCACGCGAATAAATGCAATATTACAGTAACTCAAAAATAACTAATCTACAGAAAATTTAAATTCGTTCACAGTGCATTAGTTAAATTATTTGCAGAAACGTTGAAAAATATTAAACGAAACGTGCAGAGGGATGGCTTGGCAGGTTGACCCCAAAGTGAAACATTTGGAACCGCCATTTACACACAAACTCTTTGGCGTTTAGAGAACTTTGCCCACTGTTTGACATTTCGCCGCAAAGCCACACAAAAAATAAAGAAACCTTTAGGCAAGCACACTTGACAGCGAGATACCCATTGTTAATATTGAAATTCACTTACAATATTATTAATATTAATATTCTAACAGAAATTGTACACATAATAAATTGAAATATGCTTCATTTTTTATGCTGTATTCTTTCATTCTTTACACTAAGTCAATATACCCGCAATTGACTATCTTCAATGGTTAAAGGGTATAGAAAAGAAACGCCGCAGCTGAAAAAGTTGGTAAGAAACATTAAAACTTTGCAGCTTAAATTGTCGCAATGGAAGAACGAACAGCAAGGAAAATAAAGGGAAATCAACTTATTTTACAGTTACTACTGGCCCTACCAGTATTTCTAGCATCAAGTCGATGACTCAACTCAACTGGCGACTGCCAATTGCAAATGTCACACGAAAGCGAAAAGGGAAACTCGCTGTCGGTGCTATGTGGAGAAGAAAGATGCTCAAAAGGGAGTTGTGGTTAGCCAAAAAGGGCAGACCGATAAAGCAGGTGAACTGTAACGGTTCTTTCCGCTTGGCTGTCACTAATTCCTAGCACTCAATTTGCGTATAGGTAGAGTATTGTTTATATAGTATATACCAATGTTAAGGTACTTTCTTCTGTTCTTCGATAAATCCATTTTTGTTTAAGAGTTCGTTTGTGTTGCCTTGTAACTACACGTGTGCCAATTGCCTTTGGTTTACGGGCCAACATGTCGGCTACTTGATGCGGTGCAAGTACGCCAATAAATTCCCACAATTATCCACAACTTAACCACAAGGGTGGAGTAGTTTGTTTGCCCAAACTTGATCGACTCGAATTTGAGGCAATACTTGACCCTAAGTTAAACTACCCCATTTCCCCCCTTTGTGGTACTTCTGTGTACCTGATGGTCAATATCAGTGGAAGCAGGAGAAGAGGGAGAGGAAGGAGAAGCAGCAAACTAAAAGTAAATAATTGCCCAATGATAAATAAACGAAACTTAAGGCAACTCACACTAATGAGGTCGCTTGGCGCCATTTGGCATGACAAACGTGCGGTGCGCGTGGAGAGTACATTTCTCATTGGCCACGCCCCCCGCCCCAAGCCCCTTCTCTTGTTGTGTTGCTGGCAGCACTAATTCCCTAACATGTCACGAATCATATTGAACATGCGTCTGCTCCTCTGCCAAATGATGATGACGCCTTGTCAATGATGAGGCGCCAAATGGAGAGAATGTGCAGAGAACTGGAGTGCGGAGAGGGGAGAGGGGAGAGAGAGAGCTAGAATAGAAATTAAGCCAAGTGTTGTCTGTTTCCGGCCAGCGTTTAACTCATTTTCTACATGTGCTGCATATTAAGAGGCAGCCACAGTGTGCGCTCCTTTCCACTCTCCCTTCCTCTCTCCTGCTCTATTGTTCTTGTTTTTCTTTCTGTGCCTGCTTCCCTTACATCATTTGAACTGCTCATTTGAGGCGGTGGCCCGGCAATTATATTGCTTCCTCCTGCTCCTCCTCCTCCTACTTCCACTCCACGTTTGGCATGTGCCGAGCATTTTGTGAATTTTTTTGTAATTCCCATGCATCATTCTTTATTTCTCGTTCCTCGTTGCTCGTTCTTCAAATGCCTCCAGCCCCTGCAGCTATTAATAATTATTTTGCTCGCACATTTCGCTGATTTATCGAAAGCTGCAGTTGCCTGGAAAACGACATACGCGCACAGCAAAGAATTATGTTCAAAACAAGAACAGGAGGCAAAGGTTACTTTGGACCTATCGAAGACCTAATACTCTTGCAGCTCCTGGCATGGAGATTTAATCGATTCTTTTAATACATTTAATCGATTCTTTTGAGTCCCACAATATTTAAAAGGATCGAAGCTTGCGAAGACCTAATACTCTTGCAGCTCCTGGCATGGGACTTAATCGATTCTTTTAATACATTTAATCGATTCTTTTGAGTCCCACAATATTTAAAAGGATCGAAGCTTGCGAGGAGGAATAGAATTTATAATTAATCGATTTTTTTTTAGGTCCACAATATTTAAAAGTATCGATTCTTGCGAGGAGGAATACAACTTTCTTTGTGTTTATCTCACTTTTCGATGTATTATGGTCAAATTTTTAATTATGTATAAAGCTCTAACTTTTGTCATCTTTGAAATAAAGGTGTTCATACTGACAGACAGCACTACATCAACTGTTAATAGAGATTACTGTTAATAGAGTAAATTTATACTAGCTTTATCGTATTGAATACTTTTTGATGAAATGAGTATACCCCTTACTATCAACGAGCGTAGGGTACAAACCAACCGAAACCGAAATGAATGCGAATAAATGTGATGCAAACGGAATTAAACGCCGCAGAGTGCACTTCCACTCGAGAAGGCAGCTCAGTTTCTGCAAAAATGATTAAATAATCAACAGCTCGCTTGCCCCCAAAAGCGAAAAATGTGGACCGAAACTGGTGGTCACCACTGGCACAGACCACACAGCCCACAGACCTGGCACCAGCGCCACGTTCCCGTCACCACCCCAACAAACCCAACCCCGCTCGTTCCCATCCCCAGGACCCGCGTTAAAAGCTGCACATTCAACCGCCATTAAGTCAAATGGATGAGCTTGTGTGTAATACAATTTTTTATTATCATCTGTCTCCAGCTGAAGTGTTGGCCAGAATACAAAAAACCACGACAACTACAGCGGGGCAGAGAGGGCATGGGGCACGGGGGGCATGGTGAATACAGTGCCAAGTGAACTGTCAAAATATTTGAGCAGCTTGCACGAAAATGTGAATGCGCTGCTGCTGCAACTCTGAAAATGAAATGAAAATACAAACACTTCCGAATTGATATTTGATAAAAACTAAGCTATCATAGATCATTAGATAACTCCCGATCTTAATAGGGAAATAGAAAGCAAAGTTTATGTAAATCAGGCCTTGACATTTGTTGCACAATTCTGCCGTGTTGTAATATCTTTTCAAACATCTGCCACTGAGATGATAGTCCGAAATGATGGTCACGAAAGCGACAACATCAACACCGACAGATATAAGGGGGTGTGCCACAAACTTTCGAAAAATAATTTTTATTTGCCGCACAATTTTCACTTTGTGTGTGCAATGGGAAAATTTTATTATACCCGTTACCCATTGAGAATCAAGTGAAAGGGGCATATTGAGTTTGTGATAGGTTAAATTACTTATCAATCATTCTGAATTCGTGTGAATGCTTTCTAGACTTTGTAGTGTCCGCACTTGAGAGGTTCTAGTCTAAAAACTAGCTAAATCTTATTTGATTTAATGAAACAAATCGATTTATATCTCTATTGCAGTGAGAGAAATGATCGAAGGGTTTTTGACGTCTTATTGTTGATAACAGTGTTGGAAAATGTGTTTATATCGATTACTCACAACTGGTCAAAGGGTATCCTATTGTCTATAGCCTGTATCTGCAGCTTTCTTCACTTGCATTTTGTTTGTGTCTATCTTGTTTTTAAAAAGTAGGCAGTTTCCAGCACGGTGTCAACCGCGGCCACACCCACTACTGCATGGCGGCAGGCGCATTTCACACTTGAGTGACGCGAAAATTCATTAAAAAATTGTGTTTAACATGCCAAAAAAGTTCATGCAATTTTTATTGCTGGCCACGAAATATTTATATGAGAACGGAGAAGAGAGTGTTGAGCTTGGTCCTGCTCCCGGGTGTGTCAAATGTCTCTCAGAGTTCATTTTTGACATTCATATGACGCATGGCTGTAACGTTAATAAATTCAGCCGCATGCACTTTAGAGGGGTGGGGATGCGGCGAACATTGACCTCATTCCCGCAGGAGCGGCACTTTCATTGAAATTTCTAATTTGAATTCTAAGGAAAGAAGGCAAAGTAGGCGCCACTTCAGTGCCGGCGAATGGAACGAACGAATGGTGAACGGCTGTCAACAGCAGGCGATACCAATCAGCGGGCGAGCTCAGTACAATTTGCAGAAGCCAAGGCTCGCAGCGAGCTCGCAGGCGCAGGCAATATGTAGAAAACAATTTATTTTTGCTGGCAGGCTACAAGGACTAACAGCGAACAATGCTAAGAGGCACTGTGACTTGTCAAAGGCGCCAGGCGACTTCTCCATCGACTCTGACATGCCACCCCAAGCGAAATTCATTTGTTATTCAGGCAACATTTCCGTTTCCGGTTAACGCAGTGCCCCGCGAGATGGCCAGAAAGGCCAGCACTACCAGCTACCAAATACCGCAAGTAATTTGCATTTGTTCGCTGATTAATCGATTCAAAACTCCAGGCAAGGCGGCCAAACATTTTGCTGCATTTGAATACTCTGTATTGAGTAAAGTCAAAGGGTAAATCGATTTGGAAGAAGGGAAAGGCGGAATTTAATATGCCCGTCTTTCCGACAAAGCCTTCTTAAAGAGGAAATCTATTTACAAATTTTCGGCTCATACCTCGTTTTGCTTCTTTTTAATAGCTTTCTAATATTGATAAATGTTTTTCTTACTCTTCCAAGTATTAAACTGAAGTTTTCATCTTATACATTTGCGGTTGGTAAAGAAATTGAAATACGTATTGGAAATGTAGAACTTAATATCTCGCGCTTGAAGATCTAAGCATAATATTATTTATATTTTCAAATTTAATTTATTGTACAATTCAAACATCTGCAGTGTGACCCTTCTATTCTTAATTACTCACTTTGGTCTCTAAGTATCGAACATTCGATGCCTAGTGCTTTGGTGAAGTTGACAACTATCGATAGCTTAATATCGGCGTTTATAAACACTGTTCACAGCTTATTCGACTGCAGGGTATGCAAAGGATATAAACATTGCATCCTAATTACGTTAGCTATAAGAATCAAAGGTTAAAGTGGGTTATGTTAGGTCTAATGCGTAGTTGCTACATTTACGTAACATTCTGCAACTGAAGGAACACTCCGTCGTGGCGACTGTCATGGAAGAAATATCTTTTCCATCGTATGCAAATGTTGCACAAATATTTCCGACTTGTTCCGAGCTTAGTTTGCAGCTAATTTACATAAGCATGGAGTGTCGCAGTGTCGCAATGCAGTGGTCGATTTCGAGTGGAACTACCATTATTGGCCAGCCCAAAGGCAAAGGCGGAAAGACAAGGCCGATCTAGAGCTAAAGCCAACACGTAGGTGCCATAAATAATCGTTGATACGCGGTCTTCTTCATCATTACTAATATAGGAGTGAGTACTAACTGACGACAATGGGGTTAAATTTGCGCAGGTGAACTAGAACGAGGGATATATTGGAAACCTTTCCCTTTCCACAAGTGACTCAAAATGTTGCCTTGCTGCAGCATCCGCTTGCAACACGTTGTCTAGTCTGATGATTTATCAGCACTCATAAAGGCAACTTGAGCACGCAAAAGAGGACGAAGTTGAGGCGCCTGTGCCAAGTGTTTGTGCCTCTAAAGGTTCTTTTGTTCACAGCTTGGTTGCTTGTTTTTCTTTAGACGAGATTTTCCACAGCTTGAACATTGGACTTTAACTCATCACATGTTAGTGTAACTATTTCTACAATAAGATGTCAAGAATTCAGCAGAGTAGTACTACAGCAATCCAGTCTTAGACCTTTATCGGTGCCATAAGGGAACCTTGTATAGATTTTAAGGTATTGCAACTAAGCCTTTACTGTATTGCATTGCCAAGTCACTGTTTAAACCATATATCTATTTAAATAAGAAAGAATAGATTTTCAAATGAAATTAAAACTCAATAAACATTATAAAAACTAGATTAAGTCACTTTATACCATATCTTTTAAGGGCATAAGCACTTCGGCATTTCAAACCTTTCTTTTCTTGTTTTGGTTTAATCAAGTTGAGCAATTGGCATGGAACTCTTTCTTGGAATTGTTGTTGGTGTAGAATTAATGTATACAAGGGATGGGGTGTCTGCCCATTAGGACACTTGGAGCGTCGGGCAATTACTTGGCACAGCACTCAGAATATTATTTGGCTGCCAAAGTCCAGGATAAACAGGCACTTCTCGCAGGAGAAGCCAAGGAAGCAGCTAACGCTTTAGTTGGTACGGGTGTTGGGTACTGGTGTTAATGTCGGGGATACTGGGCATCTTTAAGATATTCAGCAACCGGTAATGAAGACATTTTGAATAGCAGAAAAGCAAACAAGAAAAGCAAATGCCACCGCTTGGCTCCTGGTTCCCATTTCGGTAGCTCTGGTCCAGGTAAAAATAAATTGTAAATAATTCCGTTTATGCTGCATGCGACTGTGAAGACAAAACACATAAAACTGCCAAGCAGTTTCGCCAAACAAGAAGCCGTGGCAAGCAGCACCGGCTTAGGCTTGAGGTGGAGACGAAGACGATGCCGATGCCGATGTCGGAGATGGTGACGGAGGGTGTGGGGGCAAATATACAAGCGGAGACGGAGAAATGGCCATAGAGGACTTGCTGACCCAAGTGCTGTTAAAATTTACTACACAACCCGGCGGACTGGCAGATTGGCGGTGTGTCGGGTGTTGCAGACACTGCAGGTAATTTTCATGGCATCCGTGGCATACGTAATTGAATAGCAGACAACAAGCCCCGGTTCCAGCCCCAACCCCAAGCCCAACCCCAACGCCAACTGCAACCCCAACCTTCGTCGGCCCAACCCCAGCTGTACAGTGTATAGTGTCAGCCCTGGCCAAATACTCCAGCAGCGCCGGCATCGGATTAATTTTTAATGAATTCTTGCATCCGTCCGTCCGTCTGTCCGTACGTCTCTCTATTCGCCTTTGCCGGCTTTAGTCGTGGCAGCCAAGACAAATATCCAATAAAAGACGTGTGCGGCCAAATACGAGCGTAAAAACTTAAGTGATACAGGAACGGGTCATTGGAATACACACAGAGAGCTCTCCTCGACCTCAACTATTTGCGGTCCGGCTTCACTTTGCTTCTCCTGGCGCCAGTCGACGTCTGGCGGTCTGTAACTCTGCCAGTCGTCTGTCTGCCAGTAGTCAGTAGTCATATGCAAATGGCGTAAAGAACTATGAAAAATATTTCCACTCGCATATCAAATTTTTACACATCTAAGCAGAGACAAGAGAAAGACGCAGGGCTGGAGAACTGCAGGGATGGTATACTCGTATGCAGGCATATTAACATTTAAATTAAAAGGCCTTTGAGAAGGGAGGCACATGCTCAAGTGCAGGAAACTAGAAGAAGAAACCCCCAGGCTGAGTTCAGAACATGAAACGATATTCCAAATAAGTTGCAATTATAATCAATTTGTATTTTGTATAACTAATTGCATTCAAAATAAATTATATAATAAAATAAGCTTTATATTAAATAAATTAAATAAGCTTTATCTGTGTCTGATATTTAGAGAACTATTGGTAAAATTTGATTACTATAGCTTTTATAGTTGAAGAGATCGGCGAGTTCATACGAACAGAGAGACCTTATACTCCATTGTTTGATAACCTTGAGTTCACAGGGAAGACTACTGAGGTTTGTGTCTTGACTAGGACTACTAAATTTGTTTATAATGTGGCTTAATATTGCACACAAATTAAGATTGATGACCACGCTCTCTACTGTGCCCATTAAAAAATAAATATTGAATTGTGTATATTAATTTGTATTAAATTTTTACGTTTATATTTTTAAAAATTTGCTTACAATCGAATAATTAATACAGAAGCAATGCCACACAAACTTTTAGTGGACAGGCAGATTTGCTAGACCTGTAAGTATGCAATAAAAAATAAAACTATGATATAAGTTATATAAATGACAGTTTAAAAACCAAAGTAATTCAAATTTTAATAAATATCTTCGACTATTTATGTGGCTAATCGAATGCTCTCATTAGTAAGGAGTATGGAGAGAGTGTCTGTCAGTGTAGAAGGTTGGCCTGACACAGCTTGCATGCTGAGCAAAAGCTCGCGCTCTCTCTCCTACTCTCTCTCTTTGTCACTTGTGCTGGCTCGCTGCAGTAAATTTCTCTCACACTTCCGCTCTCGCTGTGGCTCAGTTCGCAGAACAGCTGCTTTCGCCTATTTGTGCTGCTGCCGACACATTCGTTTGTTTCCGTCTTCCTCCTTCTCGCACTGTGTGTTGTTTTTGTGTTGTTGCAGCTGCAGCTCCGTGTCCGTTGTCGTGGCCGCGTTGTTTTCACTGTATCCGGTGTCCGCACTGATTTTTAAGTTCCTTGCAACAAGTTTCATTGTTTAGTTTTTTTAGGCATCCGCGAATAATTGTGAACATCGCAGTGTGAAACATTCCAAAAGGAACTTCGAGCGGAGGCAGCGCCAAGTGCTTCGTTTATGTAAAGGAAGGTCAAACAATTGTTGTTGTTGTTGTTGTTGCTGCTGCTGTGTGTGTGTGGTGTGTGCAACGCTCACGTGGCAAGCAGCTGTTGACAGCCAGTGCACTTCGGCTTTTTTCTAATTCTTGCAGGACACATATTTATTTGAGAATATTTTCATCGTGTTTGTCTTCTCCTTCTCCTTTACTTTTATTTTTAGCCGATTCGACTTCAATGAAATGTGTTTGATTAGCTCGGCTCGCACAAAGCTGCAGTTGCCGAGAGCTTTTCGCTGATGTGCAAGCAAAAGCTTCGATGCGAAAGTTTTGCCTGCAATGACGATGCGCGCGACGTTGGCACAACAACAAATGTAGAGTATAAGGTCCTTTGAATATATACGAGTAGTAGAAAAGTCCACAAAGAACGTTGCTTCCAAATATTCCGTCGTTATTTATACATAAAAAAAACAGGATAACCAAAGCCCAAATACACTTGCTGAAGTTTTTGAATCCTTTACCAATAGTACAAATGTCACCAAGAATCGATTGAAAGGTGAGTCAAGTAGTTTAATTAAATATTTTTAATATTATATTATATAATATTGATATTACTTTATAATATTCAAATTAAATGACTATGTAAATTTACTAAATTTATTTTCAAGCTTTGCATTTTAAATCTTCTTTTCAAACAAAGTAAAAAGGTGAATCAGCTGCAATAAATAAGTTAGAAGGCAGTGTTGTGAAATACTGCATTCCCCATTAGTATGCTATCAAGATTTGGTCACTCTTTAAATATTTAAATTTCTTAGATAACTGTAATCGATATCCTTGTAATAATCGCTAACTCTTCATCCTTCCATCGCTATCTGTCCAGCACACCACAAGTGCCGCTTTGTGACTTTTTAGACTTTTACATTTTAATCGAAATAAATTTTAAGTGTAAATAAACATCCACTCCATTTGATTACACCAAACATCTAACTATGATCATGAATATATACACCTTATGCAGTCCCTAAGCTACTTCTCTACTTACTCCTTTTGAGTTCCATGACAAACGAGTGAGTCAGCAGAGCCCGTTAATTACGTTATGCAATTAACTGAGAGGCAGGTTAGAGTATGGAAATTGGAAAACAAAGCCTTGACCGATTGGCTGCTCCGGTCTGGCCAAGATTATGAGAAAGTTAGCGGGGCAACTGGCAGGATTGTGGCACGCGCAGAGCTTGTGCTGCATACATAAGCAGCAGAGAGGAACAATGGCAGCAACAGAGACTCTGGACTCAGGACTCAGGCTCAGTGGCCACTCGCAGCAGGCTGGACACGTTGCGCTTCTTTTGTGGCAAATTGCCGAATATGCAAATCAGACGACGCGACGATCAGAGACAAAGAGACCCGAAGCACGGGACATGTGCAGCTCTAGACGAGCTAAACCCAATTGATATGAACTCGACTCCTTTATGGGGCGAAATTTTGGTGGAGCGTGACTCGGAGTCGTGTCGATGGAAGTGCAATCCACGCGCTGCGTTAACCCGCGACTGCCGACAGGCACTTGTGCTAAGTGTGCTTCCACAATCTAATCCTTTCGAGTGCTTTCATTAATTCTAATTGGACTCGCAAGACTCGCACAAATGAGCTGAGAGTTTCGGGCTCGAGCATCTTTTAATGAGAGTGCAAAAATCGATGGCAATCTTGGCATTAAAAAAGGCAGCAAGGCGTGACTAAGGTATTATGATGACAAAAGTTTTCTTCTCTTTCTAGGTTTAGTTGGTTTTGTATTCGTCTATTTATGCATAGGTCCATTTAACAACTTTTTAGTAGCTGAATTTATGCATTTATATAGAAGGTATTTAATCTTAATAAAGATCTTTATTTATGTCAGATATTTAGGAATCTCAATGCCAATTTTGGTAATTCTAACTCTCTTCATTGCTGAGATTTCGAAGTTCATACAGACAGAAAGGGGGAAGAGAGACATACTGAGACAAAGCACAATCTATGCCACATAATTGTACAGTAATACAACTTATAATAATAATATATCGATAACAATATGATAATATGCCTTAACACAGTGGTAGTCCTTCCCACTGTTCCCATTTTCTCGATTTTAATCGATAGGTTTATGTCGCAAAGGTGTCGAGAACTGACCTGAGACACTGGCAAGCGACCAATAAGTTAGCGAAAATCTGCTATAGTGACGACAGCCAAAGACAAATTGAGAAAAAGAGAGGCAGAGAAAAATACAGAGAGAGAGGGAGAGAGAGAAAGCAAGACCAAAGCAGAGTAAAGAAGGAGGTAGAGCTGCGAAAGCGAAAAAGCCAAAACGCCAGAGGTTAGAGGGAAAAAAGTGACAAAGTTAAATTCGAAACTCATAAATTGGCTTATCCACTTAACTGTTAACGGGTTTGTGTTGGCCAGGACCAAGTTTTTGGCCCAAAAACAAGTAGTACAGCCACAGTGCACAGTGTGATACCTCGCACCGAAATAACGAACAGAGAGAGAGAGAGAGAGGGAGAGCAACACACAACACAAGCAAGAAAAGTTGACCCTGAATAAAGTTTTTCGAGACTCGTTAAATAGAAATCGAAATTGCCAAGCTGATGTGGCGTCGATAAAACCCTTGTAACTTTCTTACGGGGTATACAAAGGACAGCTGGAAGGCAAAAAACGTTGGCTAATGATGGCCACGGTCCAAAAACATTGTGGCAGCTATTGCCATTGATCAACGAATGCTACTGCCACTGCTGCCGGACACGGACCAGGCTGCCTTACTGGAGTGAGTTGTGTGTGTGTGGAGAGTGTGCGAGCGTGTCCAGCAGTGACCAACAGACTTGGCTCGTGCTAGACAGCAAAGTTCGCTCGTCGTCGTCGTGAACTTTTTCCACCTTGGCTTCAATCAGAATTAGTCGCTGTCTGTCGCCTCGCGTCGTCGTCTACTCTCTGAAGAAGTCCTTGTGTCACGTGCTCCACTGCTGTTGCTGCCCGGTCTGGGTCTTTAATGATACATCTTGAATATGCTGTGCATAGACGGCGACACATGCAGCAAATTGTAGCTCATCAGGGAAGTCTTACTGCAGAGCCAAAGAGAATTGGACCTAACCTAGAAACAACATTAGTGCTTCTCTAATGGGAAACAAGTTCAGTTCTTCAGTTCTCTAGGTATATTAAGAAGAGGATCTATCAAACTATCTAACTATCTAACCATCTATCTATCTATCTATCTATCTATCTATCTATCTATCTATCTATCTATCTATCTATCTATCTATCTATCTAACCATCTATCTATCTGCCTATCTATCTACCTATCTCACTATCTCAGTCGAAACATGTTGAATTCAGTTAATATCTTTCGCAATTATTACCTTTATAAAGTGTATTTAAGCTTCGGCTTGCCACAGTCCTCATTTCTTTCTTCTTTTCCTTGGGTTTTTGCTTTGCTTTCTTCAATAATCTTCTAAGCACTCTGGCACTCTGCCGACTACTTAACAAGTGCCTTTAAAATCGCACGGAATTCGTGACAATTTAGCGATACTGCAGCACTGAAACAATTAAAACACTGTCTAGTCGACTCTTGTTTACCCTGCAAACAACTTTGAATAGCAATTATCTGAAAACTTTATATGTTTAGCTGTTTATTTATTGAGATGTAAAAAGGATGTTGAGTTTTTTACCAAGCTAAAATATTTATTTGCAGCTTGTTGTATTAGTTTCATAAATGAATCAAAAACAGCTAAAGCAGGTCGATAATCTGCAGGACAGCGAGATACTCTACGATTAAAGGTATTTTGCCCTTTTCCAACACTAACTCAGCTCTCATGTCTGCAACAACTTCTGTGTTTAAGGTGGAATTAGACTGCAGAGGTGCTTAGTACTCTTTAGTTGAAGATAAGCAGATCAAAAATATATAGAATTGAGATATAACTAACATACTTAGAATATATAGATTACAATATATAAAATATTATATGTAGAATAGAGATATAAATCACATACATATATACTTTATTTGTTCTCTTAGACCTTCTGCTGCCTGTAAGTGAATATACCCCTCTTCCTATACCTCTCTCTCAATTTACACTGTCCAACAGTAAATAAGACTAACAACGAAAATACCAACAATTATGAGAATGACAACCAGCGAAACAATAACAACAACAACAACAACAGCATTAACAACCTTAGCTTTACTGCTAACGATGCTTGTTTGTCACGGTTCTGTGTCCTTACCCCTTGCCCAGCCTGGCAACATCTCGGGAGAGGGGGGAACAGGAGTGTTAGCTGTAAGTGTCTTTAAGCTGTTACTTCCGCGGAATTGGAAATTTCTTTAGTTTTGAAGAGCGACCTTCCCTCTAAAAATAAATATATATATATTGTATAAGAATATATGTTTCTAACACTACTTCAACTGCCTTTCTTTCTCCATCCTAGACCTCTCTCCATACTTTGTTAAGGGTTGTATGATTTAATACTGTTTACAATGCATTTATTTAACATTTTACATGATTAGCAAACCTCTCACCCTACTTATTCCTCCTCTTAATACAGCTCAATTTTTACCCTAAGAACGAAAGAGATTTGTTTGCACCTTCGGGCACTGCAAGTGCAGCATAAATCCAGCTTGAGTTTTGGTAGTGCACCAACTGCGAGGGAGCGCATCCCTAGTGCAGAAGTAGAGGGCCATAAATAATCTGCGAAAGACCACAGAAAGTTGGCAAAAAGAGAAATTATACAATTAGATGTAGGGAAATTCTGCGAGTTTGACAAAAATGAAATGAAAATTATTTATTCAAGGCGGTACGGTGCGGGGGGCGGTGCGGGTTCTCTCGCTAATGATGATGAAGTGTGGCAGATAATGAAAATAGAAGCGAAAGCAAGGAGAAGGAGCAACGCGAAGGGGAAGCAGCATTTTCCACCTTGGCAGACAAAGTTTCAAGTTATCAAAATACAAACCAAATTTATTAAAGTTGCAGGGAAAGGTGCAAGGAGGGCAAGGAGATGAGCAGGGGGGGTGCAGTCTAGACTGGCTGCTTGCTTAGTAATATGTTGGCGACTACAACAAGAAGAGCAGCAACAACAACAAGCACAACGACAGCAAACAAACAAACTGAATTCGTCTTATGTCAGCAGCAACGCGGCGTATGCGCAATGTTTGCTGAAATTTACACCAGCTTCGAGCAGCAGCAGCTGAGGGAAGGGGCGTGTGATGCCTTGCATTTTAAACATTTATTCATGTATATACAAGTAACTGTCAAGAAAAAAGAAAGAGCGGAAAACACAGAGACAGCGAAAGAGGGGGGAGGTAGGGAAGGGGGCGTGGCCGGGCATCGATTTGTGAGTGCGGTCTTTGTTCAACTTTGCTACATTTTGCATAAGCCAGGGCAATTTTCATGTGGATTACATTTCATTTGTACCACATAACGCACCTCTGCGGCTAAGCCACATCCCCCCACCCCCTTTCCCCTCTTGGTGGCTGAAGTTTTGTGCGTGCCGTAGAAGCAAATCCGGAAAAGATGATTAATTCAAAGTTATTAGAAGCATGACTGAAATTTATAATGTGCGGCCAGAAAGGTGACGCCCGGCGTCGAGCGCGGAGCGAGTGCAGCGCAGCTTCTTGAGGCACGCGCATCGTTGTTGGTCGCCCACAGAAAATACCTTGATGCACAACGTGGCCAAGGTGGCCAGGGAACCAAGGAGCAGAGTCAGCAGCAGCTGAAGAGCGCATGCAAAATACTCCCGCTACACGTTTAATTGCCTCGCGAAGGAGGTGGGGAAAGGGACTGGCGCTTGTTTGCTGCACACTGAGGCAGGGCTACGTTGCCCGGCAGGGCGTGTGGCCCTGGACTGTTGACTTAGCCTAGGTAGGAGCTGTGCAAGTGACAGATTGTCTTGCCAGGCATAGTAAGCATCGAGTGAAGTGCGCGTTTTTATTGCATAAATCTAGGGATCTATGGGTTTCTATAGGATTGTTGCGGATTCTCATCAAATTTGGCATTTAAATATATTTATATAATTTGTGCCTACATATATTTAATTTAAATTAAATTAATAAATTGAAATTAAATAAAACCTCACCAGTTATACATACCTTACATATTTATCATATTCGTTTCTTTTAATTTGTAAATTATCTTTAGCAGGAGGCCCCTGACAGGTTGGGGCATAAAAATGCGTCGCACAGGCCTCGCTACGGGTCGAACATAAGAAATATCTTTACAAAAAACATAAAATTGTGTGGATACAAAAAAGTTTGGATTAAAAGTCACTAATCTATTTATTTACTATTTCGAATTAGGTTTTAGTATTCTGAAAAGGCTTTCTTACACCTAAAGCAAGATCGATAAAGTAATGCATACTTTCAGGCGGGCTATTAAAAATAGTAAACACTTGCGCCAGCTTCTTTTTTAATTTTTTTTTAATTCTTAAAGTAAAAATCAATCAAATTGAACCAATACAATGATCTATAGCGGGTTTGTTTATACCAGTTTTGCTACAATCATCTTATGGTAAAGCATTAAATTCAGATTAAAAAAAATGCACTAAAAGGAAATATAGTTAAATGCTGATATCTTTATCTTCTTCTTCTTCTGGCTTCTTAGCCATACCTACTTCCTCCTCATGAACATTTAATATGTTATTGTGCATTTCTACTTTAAAAATACAATAATAAGTTTGCATAACATAACACACAATATAAATGTTTCGAAAACAACGTTTCTACTGCGAGGCCTGCCTGCTCAATATTTGTGCCAGCACTGTACGCCATTGAGCATAATGGGAACAGTGTAACACAGTTTTCACTCAATGCCTCGCGCGCAACTCGCGCATCAACTGCAGAACAAAGCGAAGTTTGCCGCTCTTGCAATTTAAGAGAGCGAGCAAAGAGTGGCCAAAACGACCTGTTTACGGTGTTGGCTTAAAGAGAGAGACAGCGAGAGAGAGAGGGAGAGAGGACACACAGCGACATAACAAGCTGTTTATGCAGTTGCGAGGTAAACAAAGCATATGGCAACTGCTGCGCTGCTGCGTTGCCGCGTTGTGTGCTCAAAAGTTTAGTTACGCTGTTAACCCTGTTTGCGCTCCACTGTTAACGGCAAATGTTGATAAATGGAATTATAACATTGCATCAAGTCGAACGGGACGTGTGTGTGTGTGCTTATGTGTTGACTGTGTGTGCTAATACATTTGCTTTTACTTTCACTCTGCACTGCACACTGCGCGCGCTTCACTTAACAGCGCACTCTCTTGAGTCTCTGGTTACACACTGTTAACTTAGCAGAGAGTCGAAGTCGGACTGCTGTTAAAACGGTCAACGTCTTCGGCTCTGCAGTGCGCGTCCTGCAGCTCGAATCAATGAGCCGAAAAGGGAAAGAACAATTGCTGTTCGGCAAAAACGATTGCCGAGTGCAACGACGACGACGAGTGCAACTATTGGAGCTGACGTTCCTTCGGAACCAGGGGAGTGCAGAAGGGGGAGGGGGCCGCCTAAGAAGCGCATTTCATTGCATGCGCTGCCTCTGCCGCTGCTGACGCTGGCGCTGACTTCAGTCTTCATTTGACATTCTCTACGTGCGATTCTCGTCGTCGTCCTCGCTGCCGCGTCCTCGTCGTCGCCGTTGCCGTTAGCGTTGCCGTTGCTGTTTGCTGCCCCGTTAGTTTGTTTGTCGCCATCGCGCTTGCAACCTTCTTCCTCAGTAGCAGCCGAGCAACTCAGCAAATAGCAAACTAGCCAAGTAGCGCAATAGCCAAGCCGCCAAAGGTTTCCAACAAATATTTTTATGCAATCGCCGCCGCTGCTGCAGCGCTTTAGCCGATTAGCCGATTAGCAGTTTAGCCGTTTAGCCGTTTTAAAGCCAAGTTACCAATTAAAACTTCCGCTAAATCTGCGCGCTCCGTGTTCATTTGTCGCGCCCGCGTTTTTGTTGTTTTCCCAATGCATCTTGCGATCGCCTGCTTGCTTGCCACTTCCAGCAAAGATCTGCCGCGCATTACATCCGCCTTCTAAGCGAAGCCTACAGTGCGCGCCCGCTAAACGAAACACTTCTGCGAACAGTGAAAGAAACGAATGAAAGAAAGAGACTAAGTGAAAACGTATTTTGGATCTAAATAAAAAGTAAATTAAATATATAATATAAAATGTATAAATTTAAAAATAAATTTTAAATACAATGCATAAATATAAATATATATACAGTATATAATATATTTATAATTTATTTAGTTATTTCTGAAGTGAAAATGTGACTAAATTATTCGAATATATTCCATTACTCATTGGCATTTAAATTAATTTGATCTATTTACTTTAACAAGTGAATTCCAAATGAAATTTATGATGATTTATTTCAAAAACAATTTGAAATAAATAAATATTAAAATTATCATTTTTTTGTATTTCTGAAGTGAAAGTGTGACTGAAATATTCGAATAAATTCCATAACTCATTGGCATTTTAAATTAATTGAATCTATTTATTTTACCAAGTGAATTATAAATGAAATTTATTCATGATTTATTTATAAAAATAATTTAAAATAAATAAATATTAAAGGTGACATTTTCAAGGTTCCGTTTTCGATTTATTTATAGATTATATATATGTATATATATTTCTATATATCTCTTTATTTTATTTAGTATATAAAATGTAAGAAAATCTGAAAAAACCCATTCATCTCATGCAGCACATTGCCTACGATAATCGCAGTTCAATTTGCTCTCGGCCAAGTCTACAATTTACTGCTGCATCAGACTGCAGCTCAGTCAGTTCCTGCTGTGAACCATTTGCATCACTTCCATCACGCCCAGTCCTGATCCCGTTCTTTGTTGATAAGCCTGCCCAAAACTAACTAGGCCAGCAGTTTCAGTTGCGGACTTTGAAGTTCCTATTTGCACCAAATATCGCATACGAAACAACAATATTCGACGTCAATCAGCCAGCAGATTTCAATAGCTGACCTCCCTCACCCCAAACCACACCAGTAGCTGCCATGTGGCATGCAGCTAGTAGCTGCCTCAGCTTGCTGCATTCTGCATGCCGTTTCTATTGTTGTTGTTGCTGTTGTTGCTGTTGCTGTTGCTGCTGCTGTTGTTCGATAACATTCGCACTGCCTCCGGCCTTACCCCCCACTTTGTTGTGCCAACTGTTGTAGTCGAAACATGTTGCCACTTTGACGCAGCACCAACAGCAGCAGCAGCAGCAGCAGCAGGACCAACAGCAGTGGCAGGTCCATCTGGCAGGACCTCCAGCTGTGCGGGCTCTTTGCGGCCAGAATCTTTGTTGGACCTCTCAATGTTCCCATTTAACCAGTTAAGAATGCACTTATAAACAGCATATTTAGGGTTTTTGTTGCCACTGTTTGCCTGAATTGCACCCATTTAGCAGATATTTAGACACCCTAACTAGCACAGGATGTGTTCACTTTGCAATGAAATTAGTAACACTGAGATATCATTGATTCCATGGAGTTTATATGTAAAAGAACATGTCGAGTACCTTCTGAAGCTCTTATTGCTGTGTTTAATTTGAAATGAAGAAGATCAGATAGGAATATTATAATATATAGATGCCATTGCAGAACTATAAATCGGACTTTACTTACTTGTATGAACAGTAAATACATAATAATGCAGAATGAAGATTTTTATTTAAAAATATAATTTGTATTTTATATACCACAACTTAGACTACATTATCCATTTAAATTTAATCAAAGTTGTGCCACAATATCCCAAAAGATGTGTTGAAAATAGTTATAAAATTCAGATTTCTCCTAACAATCATAGAGAAGACTTATTTTCTCAAAATTAAGTCACAATATTTTTAAAATGTAATTAAATAGTTAATGAAAATAATGATTTATATAAGACATTTAAGTTTTTCTGCCAATTCGAATTTTTTCACTAGTTAAAAACTTTTTAAACAAAAGTATTCAAAATGTAAAGTTTCTAGTGTTCGGTTTACAACATAATTAACCTAACAATCTTACACAATAAAAATAGGTCTAAAAACGCAACCAACTTTCCAGGATTAGGTTACAAAGCAAAGTAAATTGCATAAATCGGAAGAAACTCGTAAAATATTCTACTTCGTTGGGCTTATCAAAAAGTGTGGCAAAGCGATTGCAATCTTGTTAATTGACACTAAACTCCCGGAAAGTTTCCTGCATGGGAGTGTCATGGTAATTAAACGAAGCTCGTAAGACATGAATATCAACTTGTCCTAACATGTTTTTGTCTCAAAAACATGTCGGTAAATTAGTCTTCGCCGATGAGGAAATTTGATTAACTCCTCGAGTCGCGATATCTTTTATAAACTGTCGGACGATTTAATGCTCAACTCGTAAAAAAAAAGCGCCGACTTTTAAAGACTTTGTGATGAAACTGTTATTTTTACTTAGCCATCAACTACTCAAGTCTCCCCCAAGCAATTGAGCCACTTCACTTCAGTTGTTAACCTATTCCAGTTTAGTAAGGAAAACGCTTTTCCCCTGACTTTTCACAGCCTTTTCACTGTATTTCCACTGTTTTGCCATACAAAAACTGCAGAAATACCGAAAATCGGAAATCCTCAAGTCGATCACTGCCGTGGGAACTTTGAAAATATAAAGAAATTTAACGGAACAACGGAGGAAATATTTAAAAAATGAATCAAGTCATTCATTTCTTTATTATGAGTATCATAAGAAAGCAGGCAACCTCACTTAACTTTACTGGATATTTTGCATATGTTTGTTTGTCTGTCTGTTTTCCTGTCATCACTGGAAAATGACACCTTATAAATGTCTTTCCGCTGCGATTATGACAACTTTAAAGCATTTAAAGTAATGATGTTTATTCAAACCAAATTCCTGAATCCTTGTGTAATAAAAATTATAATTTTTTGATTAGCAATTATTTTTGGTAAATGATTTCGGCGACTATACAATATATCTGTCAGTTCAGGTTTGTTCCGTCTTATTAATAGCGTGCACTAAAAAGAAGCCAACGTACTGCAAGATTGTATTAAACTGGGACTAGTTTGGTGGCAACAACCAGAGAGGCAGACAGACAGAGGGATCGACAGACAGTCAAAGAGGCAGGGAAAAATTAGAGAGACAAACAGAGGGACAGACAGACAAAGAGACAGACAAAGAGACAGGCAGACACGGAGACAGAGACAGAGAGAGATGCAGGCAGTTCGACTTGATGCCACCAAATGTGTCAATTTCTTGAATATGTCAAAAAGTTGAGCACAACTTGCCACAGCTTGTCGCTATGTAAGAAATCAATTTCAACTTGCTTGCAACAAAAGTGTTTGAGTACCTCTGCAGGCCATGTTGAGGTAGAGCATCGATATGCATTTTTATTGCACTTCACTGTAGCTGCAACAATTGAAACTCCAATAAAATGTGCTTCAATTGGGTATTAAAAAGTTTCTCGTTCTTCTCTTGCAGATTTGTTGAACGCTTTCAATAGCTCAGGTAAGTTTGGAATTAGTCATTTGAGTTAAGAGAGGAATTGTTTCCTAATAAATTAAAACAAACAATTAAATTTAAGCAGGAGAGAGTAAGGTTACTACAGCATATCTTGCTTTTATTTATTTACAATATTTATACTCAATGTTTACACTGAAAGTAAATAAAATACATACAAAGCAGGGAAAGAAACAAGTGAGATATGTGTACCTGCTAGGTCGATCTGTCCATCAGGCATCTACGTTCCTTTAAGCGGCTGCCATGGCCACAACCTGAAGCTGACACAGCCCAAGTATTTTCCCTTGTACGTGTCAAGTGTTGTGCCAGAAAGTGTAAGTCCAAACTGTCTCCATGCAGATGTGCAAAAAAAACGGGCCAAATAAAACATCTGCAGAGAAGAGAAGAGTGGAGAAGAGAAGAAAGGAGCGCAGCCAGAAGAGAAGACAAAGGGAAAATGTCACGTTATCCTTTCGAAAGGACATACCCGACTCTCAATGTCTTTTCAATTGCATTTAAAAAGCAGCAATTAAGCCGCCATTTCTATAAAAAGCAAGAAAGAAAGGTCACACTCGACGCACCGAAGGTCTTATACCCTTGCGGCTTATACAAAAGGATGCAGTCAGCTAAACCAAGTTGAACAGTAACATATGAAGAAAGCACAGACAACATATATAGAATCTCCTTTCTTGTTCAGTCTGGAAGGAATATACCCTCTGCATGGCTATAATTAAGCTTCAAATAAGAAAGAAAACAATTACGACGTTTAATCAGGCAGTAGGAGAAGCTGAAGGAGATGGAGAAGGAGTTGACAGTTGGACCGACTGGTTGGTTGGCTGGCAAAGCCAAACGGCATTGAGGCCATGACAACAATTACGAGATCCATTTAACTTTGGCAGGATGCAAGGAATGTGAATGCGACACATGTCGCAAAACGCAGCGGGAGACGGCGAGCACGACGATGAAAGGGCGATAACGTAAGGCGTCGCGGAAGGCAGTGTCGCGTAGTAGCGCAACGTCAACAAAACTCGCGACATGTCAAGTAAAACCCACTCACTCACACACACACACACACACATACAGGTTCAACGACACCTACACATGCACTTCAAGAGAGTCATCGTGTCCTGTGGTAAAATACGAAATTATAATAAATAAGTAAATGAAAACTAAATGCGAGGGCTCTTAACTTATCCCTACCCTGTGACAGACTGTGATAATTGTTTATTTTACATTTAAAAATAGGTTAATTTTCATATATATCATGTATTTAACCTTCCTAAAGTATGTTTAGATATATTTAAATTATTATTAATTATTACTATTTAAATTAAATTTATCAAATATGCATTGCAAATAATATTAAATGCATGTTTTTTTTGTTTATAGTACATCGCAACCCTCATGCTAAATTTGTTGTCTTTAGCTCCAAAGGTTGTTGAGATTGATGCGTTCATACAGACAGCATACAATGTATTTGGTCTAAAAAGTCCCTTTTTATTTGTATAAATTGAATATACCCCTTTTCATCAGTTTACAATGCGTTTGCCATATAAATATCTTGTATGTCGCCTGCCAAAAGTGCATAAATCTTGGCAAAAGCAACGAATGTCAGCGTAGAACGTCTAGCAAGGCGTGTTATAAGCGCAAGAACGTTTTCGCACTTATTTTGCGGCATCTGTAGTAACAGTGCAAACACCATGTAGCATTCAGATGAACATATGTTTGTACTACTACAGAAGGTTATAGAAAAACAAATAGAGAAAGCTAAAGTCGAGTGCTCTCGGGCCAAAGAAACGTTGCAAATAGGTTAACACACTAATATTTACAAGCAAAGTCTGAAGGAGAGCACGATATCTTTAAGTGCTTCTCTCATTATTGTCCAGGGGGCGTGGCAAAATTTTGAAAATCAATTTAACTGCTTGCAATGCATACGTGTCTTGTTACAAAATTTGGTAGCTCTAGCCTAAATACGAGGGTCGTTTGATAAGTCCGTGACTTTTTGAATAAAATATATTTTTTTCGTCAAAGAAGCGTTTTATTTCTCAACATAATCTCCTTTTAGCTCTATACATTTAGTCCAGCGTTTTCCAATTTTTTATTCCTTCCAAATAATAGGTTTTCTCAAGGCCCTCAAAATAGTCGTTTGTTTCGTGATGACCCGAATCTCTTACCGCCGAGCCATTTCTTCATGTTTGGAAACAAAAAATAGTCACAGGGGCTAAATCTGAGAATATGCTGGATGGGGTAGCAGTTCGTAGCCCAATTTATGAAATTTTGCCATGCTGACTACACACGTGTGCACCCGTGCATTGTCAAATTCATTGTTAAAATTCACGAGATCGTCTGCTTTCAATGCCTATAAAACGCAAACCAAAAAACGCAGCTTTCTCAAAATTTTACAGTCAGCTGTTAATCGATAACTGCTGACAGGAGCAGTGTTGTATTTAGAGCAGGTGCGCGGCAAATACAAAAAGTCACGGACTTATCAAACGACCCTCGTAGTTTCTGAGAAACAGGCGCTCATACAGACAACAAAGGGGGAAAAGTGTAGCAAGTACCCTTCAGTATGGTAAAGGTAGCTTGCTTTTAGCTTATACCCCGTTATGATAATTTTCAATAGACCGCAAGTGAATAGAAATGGAGGAGTATCTGTCGAACTACCTTTCTGTACGCAGTTTCACTTAAATCTTATTAAAGAAAAAGCCCAATTGAATTAGTTTTTGTAGGTAGGTACTGCTAATCAGCCGGCAAGGTAGCTGAAATGTACGTTTAACCTGCAGGTTGCATTTAGCTAATTTCAAAGTTGTCAGTGTTGCAGTGGCAGACAAATATTTTGTACGAGTATTTCTCATTAGTTTGCTTTCGCAATTGAATAATAGAATCTCTGCCAGCTTCAGTCTTAGCTATTTACATACTTCCCCCCCTCTGCCCCTCCGCTGCTGTAATTCTGCTGCTATTGTTGCTGTTTTTGTTGCTGCTGTGAAGGGGGGGGGGGAGACAACAATCTGACAGGTGCAGCAGCATCGTACGAGGGGAACGCCTGCAACTTTTGGCTGCATTGCCTTGGACCCTTGAAATGCGGCAAATGTGTGTGAAGCATCCTTGGTCCTGGTCCTGGGGCGCACCGCCTATTGGAGTGTTAATTGTCGTATGCAAATTTTTGCGCATCCACAAAATTTTAACAAACACGATTTTGAAAGATGCAAATTGGGTGCAGCTGCTGCTCCTCCTGCTGCTGCCTCTGCTGCTGTAGCTGCTTCTGCTGTTGGTGTTGCTCCTGCTGCAGCTATTGGGCGATTGGTGCGTACAGGCGCCTGCAACGGACACCCAGTGTCTACATAAGCCACATCTCTGCCTCTCTACCTACCTCCTCCTCCCTGCCTTTCAACCTTACCCAACCGTGTAGTATAATTTGAAACTGACAAAAGTGAAAGTTACCCAACGGGTTGACAGTGTAGAAAGGGAGAAGGAGAGGAGAGATGCAGAGAGATACGAGATTCTGGCAAATGTCGCTCCAGGAGGGGATAAGCACAGTCCGGTATCCTGGTCTGGGTAGCGTCATGCGTGATTGTGACATTTGATTAGGTTGCCTTTGTCGAAATGTTAATTTGTCTAGTGATGGTGCAAGCCGGTGTGCCCTGTCTGTTGCACTCCTTGGTCAGGTCCCCAAATTGTGGCACATTGTTTTGTGGTAACTGGAAGGCTCTCGAATACTTATATCGAATTTTACTACAGCTTTAAGCCTGTTACCTACGTACCCAAACAAGACCTGTCACTGCAAACTGACAGGCAAATTAAATAAGAACAAGTTACAAGAGCTACGGTCTAACACACCCGATATTGAGATACTCTTTACGCAATTATAGAAATACCTTGTAATTCCCAACAGCAAACTCTCTTAGTAAAAATATACGGACAGCGGACAAGAGATATACGGACAGCGGACAAAGAGACAAGCCTGATTGACTTGAGGACTTGCATAAATTGAATCAGTAATGATAAAGAATATATACACTTTGAAAGGTCTTCTGAATGTTTAAGAAATTTAAATGTATTGCCTCTCTACACAAACCCGATACCTGGCACTGTATATAGCCGGATCATCTGCTTTATTTACTTTAATTTGAGTGCAAAGCCTCATCTGCAAATTGAGACAAATTGTGGCTCACGAAAGACAAACGCATAATAGTCATATAATAATCATAATCCGCACAAAGCAAACACGATTCGGCAAACAGCTGTCCGATTCGTACAGAGCTGAGAATCGACTCATACATTGTGTGTTTGAGTGTGTGTGTGTGTGTGAATTCCATAGACCGTGTCTGGGCTTTGTGTGCAGCTAGTAGTACTTCAACTTGGCCACTAATTAAGAAGACAAACTCTGGGCCATCTGTATATGTATTTTTGAGAAGGCGCCCACTTCAAGGGTTAAGGGACGAACTGGACGGACAAAATTAAATATTCAGTCGCCCGCTGTGGACTCTGGTTGCGGTTTCTTCCTGATGATGAAGTGAATTGATAAGTTCATTTCAAATGCCTGAATCGCACTGTATTATTCAGCTGTGAATTAATCGGATTGATATTTTATGATTTATGTGTCTATATAGTTTGAGAGTTTATATTTGTTTAATTTATGAACCTGCGTAGGAAATAAGTGACGAAATGATTTATTTTATTGGAATTCTAGAGGTTTAAAACAATCTCTCTTTAAACAAAATATCGAGGAAATCGATTCAAACCTGACACTGATCAGGAATATATACTACAATACGTACACTTTGTACTCGCTGTCATTGGGCACAAGCTATAAAAAAACGTGATGCAGCAGAAATGAGGCAAACTTTAGGAAAATCGTATAAATTTTATGACTGAAAAGGTGAAGGAGGAGCGAGTGAAAAAGTGAAAAAGGAGGAAAGCATTTTCACACAAACAGTGCGCCGAAATTTGTGACTAAATTATTCATTGAGCGCGCAATTGAGCTTGAAATTTCAGTATCGTGTATGGAGTTCTATGGCTGTGTCGAATGTAGGTGTGTGTGCGTGTGTGTGTGTGTGTGAATGCAAGTGTGATTGTCTGCCGCTGCTGCTACTGGTGGGGCTGTGTGGGTACGAAGGATTGCTCAGTGTTTGACTTTTTCATCTGTGGGACAACAAAAAGGCTAAAAAATAAAAGAGATGAAAAAGAAAATCATAAAAGTGCAGGCGGAGGCTAAACGGTAACTCTAGTCGTGCATAGCAATCAAGAATTTATGATTCCCCTGAATGTGCACACTCGGTCGCCAGCCCCATTTGCGCGGGAGATAATAAAAGAAATTGTTGTGGTGCTTAAAATGAAATAATGCTTAACGCCAGTCTTTCCTGAGTTTTGTATGGCTTTTAAACGGCAACAATTTCACTTAGTTAATCACAAATGGAGCGGAGTTGTTGAGCAAATTGCAAATAATTATTGGCAGTTTACTCAAAGCCATGTATGACATACATTATTTGGGTGTACAACTTAGTATAATTAACACAAATAACCATCTCATCACGAGTTTAATTAGGCAGAAAAACAAAATATTATTGTGTTAGCCTGTGATTAACTTTGTTTATAACTGATTTATTTATTATTTAAGTGATTAATTGTAACTAATATGTTTTATTTGTTGGTTGGTGTCTTTTATCCGATATTTGGAACTTATGCAACACTAATCTATTAATTTTATTAAGAACTTATCGAAAGTGGCGGCAAGCCGATAGACATGATCAAGGTAAACAAAGCTACGACGCCAAAACGTTGTTAAAAGAATTTTAAAATATAAAAGAAATCGAATCATAGAATTATTATAAATAAACACCTTACAATTGAAAAACGAACGGAACCTAACCTAGTACGAAACGTAATGTTTTTCTTATTTGCGCATTTTAAAGGCATCGCAACTGATACGATTTAGTGAGCAATCGTTGTTGTTGTTGTTGGCCTGACCACAGTCATCAGATCAATTTGCTGCTGGCTGACAGATTGAGAGAAGAAGATGTCGTATCCCTTCATCCTCGCGTTCTCACATCCTCGTCGCATCGCTCATAACTAAGGCCCACCTTATTCCAATACCCGACATGGCTGGCAAAAGCGTAAAACTCATTTATCAAATGGCCAGGCCAGCACACCGACCTAAACCTGCGGTACTTTCAGTACTTTCTACAAAAAGTGCAACAATTTTCGACGAGGGCAGTCGGAGGAAAAAAAGGCGCCAAGAACAAAGCAAACGCCTTCGACCAGCTTCGATCCCCTTCCTCCCCCCGTGTCACCCGTGTGGCCTCGTACCTCATGTCGGCCAGGACTCACTCATAAATCATAAAATTTCATGGCCCAGCAGCAGCAGCAGGAGCAGTAGCAAAAGCGGCGCCATCATCATCTTTATAATCTGGCAAGGCGAAGCAGAGTCGGTGCCCCCTCTGCCTCCTCCTCTTCCCCCTCCTGAACCATTTTTCCCGTTGAGTTGAATCGGTTGAATATCACTTTATGTGGGTTCGACTATGATGTTGCAATTTGTATCTGTTAAAGTGTGAAATTGCGTTCGAGTCTCGAATTGTTTTTCGCTCTTCAGTTTCGGGTTTTTTATGCCTTACGCTACGACAGCTTCCTAACCCCCGGAACAGTCACAAGTATGTATGTATGTGGTAGTAGCTTACAGATGTAGCTTAAGAAGCTCAATCCGTCTAAACCAGTAATGATGGAATAAGGCAACTGGAATCCTATTTTGCATATTGGCAATGACGAATGTTAGTCGTGTATAAAGAGGAAATTAACCAAAGTAACCAAACACCAGGTTGTTATTCCATTTAATAAATGCATCTTATATTTTAGGCTGAGGTTCATTTATATAAAGGTACTAGGTATCTTCCAGTCCAGTCCCGCTCTTCTCCTCGCACCACATCAGTGAATTTAAACAAACTAAACGCACAAATATATCAATTAATGTGGACACCTAAGCCCCGGACTCAATCCCCACTGCCCCTCGCGCCGTGGACAACCATTTCAACTGAAATCACCTGAGCAAACAGGAATCTGTACAAACATATGGACACCACGCTGCTGCTGCGCCCTATACTATTCTGTTTGTGCTGTGCCAGACGCGCGGCTAATTGATATAAACGACCGTCTTCTACAGTCCCTGGTACTAGCTGGAGAAACGGGAATAAGGTTTATTAGAATTTATGCGCAGTCAGCATAAAAGTTGCGTATCTATTTTATTTTTTATACCCTTCGACCTTTGTTAATGCTCATTACGGGTATACTTACTTTCAACAATGGCATGCAACAGTTTAACTTACTACACAAACAAATTGAACTCTTGGTCAGTTAGAGTTAGGTCGATTAAACATTGAAATTTTAGAATAAATAGGTCAAATTTTAAAAAGTATTAATGGACAGTAAGACCTTCTTTCCGTGTCAAGCTTAGTTTTAATTTAGAGAATGAGTTAAAATTAAAATAATATACAATTAAAAATGAGTTAAAATTATAATAATATACAATTTATATTCGCAGTTGTTAGATTTCATTTGGACACATTTTGATATAAATGCAATGTTTCCTAAGGCCAACTCTGGCTCACAACAAATTATGTTTGTTTGCATTTCTTAGACCTTTTGACGCGTTCTCTGACTAACTGAATTAGTGCAGCCAATACATGTGAATGTCTCGCCTGGCCGATAATTATTCACAAATTCCAAGTGCGTTAGTTAGGTGTACGTGCACAACTGGCACCTGCGTCAGATGGAACCAACAACGTCGCGACAGGCAGCAGTATCCATCGCTGGCGTTGTCTGGCAAAGTGCCTGTCTAGATTTCCACATAATTAAACTACAGCGCGGCCCTACCACTTGCCGTGGCACACGTTGCGCCACCTTCTTGGATCCCACACACACACACACACACACACACACACCACACCTGACTTTTGGATTCTAGTGCTGGGCTCCTGCTTCGTCAGGGTTTTGGTTACGTGTGCCACGCACGATGCCATCACCACTTCCAGTTCGCGTCGGTTGCACCCGGTAACGGGCACCAGGAAATAGGGTCGCGGGGGTAGCGGGTATCGAGCGAAGCGCAACGGGGACCAACAACTTTGACGTTAAACTTTTAATGCACGTGCATCGTGAGTGGGAAGGCGAGGGATGAGAAGAGGGATTGAGGGAATGGGAAGGCCGACGGATTGTGGTAGCCTTGGCTGCCGTACCATGGCTATGCTTGCCTGCAGCATTGACAGGCGACAAAAAGGCGCTGAACGTTAAAGTTCAAACAGAATTTGGTTATTTTACTTAATTTATTGTTCATATAATTAATTATTATTATTTTATTTTATTTTGAAAAACAACTCTATATCCTTTATCATTCCTTTTTAGGTAAATGGATCGCTAAACACAAAAATAGAGAACACTCTTATACTCTTCGATTAACCGCAATTGACATTTTTGTTGGGCTCCTACATTACGGTGTTTGTTGCATGTGTACCAAGCATAGGAGGTCCTGGAAATGTTGTTGTTACTGCGTCAGCCTCGTTTGCAAGAAAATTTACTGGAATTATTTCGAGCAGTTCTAAATTTCGAAATAACGATCCGCATTTGACGGGCATACAAATTGCACTGCCTCCTGCCTCCTGCCTGTCTGGCCTCTTGTATATGCCCCAAAACTCTCGGACTCTTAGTTCCTCACTTGGCTTTTTGTCGAACCCATATGAATGGGCATATGCACAAGTGTGTGTGTGTGTTGTCCTTTGGATTTCTTGGCCTGGCTTAGTTTGCCTTATTACACAGACAACTGCAGGGCAGCTAAGTTTTTGGTCGGGATTCATTGTAAGATTTTGAACAAGTTGTAGATACGAGTACACAATTAAAAAGCTCAAACATGTCACATGTCACCTAACATTAGCTGTCGACATTCCAACAACATTATACCAATTTTCTTATTTGGTAAGATTTCAAATACTTCTTGCAAAGAAGTTTGTGAACCTTACAAATCTAGGCAATCATATGCAACCCTACAAAGTATACTAACCAACTCTTAAAAATTACAAGGGTTGCATAAGAACTCATTAATTAGGGTATACACGAAGATTCATTATAAAAGATATAAACGTACATATTTCATTCAATGATGAAAACACTTGCGAACAACCAAGAAACAGAAGGTCTAATGGACTGTAGCAAGGTCTATTCGACCTAACTAAAGTTCAAATAGTTTCGGAAATATTCGTCAATTGTCGAGTCTGATTTTCAACTGGCTTAGGTTTAATCTAAGCAAAACCTTTTTTAAATATTTATATATTAAGCATTAGTTTCAATTTCATAGAAGTTATTATCAAATTGATATATGACTTTACAGTGATCGTAAAAAAACACGCACCCAGTGCTGTAGGTGATTTTTATGAGCTGTTGTTCGGTGGCTATAAAACGACTTTTATGATATGACGGAGTAACAATTTCTTTGCAAATTATTCAATTTATTTTCACTTTCGCAAGACTGCAGTAAAAATAATGGACAATTTCAGTTTAATTTAATGGTTTTACAATTTAAATGTGATGGCAAACACGTTTCAGCATCGTTCGAATGAATTGTTACCTCAGCAATCCGTTTTGCAGGGTATTTATTGGCCACTGTAAATCAGGCAGTTTAAACTGTTAATTGGTTTTTTTTTTTTGTTGAGCCAAAACGGTGTGGCCAAATCAGAAAATATTAAAAACTTATCGATTAAACACTGCCTCTGCCTAGCTGCTTCTCCTTTCTCTTTCCTATCTTTCTTCTCTTCTTGATAATAAGAAACGCTTTGTTATGCGTTTCCTTCCGCTTACGTGGCCTGACTTAAGGCGCATTTGCAAAATTGAATACGAAGTGCAAGTTCCAAGCCAAATTGCGAAGCCTTCCGATTAGTGGAGGCAGGGTAAAGCCTTACAAAAAGGGCAATTTGTGAAACTTTGCCCTCGCAGTTGGTACTAACGTACCTAAGCAGTCCCTTGGTTTTGGGTCCTGCACAGTTGATTGAATAGTCCCGACCTGGTGCGGGGCTCTAAATCAGCCGTAAAAGTGCCAGTCTGCGGCATAAAGCGCTCTTCACTCGATGGTCTCTTGGCAAGTTTCGGCAATGCGACAATTTTAAATAGAATGCCTCATTTGTACAACCTACGTAGGAAGAGTATCCGGTTCTGGTTGCTGTTTCACAAACCACAAAGATTAATTTGTTATTGCTGAATGTCATTGTTGTTGTTGTTGCGAATGTAGTTGTACGTTTTTGCCTTGAAGTTCTATCGGCCTTGGAATTTTTAGCGCAGCACTAAAGGTGCAAAGGAATTTAATTAAATGTTCTTCTCACTGGCATCCCAAAAGTTTGCACTCACTGCAGCACCAGGACCAGGCACCAGGACCAGCACCAGGCACCCGACTCCTAGGTGAATGGCGGCAGCTGTCACACAATGGAAAATTTTGTTGTTGCATAGGAAAAGAGCATTTTTAGTTTTGGCCCTCGACAGAAACGCAGCCCAATAGATCTGGCAAATATGTTGAATCTTTACCTTACAAGGCTTCTCTCCTTCCGCCACTATCACTGTTGAATAGGCGCCGAATTGTACATATAGTAGTAATAAATTAAATGAAACAATTTGGGAAGTCAAAGTAGTGCCACAAGTTGCAATGTGCTTTAACTGGCCTGAAATCAAAGCGAAAACATTAAAGAGTTCCCAGACAAGAGCAGCAGCAGCAACACACAACCCTGGCTAGTACATCAAAAGCTGATCAATGGATTGCTGTACTAAGGCACAACGGGTGTGGGGAGGTGAGCTGGACCAGACAGGCAGGCAGGCAGACATAACAGGACAGCTGGCATACAAAATTATTTACTGCAAGAAAAATCCGATGCAACCTTCTCGCACACAGAGGGCACAGACCAGGCCTAAAGGGGCTAACGGAGGCAGGCGGGAGTGGTGGGCAGCAAAGGTTGCGGAGTGGGTTTAACAACGGACAGTTGGCAGCCCCATGATAAAGTTGCCAATGATGGTGATGGCGATGATGATGATGATGGCGCAGGCACGATGACTATGCAGGCGACACAATAATGCTGTAATTAATCTTCGGGCGACTGATTTGTTTGACTTACGAGTTGCATGTTTAGTATAAACTGTTGGAAATTGGCAGAAGGGTATCCGACTGTCGAGTATGCCTGACTTTGGTTAACTTTACTGCATATTGAGAGCATATATAGTACATATATATACACTATATATGCCTGATCAGCCTCAATAGCAGAGTTCTCTCTCTCTGCACAAGTTTAAAGTTGCCACTAAGGTGCCTTCAGGTTTAATTCATTTAAATTCATTATGCAAAATAAACTTTAAACATGCATAAATATATGAAATATATATTTCTTCTGCCAGTAAATCCATCTTGAAAGGTAATTATTCAATGATTGTGTAACAAATGATCGATTTAATATAACTAACTCACAGTAATTATTGCCTGCAGTATTATATCAGAAATATATTGTTGGCTTGTCTTGGCTACGTATGTTATAACTGATGTTTGCCACTCGATCGACAGTTATTATGCCATGTGCGTCTCCCCGTCTCACCGCACGCGATTAAAAGTCAGTCAGTCACTGTTTTGGACACAACCTCAGCCAGCAGAGTCCGCATCAAGCGAGCGGGCACAATAGGAGTCCGATGCAGCCTCGAAATGGACTTGTTCAACTTTCGATTGGCAGTTCCGTCCAAAACTAAGGCTGCAATAGATGGATGCCAGTGAGAGTGGAAGAGAGTGGGAGAGGGAGGTAGAGAAACCGGGTGTGGGGATAGAGAAGCCAATCGAAATGACGACCGCAAATTACACTTGAGTGGCAAAATTGCGTGGAACCAGAAAATCAGTCAAGTGAAACATTTTCGCATTCGCAACTTCTCTTGCAGCTGCAACTGCGACTCGTCAATGTGTGTGTGTGTGTGTGTGTGTGGATTGATATTTGGAGATGTTTTAGCTCTGCGCGCTCAGACTGAAGTCCAGTTATTTGTTATACTTTGATTTCGTCATGATTGACGTCATCATGCAGTTGGCAGCTTACGAGGCGCCCGATTAAGTGTCTCCTCGTTGGATGTCTGCATTTAAAGAAGTTCTGGGGGAAAGATGACTAGAATTCTATGGGATTTTAATGATGAACCAAGCTTATTAGCTTTAATAGAAGGAACTTCGCGAAGAGTCTGATATGCCTACCTTGCACTGTTTGCCCTTTAAAGACGACAAAAACCTTTCTCCAGCGATGCAGGTTAGTTTAGGTCAACAACTCAATTAGGTTGGTGATATGCAAATAACATTAAACCTTTCGGTTCAAAATTTAATATAACGAAGATTTCATGCCCTTTTCAGCCTTGTATTTGTAAAATATATGAAATAATTATAATATAATTAGTTCTTTATTTAGAAATTAAATAATTCAAATAGGTCCTTAGGTCTTTTTGACCTTCTGCCTGGCAAAAGTTAAACGAATCTTTTAAAATTAGGTTAAATTTGACAGCATAGGTTTTATTTGCATTTAGATCATCAAAAATAATAAAGTATATATAAACTACGAGGGTCGTTTGATAAGTCCGTGACTTTTTGTATTTGCCGCGCACCTGCTCTAAATACAACAGCCCGTCAGCAGTTATCGATTAACAGCACTGTAAAATTTGAGAAAGCTGCGTTTTTGGTTTGCGTTTTATAGGCATTGAAAGCAGACGATCTCGTGAATTTTAACGAAAATGGAAAAAGTGAATTTCGTGTCAGCATGGCAAAATTTCATAAATTGGGCCGAACTGCTACCCCATCCAGCATATTCTCCAGATTTAGCCCCCTGTACTATTTTTGTTTCCAAACATGAAGAAATGGCTCGGCGGTAAGAGATTCGGGTCATCACAGAAACAAACGACTATTTTGAGGGCCTTGAGAAAACCTATTATTTGGAAGGAATAAAAAATTGGAAAAACGCTGGACTAAATGTATAGAGCTAAAAGGAGATTATGTTGAGAAATAAAACGCTTCTTTGACGAAAAAATATATTTTATTCAAAAAGTCACGGACTTATCAAACGACCCTCGTATGTTACAGAGTGTTAGACATAATTGATATACTCAGTGTGCAAGTGTACAACACTGTTGAAATCGCATTTCTCCAGCCGTGTAGTTTGTTTTCGTCCGCCAGCCAAATCATCATTAAGTAAATTGCTCACAATTATCGCCAAGCGAAACTCGCTGCTTCCTAGTAGCGCCCAAGCTACGATAGTCGCCTATGCCCCTCGCTGGAGACTAATTTCAGGCGTTGCAACGCGTTGCACATAAAGCAAATTGTGTTGGACAAGTGGAGACGGCTATTTTATACCCTCCTTAGCAGCTGCTAACCTGTGCAAGGTATATCAGAAAGGTATGAAACTAGTTAAGAATGAAGTTAACCTTACCTAATGCGTGCTTTAGTGTACTTCAATTTGACAAGGTATCGAAATAGAAATAATAATCAAGAGATCAGTGTTATCGAACTAGTTCCAAATCGATAAAACATGATAGATAGAATATTTAATAATTAATACACAAATTAGTTAAACAAATATGCCTTTTAATGCAGTTTTCTACAATTTGAAGAGCAGGGGTTCATGTATATAAAATTTATATGTATATATACCCATATATAATAAAATTTAAAGATTCTCCTATACATTTTTGTTGTGAAATACCTTTAAAAGAAATGCAACTTTTTCTAGCCGAAAAAACTGCCAATTAGTTGGCCTTGAACCAACAAATAGCCAACTGTTCTAATCAGCCGAGTGCAGTCAGTGTGTGCCAATAAACCAAACAACAACCACAACAACACTAGCGGACAACTAACATATAGTATAAGTAATGTATTTTTTGGAGGATTTCCAGACTTAATATGGGTTCGTTCTCTCCGTCTGTTTTTCTTTCTTGCAACAAATTGAACATTTTGATTAGGATTTTTTCAAGACGGACAGAGCACACACACACAGACACACACAAACACACGCAGATACACAGATACGGGAGCAGGAACAAAGGCAACTCAAGTGCAGACGACGCGACGCCAAAAAATCCCATCCGATAGAGTATTCCAATAGAGTTCGGTTTCTCTGCTTGCCGGGAGAACATTCAATTGCAATGCCCAAGAGAGTGATTCAATTGAATTTGTTTGTTTTAGTATACGGTTCATTTATTTGCAAAAACGAATGAATAACAGACCACACACGAGCACACACACACGCTGCTCATGTGTGTGTGAGTGTGTGTGTGTGTGCACATATAATTTGAACTTCGTGGAACTTCCGGTCAAACGACAAGCACCCCACAAGCCACCTCCCACTCGTTACCCCCAACAGGTCAACATATGAATGTGTTTGCGACTGTGTCTGTGTGTGTGTGTGTGAGTATCTGCAAGAGGCAGCAAAACGAGGCATATAAATGTGGCATTGTTCAAGTACTGGAGTCAAGTATATACGGTAAAAGTTGCGCTCGGGCCTTGTGCAAGTTTCTGTGCCCTCGGGGGAGCGCTTAAGATTTCATTGTGTGAATTTACTGCGGTTACTGCGTTCTAAAAATTCACTCGCTACTCCTTCTGTTGTAGTCGTTGTCCCCGTTCTACCTCCTCCTGCTCCTGCTTCTCCTGCTTGTGCTCATAAAGCTGCATATAAATGCAAAGGAAAATTCAAAGCGCGAACTGTTCAAACATTAACAGAAAACGAGCAGTCTGGGATCGAGCGATTCCATAGTCACCCTCATGTGCTCGACCAGAATTTTCTTTAGCTCACCTGTCTTGTCTCGACCCTGTCCGTTTCTTTGCTTTGCTTCAGCTCTTCTTTAACGACCATCACCCTTCCCACAGTTGGGGCAATGTTTGTAAGTTTCTAGACAATCCCAACATGTTACTCGTCGCTCTTGTCGACTTGGCTCCAGTTATCTTCCGGTTGCGACTGACACCTTCACCATTATCACACTTTCTGCCAGCATCCTTTTCTTTTCTCCTTTCGCAATTAGGTTTAACTTAAAAAAAATAGAAGAAAACCCTTAAGTTCTTTAGTATTTAATCTTCTATATCTTTTGAGCTTTGTTTCTGCAAATTAAGTGCAACAGAAAAATTTATTAAAGTGAAGTTTTATTTCTTATAGTTGTTTCTAGTAAACTAAAAAGACTATCAATAGTTTCAACTATGGTGTATGAATTTAATCAGGCCCGTAGCTAGGCGTATGCAGGGTCCTCTCCTCCAGGGGCGCTCTGTTAACAAAAGACAAGGGAACAAGAATATTTATATACCTTTTGCGGTCTGCCACGCCCCCTACGTAGTGGGTATAATAATTTCGAAGAAGTAATCGGAGTAATGGAGTAAGAATGATTAAATAGAATGAATGTATTATCAATCGATAAAAATATTCCTTGAAATATAGATTACTCAAAAACTATTGATGATTTTTGCAATAAATAATTGGTAAAGGTTAAATAGCTGCCTACATCTCCGATTTTGTTAAAATTTTTTTCACTGATAGGGCTATATTTATCATGAATTTAGGTGAAAAAATTATTTGGCGGTCGCTTCTAGTTTTTTTTTAATTGAATTTTGAAAATAATTAAATTTACATGTATTTTGTTGTTGCCTTTTTGTGCAAGGCGCCAGTCTGCCTGCAACATTTTGTGAAGGTACAGTGTCCTACAAACCGATTCATTTGAAATGAAAACTAAGTGTTTAGAAAGAGTGCGCTGCAGGCGAAAAATTTTGAAAAAATAAAATCGCGCGCGCGATTTTATTTTTTCAAAATTTTTCGCCTGCGGCGCTCATTCCCAGAACTCAAAAAAATTTCTTTGCCTCGCACATCTGATAATCTTAAAGAAAATGAGCTATTAAACATCTTCGTTGACACCAGTTGTCCGACCAACGACTTCTCGTTGCATGCTCCGAAATTCTCACCCAATAGGGAACTCATAAAATAATATATTTTTTTGTATGAACAACATTTCGTTTGAAATAAATCGCTTGTGGGACACAGTGCGCATCGTTCTGACGTTTTACTGAGAATTAGCCAACAACAAAATACATGTAAATTTAATTATTTTTAAAATTCAATTAAAAAAAACTAGAAGCGACCGCCAAATAATTTTTTCACCTAAATTCATGATAAATATAGCCCTATCAGTGAAAAAAATTTTAACAAAATCGGAGATGTAGGCAGCTATTTAACCTTTACCAAATAATTAATAAACAAGTATGAAATAGTTAGTGTTGTTTCTGTTTTTCTTGTTAAATGTCTCATGAACCGAAAACATAATGTATTAAAAACAATATCAAGAAAATTACCTTAGTTGCCCCCTAGTAGTTTTGCACAACGGCCCCCGAGCCCGTCGCTACGGCCCTGTATGTATCATGCGAATTACTAATAACAGAGATAACACAAGCACACACACACACACACTTCCATATGTGTACTCTATTTAAGTATGTTTGTATGTATGCATATGCAAAATATCAATCGGATTAATGCCGAACAGCAAGTACACATGGAATGATTTCAATAAGACTAAGTTATACGTCAGCTTAAAGCCAATTGTCATTGGATTAACTCGTTAGAGAGAACAAGGAGGAGGCGGAGGCGGGTTGAGAAGCATACATATGTTTTATGACTTGAGGGTGGTTAAAAGATTGATGTTGTTATTGTTGTTCTTCCCCAGTTGATGCTTATAATAATGATCTGATTAGAGGCACAGCCTTGGGGAAACTTCGTGGAGAGAATTAGCGTCTGCAAGAAGATATTTGTTGCATTTGCATTCAAACACATTCACACCTATTTTCAAGTGCAGATGTACATACATATTGTGATACATGTGCACATAGACAATATGCATGCTGATGAGAATGAATCAAGTTAACTAAGATTGAATAAAAATCTTGTGTCGACAAAGGACTAAGTAAATTACAGACAAACTGACTAAATCAATCGGCAGTGCTAAGCCTGCTACATTGCCAGTATTGCTAAGTTATTCCCTTTGCTCCAGTAAAGTTAAAATGCTTGAAAAAATATTTAAGGTACTTACACAATTGTAAATCGGAACAGAAACTTGTATTTTTAACAAATTGAAAACCTACAATATTTGTCAAATTATTTTATTTAAGTGTGACCTTAGTCGATACACTTTCGAAAGCCAATTAAGTTAACGATAGCGCTGGCGACATACCTATCGATAAAAAGTGTTGCATAACGCCGAAAAAGCGGGACAGCGTCATTATCGGTTGTGCAAGCGAGCACGCCATAAAAATACATAAGTGAAATAAAAACATTGATAAAAGTTTTGCTGTAAGCTTGTGATCGGAGCAATAAAAACAAAATTTATAAAACAAAAAAATTTCAAAACTATGCTATCCACGCAATACAATCATTGTCCCATTTCCCCGATTCCACCAGTGTACTGAACATCCTAGGATGCGTAGAGATCCAACTGCTGCTGTCGTTGATCCTCGTACGCTTCGATTGAGTTTTCCGTTTCATGATCCTTGTTAGCCTTACTCCTGCCCAACGTCATCTTGCGCAGCTTAAGCCACAAGGCACGTGTTGTGTAGGCAACTACAGCCGCCGCAGCGAGGTAGGCATTGGCTTGTATCGAACAAGCTCCCGCTGTTGTGGCTGCGGCTGCATCGTCTCTCTGAAGTTGTCCTTCCTCGTTCTGAATCATTGTTCGTAACTGAAGACGAAAGATTTAAAAAGAAAGATAATAAAAAAAAATGTGGCACAGAAAAGTGTTTAAGGATCAATTGATTATTTAACGCACGTATTTAAATGTAATATAGTTTTTGAAAATATGAGGAAAACCTGTTTGTGTTCGTTCCAGTTCAAAACTGGGAATGAGTAAATGTACAAATGTACAAAACTTACTGGCATCAAAATTTACAACATCCGCCTACTAAGGTATATTACTTTTTCAAAAATCAACGAAATTTCTATCGCCAGATCATAGTCAGCAGTCAATATCATCCTTACTTATGTATGTATATATACATATGTGTGGCTGATTTGAGACATTTTAAAATTAAGGGATAATCGGGCAGTTAATAAAGTATTATATACTATTAAAATGCGACCCACATGAGGAAAGTAAAATCTAACTCGATCCATCCCAGCCTCACAACTATGTTTGTTGCTGCCAATAGCTAAATTGTTATTTTGCAACTTGCAACCACAAAGCCAAACAACAACTTTTGCAGGAAACTTGGCTGCGGCGTGAAGGAGAGCGTAAGAGTCATGACGAATGGCAGTCCTCCCCCCCCCTGGCAACTGTACCACCAGGCTGACGACCACTGCCCAGTCACGTTCAGTCGCATTGTTGGCAGAAAGCATCACTGCAGGCAGGCCTCACCTAACTGCACATAAGATAACAGCAACAACAACAGCAATAGCAACAACAACTGCCAAGCTGACGTCATAATTATTGATTGTGCCGCTTTTAATTGTATCGAAAGCGCGTTTGTGTGTGCCGGAGAGCAAAGGCAGAAATTATATGTATATACATCATGATGTGCCATGTAACACGGCGATATTGAGTCGAAATGTGAAATGAACAAGCAAACAATTGGAAAACACAAGACCAGCCAAGAGATTCAGCGCATAGACAATCATATACCCAGCAGCAAAACTTCTCCGGAAGTGATCGCACCAAGTTTGTGAGTCTGTAATTTGTTGCAGAGATTAATGTCGATTTGAAATAAACGATCTGTTGAATAAATCAACTATTACCACACACACACACACACACACCGAGCATACCCTTGCACCTATGGTAATGGGTATTAAAATGCATTGCCATAAGAGAAAAGAAAATCGTTTCTTCGTTGAGCTTTTACTTATTTAAAGCGTTCGACGTAGACATGTTTGTGGCATGTTATGAAATAGTTGCCAGCATAATAACACCGGTATTAACAACAACAACAACAACAACAACAACCAAACAACAACAATAATAATAATAACAGCAACAACAGCTGCAAAAACAAAATTTAATTGAAATTACAAGAAACCACAAGAAATGTGGATAAAGCAGCGGTGATTGTGCAATTCTTCGCAGTAATTAAACAATGCGAAAGACGGAAAGTTGTAAACAAAAGCTATAGTAAATGTCCCAAGTGATACCATACAAAAATATCAATATTATCCTAATCATTTTTAGCAAGTATCATGATTTAAGGTCATGTCAGTAAATATTGCAAGATACTAACGATATCACTTCGAGGGTTTGCGGCATTAATGCAGTATAAATATACATACATTTATGTATATATATTATATATATAAATTTTCCCCAAATATATATATCTTTATTTAAATCAACATTAATATAAATAAATAAAATTTTATTTGATAAAATAAATAACGAACAGTGTGAAGTGCCTGAAGCGTCAGCAGTTTTCGCATGGCTAATCATGTTTGATGTGATTAAAATAACAGCACGCAAGCTACAGTCGAGTATGCTCGACTGTGATATACCCGCTACCCATAAATATATAACTCTTATGTTAAGCGTAGCTTGTGTTGCATACTTTGCAGGCGCCTTGGTAATCTGTACACCCTAAAAAATACTTCTTAAATAAGTCCCAACTTAATTATCGATTTCCAACCCGATTTTTAGCCTTTTTTGTGCCATTAAAAATTAAATTAATCATGTTTGTAATTCAGTTTTCTTAAAATTAATAAATTAAAGATCCGAATTGAATCGTAAGAAACATAGTCTCCACATATAGTAATTCTATCTATTTTATTCTTAGAGTTGTTGATTTTTAATGATGCTGAAACAATATATATTATAAATCGTATTATATATATTGCCACAAAGTTACAATACCATTCTACGCCAACAGTAACGGGTATACAAACCATAATAAACACGAAAACTATGGGGAGACAGGTGCTGGTGCAGGTTCAGGTGCTCCAACCTACATACATACAGTGTGTCATGTAACTTTTTCGTCACACCGTTTCATACTTCCTTTGCCCCTTTTCCTTTCATTTGTCCGCTCCGTCGATTCCCGTTGACTGCCATTTCGTGGCGTTTTTTGCACCACACTCTCGTCCCATTATGACGCTTCGTGTGTTCGCAGACTTCGCCTTTGATTGATTGATGGTGCACCGGACTCAGCCAAGCTGAGCTGAGCTAAGCTCTGCTGCAAGCAGAAATTGATGAGATGTCAACCGGTTGCCATATGTGTTACAAATCAATGACAGTGCAATGCAAAAAAAGATTTGATTTAAATTTTTCAATTTACATGTTTCTGGCAATTAAACTTTCAGTGCATTTTAAAGAGCAGGGGAGCATCGGAAAGAAACTAAGGTTACTTGAAATATTCACCAACTAGCCAAAACTATTTCCAATTCGTATTGAAATGTCTTGTGGATACTTAAGCACATTCAATTTGTATCATATATATATGTATAAGTGAAATGAAAACTGCAAAGAATTAATTTGTCATTAGGTTGTGATCGGAGCACAATGAAACTATTTATAAAACTAAAAAATTTTAGAAATCTTGTATCCACACAATTCAATATTTGCCGCTTTCCCCATTGTCCCCTGTGTACTGAGCATCCTAGGATACGCAGAGATCCCTGCTGTCCTTGATCCTCATGTGTTTCAATGGAGTCTTCTGTTCCACGATCCTTGTTAGCCTTACTCCTGCCCAACGTCATCTTGCGCAGCTTGAGCCACAAGGCACGAGCTGTGTAGGCAACTACAGCCCCCGCAGCGAGGTAGGCATTGGCTTGCATTGAACAAGCTCCCGCTGTTGTGGCTGCGGCTTCACCGTCTCTCTGAAGTTGTCCATCGTTTTGAATCATTGTTCGTCACTAAAGATGAAAAATTGTTAAAGAAATATATCCAAAGATATACAAAACTGATGAACAACTCACGTATTTAAATGTATTTTATTTAGTAAAAAAGTTAGTAAATTTTGTTTGTTTGCGTTCCACTTCGAAACTGGGAATGGAGAAATTTTAACAACGCGCTGGTATTAAAACTTACGACGCCTACTAAGGTCATTTTTTGCTGGAAATGGTAAGTGTGATACTTGATTTAAATTCGTGCACTGGTTACTATGATCTGTGAATACATATTTTTTAGATATTTAAAAAAATGAATATACCTTAGTAGGCGGATGTCGAAAATTTTGAAGCCAGAAAGTTTTGTAGATTTCCTCATTCCTAGTTTTGAACTGGAACGAACACATACACATTTTCTTCATTTTTTTCTGAGTACTATAACACATTTAAATACGTGAGTTGAATAATCAATTGATTAGGATTTATCGAGAGATATTTTTCTTTAACAATCTGTTCTTTTTAGTAACGAACAATGTCTTCAAACGAGGAAGGAGATCTTCAGAGACAGGATGCAGCCGCAGCCACAACAGCTGGAGCTTCTTCAGTACAAGCCAATGCCTACCTCGCTGCGGGGGCTGTAGTTGCCTACACAGCTCGTGCCTTGTGGCTCAAGCTGCGCAAGATGACGTTGGGCAGGAGTAAGGCTAACAAGGATCGTGAAACGGAAGACTCCTTTGAAGCAGCGTTTGAGGATCAAGGACAGCAGAAGTTGCATCTCTGCCCATCATAGGATGTTCAGGATAACAGAGACAATGGGGAGAGTTACAGATGTTTTGCAGTATTGTGCCACAGTAAATTATTCAGTTATTATTCAGTAATTATTCAGTTTAAAGCGTACATATAAATTTTGTTCAGAGACTGAACTCACAGCAGCAGCCTAAACAATGGTTTTTTTTAATTCACTGGTGTATGTAAGCATATGTAACTTACTTATGATGCATTAACAAACTCATGGTCATTTAAATAGAGTGGAATATTCGAATGGCTATACTCAATATCGGTAGCTGTTCGGTTCATTAGCCGCTACCGAGACATGCTCGATGAATTTAGGTTTCCAAAACTGCCCCAGATGCTTGAAATGGTGGTCGACAATGGACTTCCAGGATAGAATTTCTGAAAAATTCACCAAACAAGACCACTTAGAAGCAAACAAAGCCTACTTTGAGGTTCTGGTCTGCAAGAACTAGGACTAAGAATGAAAATAAACAAGGTAATGGTTGTGCTGTAAGCTTATAATCGGAGCAAAAGTATAAATTTATAAAACTAATAATTTGAAAACTATGCTATCCACGCAATTCAATCGTTGTTCCTTTCCTCATTGTCCCGGTGTCGTGAACATCCTAGGAGGCGCAGAGATCCAACTCTTGCTTCCGTTGATCTTCAGACGCTTCAAAGGGGTTCTCTGTGCCATGATCCTTGTTGGCCTTACGCTTTCCCGACGCAATCTTGCGCAGCTTAAGCCATAGGGCACGAGTTGTGTAGGCAACTACAGCCGCTGCAGCGAGGTATGCATTGGCTTGCATTGAACAAGCTCCCGCTGTTGTGGCTGCGGCTTCACCTTCTCTCTCAAGTTGTCCTTCCTCGTTATGAATCATTGTTCGTTACTAAAAGTATAAAAAAATTCGTTTAATTCCTACTAAAAATTGATCAGATCTGAAGCAAATAATTCTTCTCAATTACGTTTCGAGACTTGTATGTATATATTTGTCAAAAACTGGAAAGTGATTTTAGTAAAAAATTAGAAATCACGTATAATGTAAAAAATGGATGAAAAAAATTTTAAAAATTTGTTTGTTTTTGTTTCAATGAAGAACAAAGAATGAATAAGTTTGTTGAGTGTAGTCCGGCTCGTCTAAAAATTGTTGAACGCCGCCTACTAAGGCAAACGTAGATTTCATGCTTCGAACACTGAAGTGTTTGAAGTCTGACATTGAGATTCAAGATGTTTGTATATCGTGTTCAACAGTATTCAATATTTTCAAATTAGGCAACACTTTTTTTTTTTTTTTTTTTTTTTTTTTTTTATTTTTTTTTTTTTTTTTTTTTTTTTTATGATTTTTTTTTAATTAATTTATATTAATAAATTTTTTTTTTTTTTTTTATTTTTTTTTTATTTTTTTTTTTTTTTATTTTTTTTTTTTTTTTTTTTTTTTTTTATATTTTTTAAATTTTTCTTTTTGTTTTTTTTTTTTTTTTTTTTTTGTTTTTATTTTTTTTGTTTTTTTTTTGGGGTTGGGTTGGGGGGGTTTTAATTGGTTTTTAATTTTTTATTTTTTTTTTTAAATTAATTATTAAATTTTTTAAGGGTTTTTTTAAAATGTTTAAAGAGGTTTTAGGGTATTTAGTTTTTTTTAAAATTGTTTTAGTTTTTTTTTTTTTTTTTTTTTTTTCTTTTTTTTTTTTTTTTTTTTTTTGTTTTTTTTTTTTTGTATGGGTTTTTTTTGTAGGGATTATATTTTAAAATTTATATTTTTTTTTTTTTTTTTTTTTTTTTTTTTTTTTTTGGTTTGATTTATTGGGAATTTTTTTTTAATTTTGTTTTTTTTTTTTATTATATTTTTTTTCTTATTTTTTTCTTTGCCCCCCTTTAGGGGTTTTTATTTTTAATAGGGGTTTAAAGTTTGATATGCTTTGGGGGGGGGGGTTGAGGGGGTGGCCCTTTTTTGTTTTTTTTCTTTTTTTTCTTTTTTTCTTTCTTTTTTTTTTCCTTTAATTTTTATTTTTTTATTTTATATATGATTTTTTGGTGGTTTTTTGGGGGTAATATATTTTTTCCATCAACAAATAACACATCATTAATATTATTTCTTTTATTGTTTTTTTGTTTTTTTTTTTTTTATTTTTTTTTTATTTTTTTTTTTTTTATTTTTTTTTTTTTTTTTTTTTTTTTTTTTTTTTTTTTCCCCCCCCCCCTCCCCCCCCCCCCCCCCCTCTTCTTTTTTTTTTTTTTTTTTTTTTTTTTTTTTTCTTCCCTTTTCTTTTTCTTTTTTCTTTTCCCTTTTTTCCCCTCTTCCCCCCGTCCCGTGTGGGGCCCTGGCGGCCCGGGGGCCGGGGGGGGGGGGGGGGTGGGTTTGGTTCGCGCGCCCCCCACCCGGGGGTTGGGTTGGTGGGTTTTTTTCCCTTTATTTTATTTTTTTTCCCCCCTCAAAAAAAAAAAAAAAGAGATGAGCAACTATAGATAGTTGGCATATACGATGTTTTTGACCAAAATATTTTATATTCTAGAAGTAACGAGTGCATTTTTTAAATAAACGAGGATAAGAAAACCGAAATTAAAACACAAGTGGAGCACTCGACAGTGGGAAAACCTTCGACCTTTGTTGCGGTGTAAGCACGTGTACGTGCTTTCTAATTATTGCCGACAGATGGCGCTCGTCTGCCTTCCCTGTTAGCGGAAACAAGCACTTGGTGTTATTTTTATACTTTCTTGAATAAGTTTGGTTTTTATTGTCCGATCAGATTGCAATTCGGAGTATACTTAGATATTTTATTCAGTTTAATGTATAATGTCGGAAAGTTGTTTATTTTATACAGCGCTAACAAATTGATTTTGAAAATTAATTAATTGGTGCACGGGGGCGGTGGGCGTGGCACCCAACTATCTCTACTTTGAAATAAGCTTGATGTGCGCCTAGAACACAGAAACTATATTGCAAAATTTGGTTTTTTTATCTCTTATAATAGCCGAGATCTGTGTATTTATCTGGTCATCCGGACATACAGACATGGGTTAATCGACTCGGCTAGTGATCGGGGTATAAGGTCATGGCTTTTCAATATTTAATACATGAATTATAAATACAATATAATTAATCATTTAAATAAGAATTCATTTATCATTACGACTGCCCACCATTTGCTGCTCCATCTACACCCCTTGATTGTTCAAAATAAAAGACGAATCTACCAGATTAGTCTACATACACGACCTTTAATTTATTTGATTTGATTTCACTTCCTTTGACTTCGTTGCACAAGCGTCAGACCTAAAGCAATTAGGCAACAGCAAAAATATCAAACATCCTGAACTATATACAATTGTTTTTTTTTTTCTTGTACATGGTTCATACTAATCAACTTATCTTTTATAATAGCGGAGATCTGTGTATTTATCTGGTTATCCGGACATCCGGACAGACAGACAGACATGGCTTAATCGACTCACCTAGTGATCCTGAGCATACATTTGCTCAAAGTTAGACCTTTTTCACCTTTTCCATCTACACCCCTTGATTGTTCAAAATAAAAGACGCAAGTACCAGATTAGTCTACATACACGATGACCTTTAATTTATTATATTTGATTCACTTCCTTTGACTTCGTTGCACAAGCGTCAGACCTAAAGCAATTAGGCAACAGCAAAAATATCTTACATCCCGATCTATATACAATTGTTTTTTTTCTTGTACATGGATCATACTAATAAACTTCATCTGCACCTGGTAAACAGAAACGATAATGCAAAATTTAATTTCTTTCTTTTATAATAGCAGAGATCTGTGCATTTATTTGGTTATCCGGACATCCGGACAGACAGACATGGCTTAATCGACTCAGCTAGTGATCCTGAGCATACATTTGCTCAAAGTTAGACCTTGATTGTTCAGATTAGTCTACATACACGACCTTTAATTTATTTGATTTAATTTCACTTCCTTTGACTTCGTTGCACAAGCGTCAGACCTAAAGCAATTAGGCAACAGCAAAAATATCAAACATCCTGAACTATATACAATTGTTTTTTTTTTTCTTGTACATGCTCCTCCGGTTGATAGTGGAGCGTTGCAGTGTCCAGCATCATTGGCAAAAAAAAAGACGCCTACCAAATTAGATACGACCAATGTCAAAAAAAAAAAAAAAAAAAAAAAAAAAATATATATTTTTTTTTTTTTTTTTTTCGGTGCCCCAAAAAAAAGCCAACGTCTTCCGTCTTTCTTGCCTTCCATGTGTGTCAATTGTTTTCAGTATATATCTATGTGTGTGTGTGCGTGTGTATTTGTGTGTCAACAATTACTTAGGATAAACATCGATGGCCTGGCTCTGAACCGGAACTGATGACTGGCCATCACATTCCAGGTCATCCTCCTCTATTACTTCGTCTTCACTTGGCTTCTTGGACCTAATCTTTTGCAGCTTCAGCCATAAGGCACGAGTCGTGTAGATGACCACAGCCGCCGCAGCGAGGTAGGCATTGGCTTCTACTGAACTAGCTCCCGCTGTTGTGGCTGCGGCAGCATCCTGTTTCTGAAGTTGTCCTCCTTCGTTCTGAATCATTGTTACTAGAGAGGAAAGATTGTTTAAAAAAAAGGTCTGAAGGTCAATTGATTTTTCAACTCACGTATTTAAATGTATTAAAGTAATCGGGAAATATTTCCAAAAAGGTCTAAATCACGAAATAGATTTTTCTTAATTGATATCGAGAGGTTTTACTTTATAGATTTTGATCAAACGCAACCGGCTTCAAAAATAAACTCTAACGTATATTATTTATAATACGAACAAATACTGTACTCAATTCCTACTTTAATTTTGATTATTTTCTTACACGAACTGTTGTGTTGTATCTGAGCTCAAGAAGACGAATGAAAATTAATACAAGTTCAGATCTCCAAGTCTATAACTCCAAACACGCATGCTAAGTTTTTCTGTGAATTATGCTAAGTACAATGGAATGAAATCAATAAAATTCCCTCTAAATATTATGTGTAGTTTTCAAACAAATTACACTATCAATTTCCTTTAAATTTAACTCAAAATCCACTTGAGTTCTGCGATATCTAGAGACGTACTGCGCTGTATACTCACTCGTCTCTATAGTCTTGCTAATTTGACTTCGCATAATTCATATTTGATGAACTTTTTAACTTGCAGAAGGGATACAGCTACAGCAACTGTGCGACAACAAATACAATTTGCATTTATATTTCGGCAAGTCTCGCTGCACAGTGAGGTGCTCGGGACTCTCATACATACATTTGTATCATCACAAACTGCATAGTGTTAATTTCACATGTCTCCTGCCATGTCTGGCTGCAACTTTTGCTTTTCCTGTCACTATGCGGATTTGCATATGACCACAAAAAGGAACTACGTGAAGTGAGGGCACCTGCTCAGCGGAGGAACGTACATCTTGCTGTGTTTCACTTCTCTGCAACTTGCGGGGACTTTGATTTTATTTGATAGTTCGATTAATTTCTTTTAGTCATTTAAGTAAATTATGACTTATGCAACATATCGCAATTAAATGTACTTCAACAGATTCTGTATAAACTTTGGTTTTTTTTTTCTCGAAAAATACTGTGTAGTTTTAAAGCATTCGCAAAGTTTTGGAGCCGTGGCAACCGGTGCGGCCAATGGGCGTGAGATTTTCGGCAATGCCTCTGCCATTTACTCTTGCTTTTTACCTCACCGTATGCCTTCCTCCCTCTCTTTCTCCCCCTCTGTTTCGCTGCTCAAAATGCTATTGGAAACTTTGCGTAACAATACATTTTGGAGGCAGCTGCAAAAAAGGGCGACGAGAAAAGAGCTCGAGGAACAAAGCGAGCGCCCAAAACAGACAAAAACAAAAGAAAACTTTGCGCTGCCTATAGCCTACTTATCAGCGTTGAGCGGGAACGGAACGGAACGGGTCCTCGCGGGCGGGTGTGCACTGTAGTAGCGCTCGTTTGACGGGTGAAACGGTTGGAGCGGTAACTGCAACAGCCGCCGCATTCAACTCTCGGCATCCGTGGCGACTTCCGGCGTACTAAATTATGCTCAATTGCCTTTTTTCATTGTGTGATACCCTGTAATAAAAATAAAATAGGGGCATATATGCACGGTGAGGCAAAAATATGAAGAGAAATGTGCGAGAAAGAGTTGAGTGAAGAAAAAGGTCTGAAAAGGAGATTGCAATGAAGACCTTTCACCTAGACTACCTTCACTGAGCTATTTTACGAGGTATTCTTCTCGTTCATAAGTATCCCAATTGCCTTATTGCCGCTGCTTTGTGATCATAATTGTTTTTGTGCTCTTGCGCTGCAAGTGCTGCCTAGAAATAGCAACAACAGCAGCAGCAGCCACAGCAGCTACAATCTTAACAATACGAACAATCGCAGGCTGCTGCATTTAATTTATGAACTGCAGGCAAACGAGCGTTTAATATATTGTATATCGAGTGGCACCTCTGTGCTTGCAACTGCCACGGCTGGTGTCTAATAACCCAACGCGCAACTCAAACTGAAACTAATGTCTGGGGCAATGTCAATATAAAATATAAAATGCATATTCTGGATAATTCTCACTGGCAATAATTGAAGCAGTTCCCTTTCTTTATACCCTTGCATAGGGTAAGTTAATTTTGGCCAACAGTCATCTATGACCGCATAAAGTATATATAATATATATATTCTGTATCAGCCTGAGCAGGGAAGCAGATCTAGCGCTGTCCGTTTGTCCGTGTGTCCGACCGTTGAAACGCAAATAAGTCTTCCAGTTTAAGAGCTTTATTGATGATACTTTCTACACATGCTTCCCAATGTTGCTCGTCGTATATAAGTCGAAAGGAGCCGTATTGCAGCGATATATCGTATAGCTGTCATACAAACTATCGGCCTATTTTTGTTAATTGTCAAGCTACTGCAACCAAATTTAAAACATAAAACTCTTTTCACGTATATATCACACATATAAAATTTGATCAAAATGGATTCACTATAACATATAGCTGCCATAGGAACAATCGTTCGAAATGAAGATTTTTTTATGAAGTTTCCATTTCAGTGCCAAAAAAAGTTAGAAACAATAATAAATATACACAATAATCTATACGGCATCATTCTATATAACTATTATAGGTATAATAGGAAGATATAAATACCTGTAAGAGTACAGAACCTTCTGCTTGTCGAAGGCAGGCTCCCTTTCTGTTTTTTTATTATTTGTTTCGCAAGGCAACAAATAATCAATTTGGGGAATGGTTTTAAATGTAAAAATACTTCTTTATTTACTGCTAAGCAGGTTACTTTAGACTATATACCAACTGTCACTACGTGACTATGCCACACGTGCCGCAGTAGATGGAAATGTTGCCCAACTACAGCAAGTCACACATCCATTTGATATTTATGGCGCTTCAGAGCTCAACCTAATTCATTCCCGTATTCCGAATTTCTTAATCGCCTCAACGTGGCACTTTTCCTCTCTCTCTCTAGTCTCTATTCGTCCTTCGACTTTTATGCCCTGTCGAAGTCGATGAAAGTGTCGTTTCCGTATTGTCTCCGCATCTTTTGCCTTGAAAGCTCCATAAATCTTTTTATGATTTTGCTTTGCAGCAAATGACTTTCTTCGCTGTGACGCAAATTGATGTGTGTGTGTGAGTGCGCTAATTCACACACACACACACTTACGCACACACGCACGTGTATAAATAAATGAATCTTGTTTTATTTAGTTAGTTGGCAAAAACATTTTAACAAATTTTGTGGCAGCACGAAACGCCATTTCTGGCACAGCACGCAATCTGTGTCTGGGATGAGCTCGAGTCCAAGTCGAGGGAGTTCCTTTGGCTTGAAATCTGCCCGCCATGGCGCCGACAGTGACACCGACAACGACAACGACTGTGACTTTGACTGTGACGCCAGGACGACGCGCCACAGTTGGTTTGGGTGCGGAATAAGACAGGCGCCAAGAAAGTTGTAAAATTACCAAATGACTTATAAAAATCGCTGGAACTGTTATCGTGTGGAGAGCACAGGCCAGTTCCATCATTCATTCCTCACCTGGCTGTACTGGAATGACTACGTAATGGTGAACAGGTCACTGCATCACGCATACGCCGTGTGCCCATTTGTTTTGCCTGCTTCACAATTGAAATCTACCACATCATCAGGATTTCCACGGCACAAATCATGAATGAAAAGCAATGCAAATGTTGAGCACTCACTCACACACACACACACACACGAACACTGAGAAGTGTTTGTTCCAAATCCAGCTGGAGCACTTGGCATTGCTTTGGATCAACGTAGCACTTTTCTGCTGTTGGTAATGATGATGATGATGATGATGATGCTACAAAGGATGACTGCATTGACAATGATGTGATTGAAATCACTTTTCATTGCATTATGCGGCAGCGCATCATAGACGTGGTGGCATCAAGCATTTTTGTGCGGCGTCTCTGGGACTCTGCGCCAGACTCCGCTTTCGGGCTGGCAATCAAAAAGTCATCAAATATGAATTTCACCCTAGCACACTCTGCTAGAAATGAGTGTAAGGGGTGTGCAAAGGGTGTAAAGCGTGGCAATGTGTATATATTCCTGATCGCAGTTCATTACTAAGTGTATATAAAGTTTGCAATTCTGAGTCTGGAGTCATTTCGGACATTTTATGTTCTGTTTATTTTTGAGTAAAGTAAACAGGAAAGTCCAGAACCAGAGTTCAGCTCTGCTCACAATGCTAATTGGTCTCTCAGTTTTGCAGTCATTTTATTGGGTCAAAATTGGGCAGATCTATTAGATGTATGCTGTATATATCTAATAGATCTGTTTTATATATAGATACCATATAAACTATCGGTCAATTAGGTTACTATATTTTTTTAATTTATTGCAAGAAAACTTTTTAAGCCTCTTGAAGCTTAAGCATTATAATCTTAGTATAAGTAAGTAAAGTACGAGGGTCGTTTGATAAGTCCGTGACTTTTTGTATTTGCCGCGCACCTGCTCTAAATACAACACTGCTCCTGTCAGCAGTTATCGATTAACAGCTGACTGTAAAATTTTGAGAAAGCTGCGTTTTTTGGTTTGCGTTTTATAGGCATTGAAAGCAGACGATCTCGTGAATTTTAACGAAAATGGAAAAAAGTGAATTTCGTGTCAGCATGGCAAAATTTCATAAATTGGGCTACGAACTGCTACCCCATCCAGCATATTCTCCAGATTTAGCCCCTGTGACTATTTTTTGTTTCCAAACATGAAGAAATGGCTCGGCGGTAAGAGATTCGGGTCATCACAGAAACAAACGACTATTTTGAGGGCCTTGAGAAAACCTATTATTTGGAAGGAATAAAAAAATTGGAAAAACGCTGGACTAAATGTATAGAGCTAAAAGGAGATTATGTTGAGAAATAAAACGCTTCTTTGACGAAAAAAATATATTTTATTCGAAAAGTCACGGACTTATCAAACGACCCTCGTATAATATAAATGATAAAATAAGTAGTGGAATACATAGCCAACTAACTAGGTTTACAGTACACTGTTAAAACATTATATATCATTATCACGGAACCTTTTAGCAAATGCTTTTAGCAGAGGCTGAAAGTGTATGAAATGTTTTAAAAGGTTACCTTACTTTTTTTTTAACCTTTAAAGATTCTTCATTAATTATGTCCAGAAGTGTACAAGGCATCCGAGAACACACAGTTGTGCCTCTATAAAATATTCTAAACCTTTATCAACAGGGAAAACAAACCAGCTAACATACGTGTATGTTCGACTGTTCCTGATATTCCAATTTCATACTCGTATTTCCTTCCCTCTTCTACATATATCACAGGAGTTTCAAAAGAGAAGTATATCCTATAACTTGCATATTAAAAGCCGAAGTAAAATACATGTTAAAATTCACCAACCTACTCTACAAGAGTATAAGACATTCGGCATTTGGTAGCTAACCTTTGCTCCTCTTTTTGTTATTTTTATTTAGCCTTGTGCCATTTGTTTCTGTCCAACTTTTGTGTATAGTGAGTGCTGTGTTGTGTTGTGTTCTCTCTGCCGTTCAACATGGTGCAAAATTAAATTAAAGTTTATGGAAGCGGAACGGCAGCAGCAGCAGCAGCAAAAATCATTTGCCACAAAATCCACTAAAACCCAATTTTGGGCAACAAACAAAACGAAACACGCACAAACAAGGACTTTGCATCAGCAGCAGCAGGAGAGAGGCTGGAGATGTGTGTGAGATGCCGAGGACAGAGGAAACTACATGCATACATATGTGTGTGTGTGGCAACGGCAAAGGCCACGGAATTAGAAGCGCCGAAGAAACTTACAGACAAGAAATAGAGACGAGTCTAGTTCGAGCTCGAAGAAATCTGACGCGTCAAAAAAAAGGAATGTACAAAGGCGCGACTTGTGGCAAGGAAGGCCAAAGGAGAGGGAGGACCTACATTACCATAGCCATAGGATTGGCCAAAGGCTGACATTGCTCTGCAGATGAGTTGAAGTTCCTGGCAATCGTATAAAGATGCGCAAAGTTCTCGCCTGCTAAATATTCTACTTATAGTAAACTGTAAAATCATGTCGCATGTCAGACAACCCAACCGCCGTCACTCATCCACCAGCTGTCGCCTCTTCTCTGGCACTCATCTGCCACATCCGCGGTGCCGCAGACACAACAAGCAGCAGGATACTCTACTTAGAAAGTGACTAGATAAACTTGCACACTTCTGTGTAAGAGATGGTGCCGCAGGAGCTTAGGATCTGCGACATATTCCTGTCGTTTTACAGGTGTCGATAAGCCATACTTTAACTACTTATTCGACTACTGCCTACTGGATTGAAGAGCACCTCAAGGGTGTGAAGACTAGCTTACCCTTTGCCCTTAAGCTCTACTGTTATCGTTTCACAACTCTACATTTTTATTATAGATTTATAAATTTTCTTAAGTTGATTCACTTTCGAAACGGCTTCTTCAATCTAATTGAAGTTCTTTGTAAACTACGTCTCTCACTTATGATATTATTCAACCTTATAAGACCTTTATTATAGATTAAAATATTGTTACTTAGGTCATCCAATTCTCCATTTATGTTGCTCTAAAAATACAGTTTAAATTTTAAACAAATTAAAGATTATAATATTGTTACTTAGGTCATCCAATTTTCCTTTATTTTTCCCCTATAAGAACAGTTTAAATTTTAAATAAATCAAAGAACTTAAATCTATAAAAAAAGGAAAAACAATTCCTTAAAACATTCTAAAAATTCCCACAACTCCAGCTAGAGTATAATTTCCTTGGCATGCCAACGTGCTTTCTCTCCTGTCCTCTAATTATATTAAACTGAAATTGTGATCTCTTTCACTTGCTCTTTCATTTTCTTTTGGTTGATTTTACGATTTTAGACCTCGTTTTGCACAGCACAAGGTAATCGGATCCATGTGCCTGGTAACTCGAAACGATGCTGCGTATTTTGCAAATAATTAAATGGTTTAAAGCAAAAAGTCGCAAAAGAAGAATGAGGAAGGTAGGTGGCCATGGCAGGGCAGGGAAACAGCAACAACAAGTAAACTGATTTTCTTTAGTTTTTCTCGTTTTCTCGTTTTTTCTTATTTTTTTTTTTTTTTTTTTTTTTTTTTTGTTGCTTTTTGCTTTGGCTGAGATGATAAAAGCCAAGAAAGAAAGTCAGTCGATATGACGGTGACGGCAACTTGATGCCAACTTGGCTGAAAGTGTTGCCCAGACTGGTAAAAGGCAAAGGCAAAGGCAAAGGCAAAGGTAAAAGCAGCTCAGATAAACTGTTATCACTCTCTGGGCATGGAGGCGAAAGTTAGGCGAGTAAGATGATACTTTGGCTGCACCTGGCGATGCAGCAAACAAGCATGCGAACAGAAAGACAAACAAATCGACAGACAGACGGACGGACAGAGGGATGGAGAGATAGAGGGACTGGGTGACTACTTTGGTCATTGAGGACTCAACGCCAAATGTCACCGGGCAACCCTTGGGCAATGGGTCGTCCTGTTACCCCCACGAAAGCGAACGCTTTAAATCCAACTTTCCATTGTCAATCTTCCGCCTTGTTGAGGTGCTCTGACATTGATGTAGTTGTGGCCTTTTTGACACCTCTCTGCCGGTCTGATCTGTTGTGATATGGAAAGCATGGGTCATGTTGCAGGCGCTGCATAAACTTGATGATTTTTTTGATGTTTATAGAATAGATTTCGCGATAAACCTTCTTTTCTGCATCTCTTCTCTCTGCCTCTCTGCTCTCTCGCTAGTCTTCAATTTCTCTCCTTATTTCCTTTTGGTTTTCCAAGCCATCTCCCTTTTCTTAATTCTTTTCCACACGCTTAAGGACTCTTCCTCACTCTCCCTCTTCTCTGCCTCTCTCTTAGTCGCTTCCGTCTTTGCTTTTCATCAGCTCTGAGTTGCACAAGTAGTCACTTCATTTCATTCATTAAAAGTGCACTCAAAGACAACACGGCAAGCTCGATGAAATGTCGGAACATCGACAGGCTAAGAGCACGACCGCAGCACAGTCTTCCTGACACTTGTAAGGATGGATTTAACCAGTTTAATGAAACAAGATCACATTATAAGGTTCATTTCGGGAAACTTAAGGCAATGTAAAGGAATGATAAATATATAAGAGTATGTTAGACTTCTCCTAGCATCAATAGAAGGCTACCATATCAGTCTTTGTCTGTATGAACTCTTATATCTTAGTAACTCTACCAAACTTAGACAAAGTAAAATAAATATTGAACGTGTCTGCAAAGGAAACTCTAAAATAGGTTAAAAAAAGGCCAAAAATTGGTCATAATTAGGTTAAAAATAAGTTAATAGGTTAAAAATAGAGAATAAAAAGGTCAAAAAAAGGGAACTATAAAATAGGCGTAAAATAGGTCAAAAAAGGTCAAAAATAGAAAATAGGTTAAAAAAAGGTCAAGAATAAGTCAAAAATAGGTTTAAAATAGCTTAAAATAGGTCAATAAAAGGTCAAAAATAGAAAATAGGTTAAAAAAGGTAAAAAATAGGTTTAAAATAGCTTAAAATATGTCAAAAAAAAGGTCAAAAATAGAAAATAGGTTAAAAAAAGTCAAAAATAGGTCAAAATTAGGTTTAAAACAGCTTAAAATAAGTGAAAAATAGATTAGTTTCTTGTATGAGCAGTGCAACCCCAAATTAATGTAAACACGGGTTTTTTCTGGACACTTTTTTATTGTCCCTAGTGGAGCACAATCAATGTCAATGTCTCTTATTGTTCTCGCGACGCTCCGTTCGCTTTGGCACTAACCGCTTGGCGAGAGCTTTCTTTGCGCCAGGTCTGCCGAGTAGAAGGCGGCTGAGATCATCGAGGCCGCGGGGTAAATCCATAACCTTGTAGATCTCGCCGTTCATCTCGGTGCATAGCCACTGATGTGACGAGGCTTCTCTGACTTGGTTTATTCTGGCGGACAATCTTCTCGATTGATGCTGCGGTTTGGTCCGAGACTTCGACTTTATTCGCCGCTTCGCCTTGCTGGCCGGAGTTCGCCTCAACTTGGCTGGCAAGCGACGCGTGGACGGGCGCTTGGAGGGACTAGCATTGAGCGAGGAGCCTTGGATATGGATATTCGAATCGATACTGAACTGCGGATTGGTGTACATTATCTCGGCGCCAGCACTGGACCGGGAACGGCCTCGTTTGGAGTGGGGCTCGCAGAGGCGGCGTATCACACTCGGCTTCAGGGGCTTGCGAGTGCAGTCCCTGTGCCTCCGCTTGTGGGAGATCGAAGGTTGCATTGTCTCCGCTTGCTTTACTTCCTGTGCTCCATCGCCACCATCTGCTTTCTTTGGCTCAGGGTTCTCTACCACCACATTGGCCTTGGGCTCTTCGCCATCTGCACGTTCCTCCTGCAGAAAGGGAGGATCAAGTCAACTTGAGGATGGAGTTGGATTGGAGGTGCCACTTACTGTTGCTTTCGATTTGGACATATTGATTGAAGTTAAAAGTGAAGTAAAAATATTTATAAATAATTTGTACAGCTCCTAACGAAATAAAAGAAATAAAAAATACAATTTTTATGGTCCCTACAAAAATGAATGTGACAGTGAGAATGAACTGTGGAAACTATTAAACATATCAGCCTCACAGCACTGCTACAAATCTCGCAGCCTGCTTGATGAAGCGGAAACTTCAACCCGAATTCCCATTCTCTTTTCTTCTTCTCTCATTCTTCTCTTGGCTGCTTGCAATTTCGAGCCAAGTTCAGATTTAGTTTACCTTCAGCTTGCTATTTACCTTTGAGCTTGACCAAATCCGTCTGCAGGACCCGCAGTCGCAGCGCTGCAGTCTAACTTATATTTCTATGGATTTCTAGTGTATCTTCAGGGCACACGGGGAGAGGGGGGGGTGTGAATGTTTTTTATGCTGTGCACGGCGAAAATTCACATAATTGCAGTTGGAATTTCACAAACAAGAGAAGAGCGCGTAAGCAGAAAGCGCAAAGTAAACAGTAAAGCGAAAAGGAAACGAAAACGAAATCCACTGTAAGAGCACAGTAAAATGTTGTAAGTACACGACTGTTTTATACCCTGCACGACAGTAGGACTTGGCAGGCGTCTTTTCAGAGTTAGAAAGAAAGTTTTTTGATAAGGATGATTGAGGTTAGGTTGCTTGGAGTGCCTTGACGTTTGAGGTTAGGTTCTTAAGAGGAAACTGAAAGTGCTTAGGACCTTTACCAATTTGAGCCTTTAGGACATAAAAAGAATGCTCTAAAGATGTTAATTTTACTGTTATAATTCCCTAATCTTTAACACACCTTGAAGAAAGATTTCCTTTAAGGAACCCCAACTGCACTTGCTCTCAGACCTCCCAAGGAAACAGCACACGGAACAGTTTCGATGCTGGTCATTAAGACTGAATTAAAAGAAATCGCGAGGGTTGCGATACTGCCTGCTCCACCTGGCTCCCTTCCCCCCTTGGCCATTGTTGCCATGGCGAAGACAATTTCGAGGTGGGTGGGAACTCTGCTATGACTTTAATTAAACTCCGTAAGCTGCTGCTGATTATTAATTATAATGCAACGGCAACGGCAACAGCTGCAGCTGCAGATCACGTGGCATTGCGTGGCAGGAAGGTGCACAGCAAAATCTGAGGGACCCTTGCAAAGTATCAAATCTCGCACGCCCACTCGAAGGGGGAGTTAACTTAAAGAGGGCGGCGCACTGGAAATATGAGAACTTTAATGAAATGCCGAGTGCATCTCAAGACTTACCCCCCTCCCCCCGCTTCACCTTTCGAACTATCGACGGATCCAATTTGCAAATTATCAAACGGTATATTTGCATCCAGCCACATGCATTGGAAATGTTCCCTTTTTTGCGGCAACTTGAGGCAAAGGCAGCGGCAGCAAGATAACTGAGTGTGTTGTCCCTCTGTGTGAGTCCGAGCTGAATGTCATGGTTAGCTGCACAGTTGCATATGCCTGCGCTGGCATACCCTGTAAATGTGTTAGAGAAAGTATGCATGTATGCATGTTATGTATGTGCTGCCAAGAAGAAGGTAGAGCAAGTTAGTCTTCCACAGTTGAAGTTCACTTGAACTAGTTCCTTCTTTGCCTTCACTTTGTGTAGTATCTTGTTGTCTGGTACACCCCAGTGCTTGCTCTACACGCTTGTTTGATATTTGTTTATTCCAGAATTCTCATAAATTCACGTTTTGGCTTTTTGGCCACATTTCTTGCCACGTTCCACACGGCTGTTGCAACCTTTTACCGAACGTTTTCGTCATTCACAGTTTTTTGCCTGGAGCACAGTAGACCACATACACACACACACACACACATAGACACACACACACATACCTGAACTGGTATGCAGTTTAGTAGGCAGCGCATGCAGCATCATTCGACCAGGTCCTGCCTGTTGCCTGCGACGGGCGAGTCAAATCTCTCAAAGATTCCCATTCATGGTGAAAAAAAACCAAGAAGAAAATGTTATTCTCGGCAGGTCGATGTGCTAATACTCTTGCTTGGTTCGCCGCTGACTTTTGGTTAATACAATACTTCGAATATATAATAGAACTATAATCAAATTAATATTATACCAGTGTTCTGTCTTTCAATATAATTAAAATGCAGAAAATAAAGAAATGTATGAATATACAAAATAAAATCGGTATAATTATGGTATTGTATATTAATTAAATACTCCTTTAATGCAGGTACCTTGATAATAGTGGTACAAATATATTATGATACAGAATTGCAGTATATAATCCTCCAATTTTGATATAGAAATCCAAAGAATAAATTAAATATTTTTTTGTACAAATTAACAATTAAAATTATTATTTTAAATTTCATTTCATTTTAACCTTTTATCAAGGACAAAGTGATATAAAGCACTGGTAAGTTTTATTGCCGTATCTTCTAAAACAATAAAAATCGGTAGAGAAGATATATAGCAGCGATTCGATACAGCAATAAGAAATATATCTGCAAAGTTATATCAACTTTGATCTAAAGACAGTTGAGTTGCTACAGACAGGCAAAGCTAATTCGACTTGTTGTTGATTAAAAATATATTTACAACGAGAAGACGCTCATGATCAGTTAAATATTATATATATAATTAAATTACATACATCGGGGAGACAGTCAAAATATAATAATATATATATAAATTAATTATATTTAAATAATAAAGTAATTTATGTTTATTTTATTTTTTTTCTTTTCCTTAATTGCATTAAAATAGTGCAACCTCATGGTAGAACTTTTATTCCTGAGAAAAACTTTGTTAAAATAATATTAAGCCATAACCTATTTCACTGACCATGAGTGTTGTTCTGTGTACAGTCTGTTTCTTTCTGAAAATGAATATACCCTGAGGAAGGGTATGCAAATCCGCACAGCCACCCACAGTGTTTTGTTTGCCTTGGCTTTTCATGTGTGTCCTTAATGCCTGCCAACCCACACCCCATGAACACACACCACACCCTCCCCCCCGCAGCTCACTGCCACAACAAACACCTCCTTTTTCGCGCTGTTGTGTGTTTTCAGGGAACTTGGTTATGGTAATCGAATTTCAAATTATTGCCATGAGCTATGTATGTACTATATGTAGGCATGTCTGACATGCAGAATTGACAGGACAGCACACACAGCCAGGACACCACACACACACAAACACACCCGCTGCACACACACTCTACACACACATACAGCTGCAGACACAGCACTCACACAGGACACATATGACTCCAGCTGCGTGTTTTTCATATCTGCGTTGCTCCCCCTCTTCCTCTCTCTCTCTCTCTTTGTCCCATTCTCCCTCCTTCTCTCTCTCTCTTTGTTCCAAGTAGCCATTTCCATTTCCCCCTGTCCGATCATGTGGGTGTGTCCGTGTGTGTGTTTGTGTTTTGGGTTTGTGTGTGAGTTTTTTTAACGATTCTTTTTTTTTTCTTTGGCAGTCTTTGCCTTTTTTGCGATGAATTTGTTTTCGGTTCAGTTAGGTTTTTTTTACGATAGTTGTTGCTGTTGTATGGGTGTGTGTTTTGTTGTGTGTCTTGTTGTTTTGCTCGTGTCCCATTTCCTATGTCCTTATTGTTGTTTACATCCTGTTTTTTGCGGGTTTTGAATATTTTTGCGGCGCATGTTTTGCCATGTAATAATTTAATTGTCGGATTTGGAAGCTTAAAAACAACCCGCAGCGCATTTCCCCCCACCCACCTAACACCTCTGCCTCCCCCTACTAAACACCCTTCGGTAGTGTCGCAGGTGAACCTGAACTCTGACAGTTGTTTTTGTCTGACACACATGAAACTATTCTTCATGTTTGACTTTAGTGTTGCCCATTGACAAATCGTCATGCCAGACAGAGACAAATAGAGAGTGAAGTACGTGCGGGAACACTTTAAAGCAGCTTTAGTAACACGTTAGCCAACACTTAAACTGCAGAATAGAAAAAAATAAAGGCAAAGAGTGCAGTTTAAGTTGTCTAACTAGTGCGTTTATTGTGTGATTGAAATAAAACTTGGAGATGAGGTTTACAATATATTTAGCTATATCTATGCCAAATTAAAACATAATGAGCTGTATACTTCGCTTGGAAATTACATTCAAAGTTAATATTTTAATTTTTAAGGGAAGTGGGCGTGACAATTTGAATTTTTAGTTAACTTTCGCTGGGTGCGATATAGATGAACCTTTATACCAAATTTAGTGACTCTGACTTTCCTAATAACTGAGATCTTTGCATTCATACGAACACAACTTTACAGAACTAAATCCTTGTGTGCTCTGCCACGCCTTTCTCCCACTATTTACGCTATGCTAAGCCCTGCAATAGCTTTTGCTAATCCGCCAGCAGTCGTTATCTTTCGTCTGCTCTTCGCTTTGCATCTTTCATTGGCCCCCGTGCTGAAATTGATTTCAATTACAGGCAATTAAGCGAAAGATATCTGGCAAAAAGAGAACTTGCTGCACTTTACATTACAATACAAACAAAAGCCAAAGACGCTAACAGCTGCAAACAATCAATTCGCAACTCCCCGCTCTTCCCACCCCTCCATAGCACCTTGCATTTCCGGCAGCTCCGACAAAGGCGGATACAAAGTTTTTATCCACTTTCGGCGATTTCTTACCCCGCTAAATGCAAATAAAATCAGGAGAGAAAAAGCTTTTCCTCGACTTGCCGAAGGGTGGATACCCTTAAAGATTAGGGCTTGAGTGCACATCGATTGTTATAAGGTTTAGTTATATATCAAAGTATGCAATTTGATTTGACATATCATGAGTTTTGTGTAGGGTAAGGGAAACCTGATTCCCATTAGATATTTTTTATTTATTTATTTAATTTAAAGCCGAACTATGGGCAGTCTACTCTATAAAAGTAAAAGCAATTTATAATGCTAATATTATTTTTAATCAATACTAAATATATATTACATTATTTTCATATTTTCCTGTTGCAAACTGTACGGACATAATTAATCGACTCCATTGGTCAAAATTCTACGTGAAAATAGTTTAATTGGATGATATAATAAAGTATTAAGGATTATTCATCTTGTATATCTTTCCAATTAAGGTTTGAATGTAAACTATTTTCCCATATCAGCACAAGCAATTTTTATTGTGAAAATCTACACATTTTACTGATTGTTCCTATTAAAACTATTCTATAAAGGCAACCACTATAAACTATAAAGATTTCTTAGGTTTTTAAAATCAACACTCATTTTTAGATATTAATTAAAGTATAGCTTTTAAGGGAATATAAATTTAGTGTTCAGTTTAAATATGATGTGATAAATATCATGGCAATATCTTAATAAATAAGGTTCTAAATATTTTATATTGAATAAAAATACAACAAAGTACTTTGTTTTAATAAACTTTGGACACCTTATCATTGTTAAAAAAAATAGAAAGATTTTTAACAAATATCATTACAAGTTTACTATCATTTCATTTATCATTTCTTTTGTCACATCATTAATATTATATCATTTCATCATCATACATTTATCTTTCCAATTCGACCTAGCAGTAATTAACTGTTAATGATCATATATATTAAAGTGATCAAATCGGATAAGTATTTTATTTGGTACGCACAAACACAATAATAATGGTACACAAGGTGCTGGGTATCTCACAGTTGAGTGCGCTCAAAAGAAGCACGACAACTGTTCAAGGAAACCCAAAAGTGGGAACAGTTCAGTTGCTCATTACCTGAGTGGCCTCTCACAAGAACACAAGCACAGCACACGTCGAGCACATTTCTTGCGCAAAGAGAGTTCGCATTTCACTCAATGAGCGCTGAGTGCTTTCCGCAAGCATTCCCAATGGGGGGAGGGGGGCATCTTAGTCGGCTTGGCGCACACATGCGTAGGTGTCTTGGCGCTCGTGAGAGCCACAGATAGAGAGAGAGAGAGAGGGGAGAGCACGGGAGCGGGAGAGAGACAGTTGTGTTGTCTGGCTGTAAATTGTGATCTCGTGGCTGACTCACACATTGCAGCACATGCAAACGAGTCTGCTGCGTGTGTGTCTGCGTGTGTGTGTGTGTGCGAGAACGACGTCATCACTATTGATTCTTTTTGGGGCCCGTTTGCTCAGCAGCTTCCTCCGCGCACCCCTTAGCCTCCGGCACTGCATTTTAAACTGGTTTCTAGCAGCACCAGTAACGAGCGATACTTACAGGGTATTACGGGGTATGATGCAAGTGAAACAAAAGAAAGTTAATGACAGATCAATGTGAGTAGAAAGAGAAAAGATAAGAAACGAGTTGAAGATCAACAGATGAAACTGTTATGCCTGGTTATGTTATTAACAGAGTATGTTAGAGTAGCTATGCTTAGATATGTTATTAACAGAGTATGTTAGAGGCGACTCCTCAGTCTGCGATCATTTTCGCCGCCTTTGTTGTTGCCATTTCGCTTGTGCCAAGTAACATTTCCAATTTGAAGTTTTGACATTTGATTCCATTTGGAATGCGTGATCTTCTGCCTCTTAAAAGGCGTAGCCACATCACTTTCTACTCTCTCTCTCTATTGTTCTCTTTGCGCGCTCTCTTCTGCTTTGCGAGCCAATCCTTGCGCGCCCGACTTTGTTCCAACTTTGCGACCTCTTTTTCCTTTGTGCTCACACACACACACACACACACATAGACAGTCCCACACAGGCACACCCTTGCAAAGCCTTGAAACGTGTTCTCGGAACACAACGCAAAACTAGTTCCAATGGCGTCCGGTAGGCGCTCGAGTGATTTACTTTCCCGCCGCGAACACAATTCCAATTCCGATTCCACAATTCCAACCGCAACTCGAGCCTGCACAGCATCCAGCGAAGCTTTATTCACGCTTCTATTCTCCTGCTTGCTTCCTCTGCCTCTGCCTCTGCCTCAGTCTCTGTCTCTACCTTTGTCGCCGTCGGCGTTCGCGTCTGCGCAACTTTTGATTTTGCCTGGAACCGGTTTGCCGCCTCGGTTCCAGTCTCCGTCTTAAAGTCTTTCTGTGCGTGTGTGTGTGTGTGAGTGGAGTCTGTGGCTGTAACAACAACTGACCCTCGAGCAACACCAGCAACAAAAACTACTGAATAACCAGAGCGTGCCAGCCGACGAATTTGTCGTGATCGCTATCAGTCAAGTGCTTGGTGGGTGTACCGCAATGGCCAAAGCGCTGCAGAATTGTACAAAGAGTAAAAAGTGAAGGCATAGTGTATTTATATATTTATTAAAATTCAATGAAATATTTGTTTGATATTTATTTATTTTTTTATACATTTATATATATTATTATTTTATTTAATTTACGGAATTTTCTTACGTCAACTAAAGCTGATTTCTTGTTATTAGTTTATAATAGCAATAATTGTTTTATTGGCTGCAGTAGTTGCTCAAATAAATTTTACTATTTAATTATATCTTTTAAATATAAATAAATAACAGGATATACACACAAATATACAATAACATATAAATAAATAAATGACTCAATAGAGACACTTTGAATTAAAATTTCACAGATATAGTTAATTTAAATTTATTTTATATTAAGTCAATGTGAATTATTATAAACGAAACGACTTAGGTAAACCTAATTTATAACTAACAAAAATAAAGGAACAACGGAATTGCATAACCATCGCTTAAGCTATATGTAAATCCCTTACAAAAATTAATATTAAGTAAGAAGAAATATTTAGGTATTTTGTCTTACACTTACGCCAGCCTATACATTCTTTAATCTGTCTGAATGAACCCAAAGATCTGTTATGTTATTTAAAATAAATACCTCAGACTAAGAAGAATGATTTTCTATGTTCCTTAATTGTTGTTGTTTTATGTTGTTTGCTGTTTATTGTCTTATATTATATTGTATAATATTTTTCAGGTCAGTTATTATATGGCAATAAGTTGCGGAATATATTTACTCAATTGCAATTAGATCATGTTTTTATCGAATACTTAGAATAACAACCTTTGGTAGATACCTGGCTGACTATAACAAGAACCTCTTCTTTAAATTGGAATCTAAATGGCTTGTTTTACTTCTATGAAGCATTCAAAAGTCATTTTCTTGGTAGAAGGTGCTAACACACTTCCAATTGGCGGGTTTCTGCTGTTTGTGTGTGTGTAGGTGTGTGTGTGTGTGCAGCAATGCAAATGTCAGCCAAGCAACATGCGCACAAAGTCTGTGGGATGAAGTTGCAAGCAATCTCTGAATCGTAATGAGACTTTCTCTTGCCCTCCAGCTGCTGATGCTGCCCTCTTACACGTGCTCGGCCACAATAACTTCACCAATGAACTCTACCAATCGGCGTCTTTATAAATAGAACACACACACACATTAATATCTAATAATACTTGAAATTGTATCAACAATATTAGAATCGTGAACGACAAGTAAACACGAACGGTGTGGCCAGTAATCGACGCTGTGATACCCATTACTATGCAGATAAGGCAGAGTTGCAGGGAGAGAGAGAAAACAAAAAATTAAGGAAATCACGATATATTTAAAATTATTTTGATAAATTTATGGACAGCTACACAATATATCGATTTAACTTATTTATTATTTGTTTTGTCACGATTGCGACAATTTTAGTGGTATTTGTTGTTGGTATTTTGTAGGGTTGTCATATCTAAAGATTCATAAGTAAATTTTCATATTTTTTAGAAGTTTATGCACATTCTAAAAGTAATGAGACGTTGACCTAGTTGGCAACTCTAATATTGCCAGTAAGTTGATGAAACTCTACAAACTCTTCAGCGTTGTCACCTTCTGTGCCAACTGAATATACCCACTACCAGTGTATACCCTTTGTATCGGCATTGCGGGGGCGTTTGATTGCGTTCTCTTGCTTTCACTCTCTTGGCATCTTTCTCGCAGTGTATGAACTAGATCGCTCGCGTGTGGTTGTCGTTCTTTTTATCGCTGTTGTTGTTTTTATTGCTGCTTTGATCCATTTGCATTCACTTTTTATGTGGCTGTCTCTGTCTCGCTCTCTCAGTGGGGGTGTGTGTGTGAGTGAATTTATGACACAAAATATATCAGAAATTTAAAATGCACTAAAGACCCGAAAATAAACTGTGCACATAAAATAAATACTTAAACGGTCAACGGTACTTACGGTCTTCAGGCTTAATTATTCCTAAGCGATTACCGGAGGAGGTAACACGGCTCGAGGTGAGGTTAAGTTGAGTTTGAGCTCAATTTGTTGTTGCCGAAATCTCTGTTGTGCTCATTTGGCCAGTTAACCCTTCGTATATTGCCGAGTCAGCGACTTGAACCCATTACACACACTCACACACACTTGCAGAGACATTCACACTCACACTCGCACTTCTTCCACATTGCGAACTTCAAACAAGAAGCACTCACAGTTCTGTTTGTACTCAAGTTACCACTCATTGCTCTCGCTCTCTTAACTCAACACTGCTCTCGCTCGCTCTCAACAGAAAAAAAAACTCCAGCAAAATAAACCAATAGAGAAACAGCCGCCACTGACTCAACAGCAACAACAACAACTGTAACAGCCGCTGTGCTGAGTTAAGAGCGGTGAGAGAGCGAAACTGAGTGAGAGAGAGCGAGCGAGCGCGCGCGTCTCTGCTGCTGTGGCTGCTTCGGTTACTGATTGGAATTTTTTTGGTGCATAACAGCGGCATAACAGCGCACGGACAGAAGCAAAAACAACACCGAGCAAGGCGGACGTGTGTGCGCATTTTGTTGATACGAATCTACAAATTTTGTGTGTAAGATCCCAACAACAACAACAACAACACCAAGAATAAAGGCTGTTACAACTCAAAACAAAACAAAATAATACGAAAAATAAGAAATACAAGTAGAGATAACAAAATATTAACGAATTCGTCAAAGAGTTGCCTTGCTCGCCGAAAGTGTTGTACAATTTACCTGAGAAAGAAAGAAAGAGAAACAAAAACAAAGTCAGCAATCGAGTAAAAAACGTTAAGATACAAACAACAACATCAATAACGCGTCGAGGAAACCGCAGAGCACAGTCGCAATTTGGGAAATCACGCGTACTTCAACCAAACAGCTGTCAATAGTGAAGAGGCACAAAAAATACAAAAAATACAACAAAAAAAAGCTAAAGCAACAACACGAAAAAAAGCTAAAAGAATTTCGTGTTTTTATCAACTGAGCAAGTCGGCACTTTTTTCTTGTTGTTTGTCGATTTTGACGTCTCTTGCCTCACGTGTGTATCGGTGTGTGTGTGTGCGTGTACGAGCTGTGTTTGTGTGAGTGCGTCGCCTTAGTTTGTCTTTGGTGTAAAAAGTGCAGAAAACGAAACGAAACGAAAAGTTCGAGTAATAAAAAAGTGTTAAATCTTTCGCATTTGCCTTCTCCCGTTACGTCTCTCTCGGCTCGTCTCGTCTCGTCACTTACCGGCATTTTAATGACGTCACGCTAAGCAAAAGCAGCAACAGCGACAACAACAACGAGAAGAACAGCGACAAAAGCAACTGAAGAATCAGCGAAAGTCTTGAACGCATCTGTTTCCTCTGCGCCTTCGCCCTCCTACTTCCCTCCTGCTCCATCGCACTCTCACTCTCTCGCTCTCGCTTGCTCGCTCTCTCTCGTGTGTGCAACAACAAACAAAAATAGCAACAAGCAGCAGCAGCAGCAACAACAACAACAACGAGAACAACAGCAACAGCAACAACAACAACGAAGGAATAAGAGCAACGGCGAGCTTCTCTTAGCGGCTTTAACTTAAGGTGCTTATCGAGTTTTAAGGTTATATATTCTGTTATATTCTACCGATTCGACACACACACACATGCAAGTATATTGCGCATACGTGTGCGTGTGTGTGTTGACCAAACAACACGCTGAAGTTTGTTTCTAATATTTGTTAGGTTAGAAGAGAAGGGGGAGACAGAGAGAATGACGCATGTCGAGCTCTCAATAATTCGCAGTGTAATCATTTTTTGTAGATCCCAACTGCGGCTCAACTTCTTCAACTTCTTCATGTGGGGGCTAATGAACTGCGCGCCATTTAAATATGTTTGTAGATCATAAGGGGGATAATCGAAATGGTCTTGCACGAATCAAGTTCTTAAAGTTATTATACATTCTATTCAGCAGTATAATTATCTACGATCCGAACTAACTTACTTTTATATTCAGTAACTTACCAAGACTTAAGATATCTTTAAAAGGTGTCTGCCACAAATTAGATTCAATTCATAAATTTGCAATATCACAGTTGATAGTTGTTCTTTTTTCTTTTTCCAAGATATTAACACTAAAGTTATTTACTTAATTATTTGCCAAATCATTAGTTCAAGATTTATTAGTTCTTTTCTATATATTTAATAATATAGAAATAAGTGTAACAAAAAAAAAAACGTTAGTATACCCATTTTTGACAATTTTCAGTTGTCGAAGCGTGTAAAAAAATAGTGGTTATAATCTATTATATATTCATAATCCATAAAAGATCACCAAGAAGGCACGCATAGAATAATTACATAGGAAAAAAAGTGAATATGCAACATTAGTTCTATTATTTTGATAGCAATGCACAATAATATATTTATTACATATAAATTTTATAGTAAATAATGGAGTATATGTATAACAGATAATATGTATATTAGTATATATAATTTGCCGAGGGGTTTTCTAAACACTACAATCCTCAGCGACACTGACTTCACCTTCTTTTTTTTATATATGTATTACCAATTTGTATCTGAAATCAAGTTTTATATATAATACCCCAAGCTCTTATTGCTGAAACCTCCTCAGTAAAGAGCTTTAACTTCAGTCTCGCACTCTTCACGTGTCTCGCTAGTTTTCCCATTATAATCTTTAGTAATTTCCTTCGCCTCTTTGTGTCGTTTCTTGTGGCCAATTGAATTGGAACAAAAGCTGTCAAAACGTAATAAATGAAACAGCAAAGTCGTCTGGAAAACACTAAATAAATTGCCGGCACTGTTGAATGTCGATATGCATCTTCGAAAGTTGCGCGGGTAGACAAAAAAAAAAAACTCAACTCAACAAATGCCAGAGGTGAACCCGGTTCCAGTTCAGTTTCGCTTTTGCTTTGCCTTTGCTTCGGCTTCGGAATCTTTAGGGCTCTCTGGCATGACTAATCGATTCGATTTTTCGTCCAAAACCTTCAAGGCAAACTCTCGCAACCCAACACACACACACCCAAACACACTCACACACACACACCCAGAGCTGAAAATATTGGTTGAAAAACTTAAAAGTCACTGGACAAATTTCATGAGCTTTTTTGACATTTTAAATTGCAATTGAGGTTCATAAACTGTTGTCAGGCACTGTAAGACATCCTCTAAAGACTTTTTCATTCTTCTTCTTTGGAATCACATTCTGTTTGTATCAATGATCACCGTTGCTGGCCTGATCTTCTTCTGCTCTCCTCGTTTTCTTTTCATTTCATTTTTCCACATTTAAACACATAGAAAAGTTTTGATATTTCAAAAACATGTGCTCGTTCGATTCTAAAAATATATCTCCGCATTTTGGGCGCTCTCGCAGCAACAAAATAGATGGAAAAATAAAGCTCCCCAGAAAGTAGACATGGGTTGTTGTTGTTGTTGTTGGTAGTGTGACCATAGTTGTGGGGCAGATTAATAAGTTTGTACTTCCCGTATCCTATAAATATCTCTAGTATAAATACCCGCATACACACGCACACACACACAAAAATATTCAACGTGTTGTGAAGAAATATAAAAAAAAAAAGAAATTATATATATGAAATGCAACGTGTTTTGCTGATCTCCCTCTCTCTCTGTCTCTCTGTCTCTCTTGGCGCGACAGCTGTTTCACATTTTTGGATGTATCTGCAGCTGTGCCCGCCTGCCCCCGCTCCCCTCCTCCTCCTGCGTTGCCTTACCCCTTCTCCGGTTTGGCAGACATCAGAAATAAGTTTCGTGCATGAAATTTTTGCATCCAAAAGCAGCAGAGCAGCAGTAGCAGCGCATTATATAAGCAGCGCTGCTTTAACCCTTGGTTGCCCATGGTGCTGCTCGCGCCTCTTGCTAAATTAATATCAATTGAAAACCAAATTAATTGTTTAACCTTTGCATGGAGTGTCAAGGGGCAGGGGAGGAGTGGAGGGGAGTGGCGCCCTTTGGGGCGTTACGTTAGCCTTCTGCAAGCTGCTTAAACAAATTAGTTCAAAGTTTAATTTAATTTCATTTGCTGCAGCTGCCTTTGGGCAGCACATTAATTATTGTTGCTGCTCTCTTAGCATTTTTCGCTTGTTCATCTCCCTCTCGCACTCTCTCTCTCCCTCTCTCTCTGGGTTTATTTTTAAGTTGAATAAGTTTTTGCACATGCAAAATATAATTACGAAAAATGTATTCAAAATTTGTGTGTTTTTTTTTTTGGTATTGTGTGCGTGCGATAAGCAGCAAGCTTATGAATATTATGCCAACACATATTGTACATATGCTACGTGTGTGTGTGTGTGAGTGAGAGAGAAGTAGAGCAAGAGAATGAGAGAGCTGTGCTCATTTTAATATTTTGTATACTCTCGGGAAAAGTGTAATTCCTAAATTTGGGATTATTATTCTCACTCTCCCTCTCACTCTCTTTCTCTATTCCTCTCGCTCTCTGTCTCTCTTTTTCCCTCTCTATCTCTCAGTTGTACATTTCAAAACGATATTCATTCGCCTCCAAAACAGATTTTAGACTCTGATGTAATTAGCTGCCCGCCTTTCAAGAAATCGATTCTGCTCGTGCCTCTGCGACGATGTTCAAAATAAACAATAAACGATTGTGTGTGTATTCGTTTCTCTTTTTGTTGTGCTCTACATTCAAAAAAAAAAAAAAAATAGATGATAATGAAAAGCGAAATAATAATATTTTGGGTTGACTTAATTAAAGACTTTGGCAAAGATACCCATTATGCACAGTGAAGATTAGATTAGTTTAACAATTCTATTGATTATTTTATGCATAATAAGTAGGGAGGGAATATAATTATTAATAATATAATTAAATTTCTACAAACTCTTAACTGCGTATTTAACTAGAGTTCGCCTTTGCACTGGCACAGGGCCGTACCGACGGTCTCGGGGGTCCTGGTTCAACTTTTTTTTGGGGGCTCCTATTGTAATTGCCTTGCATTTAAATATAGACTGTAATAAGTTCATAAAATAAATTATAAATTGATGAAAGAGATTATATTTTAATTTTTGCCAATTTCATATTGGCAATATCATCAATAGTTTCTAGGAAATCTATATATCGGGCCCCTTTATTCTCAATTCACAATATTTCCAATGCATTCAATAATTCTTTCATCAAATATTTATTATAAAACCATTAGAAGTTGCAAATGACCCCACAAAGTATATATTTTCTTGCTCAATCCGTTCTTTCTATCTCTCCCTTGTGCACCCCACACCCCGCACACGCCCAGCTACGGGCCTGCACTTGCCAGCGTATTGCGAGCCTGTATTTCATCTTGTTTTCACTTTTGGCACGTTTTGCGATGCTTCCTTTGACTTTATACGAGTACAATGCCAAATCTAGGAACCTCAGGCAATTCGATACTTAATATTTCATTTAGACTATAAATTGTGCTGAGAAGCAAAATTTAACTGCTGACTTAATCGCAAGACTAGCGAAACCCATAAGCTTTGAAGGTAAAAGAAAAAACATTAATATGTTTATTGATGATTCGGAAGGGGGAAAAAAAGGTTCGACAAATTTTCGACAGATTGAAAAATGCGAAAATAATTATGCAGGCGAATGAATGACAAGCGTTATTAATTGCTCTTATGTTCAGTCAAATATACCTTATATACTTATCTCTCTGTAGATATGTATTCATGTATATATTGTTGTGCATATATCTACATACCTTGTCCGCTTGCGATGACGTTGTCGCGGCTGAGGAAACCTCTTTGAGTCAGAGGAAAAACTCTTCAGCCTTTTGTTCTTTGTCACCACCTTATCAGATGTTGGGTTGGCAAAAAGGGGCGTGTCTCTTCATCCCCCGCGCCTTGGTATAGCTCCACACCCTACACACCGTACACACATATAGGGTCTCCGGTGTTTAACTTTTATCTAATCGCATTTGTTGATAGCAACTGTCGAAGCCGCATCGTGTTGCGCCTTCTCTTTTACAGCTTTGTGCCTTGCGTTTTCCCGATTCTTTTTCACATTTCTGCCTTTTATGGGGCTTCGCTAAGTATGTGGGGTTCGTGGGGTGACAGGGTGACAGGCCACTCTACCTAGTGGTGGGGTCGGTGCGTTATGCGTCGCCCCCGCGAGAGTTTTTTTTCTTTCTTTCGTTTTTTTTTTTTGCAAGTGTTTCCACTTTGCGATGTTTCTGCAGCTGCCGACGGCGCAAGTTTCCCATTTCTGTTGCGGTCGCGATTATGTGAGGCCTTTCAAAATAGCAAAGAGCGCGGCATGCATGCGGGCTCTACGTAAACACGCAATCCAATTGTTGCCTGGCACAAAGCTGGAGCTGGAGAAGAGACTCGACTGTAGCTGCAAGTGAAGCCCGCCGCTTGCTAATCACTTGCCAATGCGGATCGAGAACATATAGAGAAAGAGTCACACACACAAACACACAAAAGACACCCACAAGTGCGCTCTATATGGGTGTTTATACTCACTCGAGTAAGTCCCATATCTACGGAACTACAATACACAAATACAGAAATAACTTTTCACAATAAGCTGTGAATAGCCCCCAACAACAACAACAGCAACAACAACTCGTCGACGGCGCAGTCAACGTCAGCTGACGGCAGCGCTGGCGGCGTCATCAGTTGTGAGCTGCGCCGCCTTATCAGCAAAGCATTCGATTCCGCAATATACGGGTTAAGCAACGCGACTCGCAATGCGCAACTTATCCAAAAGGATCGGAGTTTTCTATATAATCGATATAAACAGGCGGGGTAAATCCAGCAAAGTGGAAATAATTAAAAATAAATGTATATATATGTACAGCTCTGTATAGAATAGGATCTCCTTACTATATCATTTCGTCAGCTCGTATGTATTGCTTAATAGGTACCTTTTTTATTCTACCTATTCCAGAATTGATGAAAAAATATCAATGCAAGATATGATAATAATCAGTTCATTCCCAGTGCAGACATTAAAAACATACTTAACCTAATAATTATGTCAAAACCTAGAAAATCGCCATGTGGGATCAATATGTGTAAATATAATATATAAAAAAGGTATACACATTAGATTATCATATTAGGCAGATACGTATATTGTACAATTAGTCCAAATAGAACGAAAACTCTATCGACATATAGTAAAAAAAAAAAAAAAAAGGAAAAAAAATAGAAAATAGAAAAAATATTTATATATATTCAAATAATTCAAATTGAAAAAGATTCATAAAATTCTTCATGATACTTTGTGATATATAATTAATATAAAATATTATTTACCATAAAATGCAACTCAATAAAGTTATCGATAAGCCAAAGGCAACCTTTCTCTTGTGTTTGATCTCAGCACCTTTCATCTCCACTTTATTGTCACAGCTTTCATCAATATTTGAGACGCTGACGAACACTAGTGGATACAAACATATGTAAATACATATGCACATCATACAAGATCCATATGTGGCTACAATGCTGTGTATGCAAATGCCCCGACTCTTTCACACTCTTCTGGCTACTCAGTTGCTCAGTGCTAACCTTCAAATGAAGAAGAAAGAAAAAAAAAAAAAAGTTACCAAAATTTGACACCAGACTTGAAACTCGTTGAACTTGTTTGGTCTGTTCGTCGCTGTCGCTTTTTTTTTTTATATATCATCTTCGTTTCGTTTCCTTTTGTTTTATGTTTATTCTTTTTTTTTAATTAAGTATATTTCGATTTCTGCTAATTCAGCTGCTGTTTTAGCTGTCGATTTGAATTGTGAATCGATTTATAATTGATAATTTTTCGGTTTGCTCAAGTGCATTTGGGGATAAGGTTGTTTGTAGGTCAGCGGATGCTATTATCATCGACTATTGGAATATATCGGAACCTTCGATTATTCTTAGCCCACCCATTTCAACAGATTCGGCCGGCACTATTTAGTTGTAGGCGAGTTTATTTTCGTTAGCCATTTCCATTTTTCACACTCGTCCGCCTATAAATTTTCTCTTGGCCCATGTATCCAAAACTGCGTCAATGACATGCCTAGCCGCCTGGCATTAGCTGTGTGTATCCATGTATCTGTGTATCTATATTCTATATAGATACTTACATACATACACACACCTCCGCTCGGCTGGTTACTTTTGTGTGTGGGCGGCGGCAGCGATGTTTAAAAGTGCTGGGAGAAAAAGTTTTAAATTCTTTTTTTTTTTTCAAAAAGAAAAGACCTTTAAAAATTATTCAAATACATACAGACAAAGCAGAACACCCTGTCACAGTTGCACGCACAGCCAAATAGGAGACTCGTTTTGCCAAAAATGTAACCAAATGTAGCTGATAACTCTGATTGATCTAATTAAGTTTAATTGTTTGCTTTATACTAACTTTCTTCAAGAGTGTAAAAGAGATCTTGCCATGTATGAGTATTGATAATCTTGATTTTACAGCTCAGTTCCTCTGTCTGTCAACGCATTTTGTGATTAAAGACGGTGAAGTCACCAAATTAAAACAAGAAATGATTATAAACTTTGACTTGACGACGGTTTAATACCCTTGCAGTTGTTAGCATAGGTCTTAGGTGATTGCAAGTTTATTCAAAGCAGCATTTATTTATTGAGGCTGAACAAGAATATATATGTATAATTTTAATTACATCCCATCTTGTATAAAGAGTATAAATAACACTGAGTCACCTTAACTATTTTTAGAGCTAGACAAACCAAATTTGGAATGTAGATTCTCGAAGTCAATCGACAGAATTAGTTAGTTTTAAATTTTGGTTGCCTCCTCCCACACAATTTGGTTTTATTAAATGTTAGAGGAACTATAAAGAGTATCTTACAGTTACATTCGATTGTGGTAGCTTGCGTCACTTTTTTTTGTTTTTATCTCTTTGCAGAAAAACATTCATAATTTAGATAACTGTGAGTATGGCACAAAAAACAAACTTGTTTAGAAATTGCTTATTGTACTCAACGTGAAAACGGAAATATATACGTTATACCGTTATACGGGAACAGAGCACATAAAAAAAAAAAATAATAAAATTGTTTATAAAACAATACTGTGCAAAGATATATTCAAGAGTTTTGAGCTCTGTGAGTAAAAATAAATGTATGAAAATCAGCTTCAAATAGTTTTTAATTTGTTGACATAAATTTTAAAAAGTGAAATTTATTTTTTTTTTTCATCAGCAATTTGTATTATATCTAATCTATGTTGACTATTTTGTGGCATTCAATATTTTTGCTGGGTTTGGTGTGAATGGGTAACTTTTTCTTTGCTTTGTATGCTAGTTTTTGATTCATGCGCCGCAGATAAGATAAGATTGTGTGTGTGCACATGTCGAAAGTGAAGATAAAAGGATCATAGTATCGAATAAAGCATACGACAACAATAAAAGTTCGAGTGGAGACAGCTATGATCGATTCATTTCGTACTGTATTTTAACACTCAATTCAAGATGAGATCAACTCTAAGTTTAAAATGAAAAGTAAAAGTCTAAATGGGTTTATAATGCGATCTATATGTGGCTTGGTGCGCTTAAGTGATAATATGTTTTAAATATATGTTTTTGATATTAATTTTAATGAACATTTGAATAGACTGTAAAGAAATCGTTAAGCTTTTAGTTCATTAGGCACTGCATCTCTCGAATAACTAACAAGACCTTTGCACGCTACTAATTTATAAATCTATCTGTACACACACACACACACACACGCATACACATATTGTCATCCATATATATACACACACTTGCATACAACGCTGTCTGCCTGTCTCTGTCTACTTATTGTGATACTTACTGTACACCAATCCAAACAGCTAAAATGTTTGGTTCAAACCTTAACGCCAGTTTTTCTCTCTTTACTCTCATTTCAGATAATGTAAACTCAGCGAATGCCTAAAGAAAAGCTTACACAAAGAAACCAAAAACAAAAGCAAAAGCAAAAGCAAAAAAAAATAGCAGCAAATAATAAAGTTACATGTGTATTTACTACATAGGAACGTTGTTTGTTCGAATCAAAATTCAAAACAAAACAGAAAAAAAGAAAACAAACATTTACAAAGGTTTTAACTACCCAAGCTACCACAGCTCTATCCCCAGCTTTGTAATCCACACAGAATACAAGTGTAAGCGCTAAAGCATAAGACAAGAACTCATACAATACGCTACCATTTATGCTAAATCTATATCTCTATACCTAATATCTATGTATATCTTATGTGTATAGGTGCTGAACTGTGCTAAGAACTGTTTAGTTTTGCGAAACAACTCAAAGTAATAATATAAACAGCGTCAAAGTAAATCGCGCAATATATAGACTAATATATATTTAATCGCCAGCTAAGCTATTCAGAAAGTCTCTCCTCATCTAATCAAGATCAAGACTCTCTACATATATATATATATCTGTCACTCACACGATATAATATCGCTGCAATGGCCAACGTTGTGAACATGAACAGCCTGCTCAACGGCAAGGACTCGCGCTGGCTGCAGCTGGAGGTGTGCCGAGAGTTCCAGCGCAACAAATGCTCGCGCCAGGATACCGAATGCAAGTTTGCCCATCCGCCGGCCAACGTTGAGGTGCAGAATGGCAAGGTGACTGCTTGCTACGACAGTATTAAGGTCAGTATTACCAGTACCTAGTACCTACCCAACTACCTACCTATCTACCTACATACAACATCTATCTAACCTATGCCCCGACATTTGAACCGTCTCAGTGGAGTCCACTCACACACACTCGCTTCTATCGTGTACATGTTTGAACCGTAGCTTATACGCTTTTATTTTACTATTAAGTTATATAATCCATCACGGCTTGAGTACTGTAAATCACCGAATACTAAATAGGAAGAATACCGCAGAGCAATGTTGAATCTGCCTTTGCCTTATGCTTCAGTATTGTATGCCGCCTCTTAATCCACTGGTGGCTGTCTTCCGCTCTCGCTCACTCCTTCTATGAACCAACTGTCTCTTTCTCTCTCGTATCCGTCGCTCCTGGCTTGCAACGTGCGCTTTTTATGCTTAATTGTGAGGAAGCTTTCGATAGCTAAAGCTCTCTAGCAACTTTTCAATGCGCTTTTCCTTTTCCCGTAAGTGTCGATGATCGAAATGAATATTGAAGGCTAAAGTGAAAGTTGAAATGAAATCAACGAATTAGTGATCTAAATCTGAAATAAGTGATAAAATATGCGAAAGATTCAATTTATAATAAAAAACTGAGTGATCTTAGCTGACACAACAATTAGACATGGATAACTTCAAGGTAAATTTCATTTTCTTTATTTTAATACTTCAAATATTGTTTAAGCTTGTACTTTAGGTTGAATTGTACTTCCTTTGGTCTATTTGACCTATTTGTGAAGAAGAGAGACGATATTTGATATATATATCGTAGGAAGAACCTCAGTCAAAATCGATATTTACCATGTGCAGTAGTCTAGACCTATTAACACCACTGAAGCTGTACCGGGTTGAAGGTACCACAAATGACTATATAATCATAATGATTAAATAAATATATAATCAAGATACTTAGTCATTTTATATTAGTCACAACAATCTAAATGAGTCCAAAATGAATAACAATTCTCTGTGGGTTGTAAACTCCAAGGCAATATAAATGTACCCACTGCAAGGGTATTCAAATTATGATTTGAAAAATGTTGATGCCGCTTTTTAGGCGCCGTGGCAGTGAGCCTTGTTTGGTTAACGGGACTTGCGAGTGGCAGATGGCGAGTTGCGGCCAGCAAACGACCGCCGGCACACGGCGGAAAGCGGAAGTCAGACGCTTTTGTTATTTTAACAAAAGCCTCAAAGCTATACACGAGAGGGGGCTGAACCTTAAAATTGGCACCCCCCTCGGCCCACCACGGCCTGTGCTCTTAGCCAGCGGTACCACACTGTGAGTCGAGTGTGCAAACAATAGTTAAAACTGATGTTTGTAAGTGGCTCTTGTTGTTGTTCTTCTCTGTGGATATTTTTTTTTTTTTTTTTTTTTTTTGGTTGATGTTGTGGCACGCTCTTGTTTCTGTATTTTTCACGCCTGTGCTCAAGAGCAGCGGTCCTAATTGAGACACTGCCAGGAACACAGCGCCGCTGCCCGTTTATTATGTTTTTCTTTCCTTCCCCCTCATCTTCTGTTTGTGTTTAAGTGGGCTAGTGCTATAATAGAATCATTATGAAGGGATCTTTCGAGCGATAATTGCATAGCTGTTTGCACTTATCTCGAAGGAAACCAATGCAGTGTTTGGGAAACGTTTTAAGAACAGATTTACATGTGTTAGGCTTGAAGTCTCTTGAAGTCTTCTCGGTATTAGGAGCTCTAATCAGTTCACCCTTAAACAAATCTGTGATGCCTTTAGTTTTGGAACTCGGTAGCAGCTGTCGTCAATTAATTAACTATTTAAGTAGCATGACTAGTTATTTTGCTGTATACCTTACCTTTTTTTCACTCGACCTAAGGGTTTGAAGGTTTATTCCATGAAATCCCAAACTCTCCTTTAAGATTAGTTAGTACTTTAACTAAACTACGTTTATTTTAGTTTTACTGACAATATCTTCTTACTAATTGTCGGTTTAAGCCCAAGTAACCAGCATTTGATTGCTGCCAACTATTTAAAGCACAAGGGTTGTTGGCATTGCCTACGGGTTGCTATGCGTTGCTACGGGTGATGTCTCCATGTGGCCACGACACTAATTTACAGCTAAGTTGCTGCATAGTGAACTTTGTATTGGCATTTGTGTGAAGGGGAGCGAGCAGGTAAAAACTCGAAATAGGTCAAAATAGATTGCGTAAGCAAACCAATGTTAGCAGTAAGCTCAGTTGGGCTAGATAGATGAGTGTTGAGTGTTGGGAACCTTTTCCATTTGCCTGACATAATCCGACATTAACCACATTAGCTGTTTCGCTCAGCTAATCGACCATGAGTCTCAATTCGCTTAACTTTCTGCTGTATCCTTTATATTCCCAGTGTATTTGTCGTTTTGAAAATTAGCAAATCATTCTGTGACTTTTGGTGAATTGGGTTCGTTTTACTGTTCATTTCCTCTCAATTCAATGCCAGCACAATGAGCCAGCTTAAAGCACGCACCCGCAGCACAAAAAGAGAACAAGCAAAGGGAGTTGAAAACGGGAAAGCCGAACGTTTAATACCCTTCTGACACTGCTTGTACCTTAGGTAATTCAAGTATTCTAGTCTCATCAAAATAGGTCAGTTATATATCGTATATACTTCACAATGTAGTAGATACCTTCTTCAGTTCGTTGCCAACTTCTGGCTAAAGTGCATATACCCTCTGCAAGTGTATAATCGCACTGAAGGAGTGCAAAAAAATAACCATGGTCACAATATAAAACATTTTCCGGTTTATAATTTTCTTGTCGCCACGACTTTTACACTTCAATTTGGCACCGTCGGGTTGGTTGCCTGCCACCCATAACCAACAGTGCTGCCAGTGCTCGTGGTCCTTGGCGGGTGCCACTTTATCCGCTTGGATGAACCCATTTTACGTTCTTGCGCCTTTCGCACGCTGCAGCTTGAAGCCACTTTCAGCCCGTGAAGGGTGAAGGGGTTGGTGAAGGGGTTATTTGTTGCTATTGCAAATACAAAGTGTATGCATGTTTAGAATTCCCACTAAATGAGCTAGATCTCCAGTATATACTCATTGTAGGTTACCCTCATTAGCCGTATTCCTCGGTCTGTCCGTATGAACGTTGAAATCTCAGCAACTATAAGAGCTACAAACTTCAAGTTTGGCATGAAAGTTGCTCAAAACTAAACAAAGAAACAAAGAAGACAAAAAAATGAATATACCCTTTGTACACCCCTTATTGTGCGGTCGAAGAAAGTATCGAAATCGATTTGAATGGGAGAAACGCAACATCGCCAAGGCAACACTTATCCATCAGCCGGTTTGGGGGGGGAGGTGGGGTTGGTGGTCTTAAGCGATTTCGATTGCAGTTGCCTGTCAGTCGGGAAGCTTTTCTACTGCAGTTTGACACTCGAGCATTCCGCATAATCCTTGAGATTGCAGTCACCTCTTAAGCTCTTTGCAAATCTCTGTTCAAGTGGCCGTTGTACACTGTGTGTGCCACCGGCTGCGAGTTAAATCTTCCTCTTCCTCTCGCTATCGTTGCTGCTGCTGCTCTTGAGAGTTGAGTGAAGGAGAAGAGTTGCCACTAATTTGTTATGCCTTACATACGTTGCACTTTGAAATTCTGCAACAAACTTCAAGTCAATAACTCAGTAGCTTGGCTTGCCCCAAGAACGAAGCCCGCAGGAGCCAGCACTTAATACATTATGCAGAGGCATCTCGGCAATGCAACGAGCGCACACCAAGTTGTGGCATGTCCTTGCACAGGAGTGTGGAAGGAACGCTGCTGCTGCTGCAAGTTTCCAGTTGGCAGTTGGCAGTTCGCGGCAGTCCCGCTCACATGTGCAGTCATTTCACAGTTGCTAAAACCTACAATTCATTCGTCCTGGCTGTGTCCAGAACGTGACTGCCGCTGACTCAGGCAGGCACAGAAAGAGAGACAGAGAGAGAGTGAGAAAGGGAGAGGGGTAGCTGGCATGTCTTAAATAAAATAAATGGCGCATTATCAATATACACAAGAGGAGAATGTCGCGTTTACGAGCTGCAAGCGTAAAGTTGTTAAGTTACTTAAGCCAGCAAATGAAGCAACCAAGCAGGGTGCAAGGGGGGAGGGTGGCAGCCGCTAGAAAGGGGTGTAAAAATTACAGTCACGAAGCTTGACAAATTGTCGTCTGAGTCCTACCGAACTCGCGTCCGAGACTCTGAACTGAACTCCACACAGTGTTGCTGCACCCTGTGGGGCAAAAATAAAAAGAAGCCTTCCTTCCTTATATCGGGCGCAAGACTTGGCAAGCAAATGAAAACTAATGCCCAACGACTATAAATATAAATTGCGCGAATTCAGCTGGAAACTTGAAATTATTAAGCGTTACGCGAGTTCCCTTTGGAGAGAAAATGGTGCCCCCTTTTCTCCCCTTTTCTCAACTTTTCTCTCGTTATCTGCGGGTGACTTTAAGTTGCCTTTAAAGCGGCTTTCACTTGTCAGCAAATTTGATTTTTATCAGCTGCCATATTATATATATATGGTATATATATAAACAGTATTTCATTTTGATTTATGCATTAAATATTCATATGATTGTCAATCAACATCGGATGCCATTGACGGCCGTCTGTCAACATGGAAGAGTTATTTTGCGTGCAGAGTTATTTTGCAATTTAAGAAAGTTGTTGATGGAAGTTGAGCGGCTTATTAATGTAATAATGAAGTGACAATGTGAAGAACTAGATTCAGATTATGATAAATCAAAAGGAAATATATGCAAAAAGAATTTATGTATAGTACCTTATTTTCCTACTTCGAAGTACTTAAGTTTCAATGAGTATTAAAGCGAATCGATTGTTGAACCTCCCTTCAGCATTGATTTATGCGATTTAAGCATATAAATTGTACTAGAGTTTAATGGAATTTAAACCCTAAGCATACTGAATAACTTGTTGTCACAAGGTCTCTGCCTTCGCTGCCTGCTTCTTACCTCCTTTGTAACCACTTTCGTGCGACAAGTAAACGTCAAAATGGGTAACGCGGTGGGTGATGAAAAGAACGAAAGAAAGTGGGAAAGCTCTTGCAGCATTGAGCAAAAATCGGGATCAATAAAAACGTCATTCAATTTATTTTCAATTTTTCGGTACGTCACGGCAAATGCGGACGAGCTGCTGGTTGGAGAATAGAGAAAGAGAGAGAGGGAGAGGGAGAAATGAAACGTGGCCGAGAAGAGTACCTAACAAATAATGGCAGACAGAAAACCCAATAAATTTAAAGAGTCTCTGTGTGTGTGAGAGTGTGTGTGAGTGTGTGTATCAGCGCGCAGTGACAAAGTGCCAACGAGAAGACAGACCGCTTATACCTACACATATGTCTCTGTGTGTACGTGTGTGTGTGCGTGTGTTGTGTGTGTGTGTATTCTAGGGTATATCAAATAACTTTGACTTTACACATTATTAAACCACAAAGCCGACGACTGTGGCGAGCGAAGAGTGAAATAAAGCGAAACAAACAAAGCAGCAGTTACAGCGCATTTCTAAGGACCAAGGAGGAAGCTCTGGGGCACAATCACAGGCTGTCGCCAGCACTGGATGGATGCCTTGCTGCCTAGGCTGGTGCTGCATTCGGCTGCCACTCCTCCTCCTCCTCCTGCTGCTGCTGCTGCTGCTGCTCCTGTTGCTTCCTTCTCCATCACCCCAACCTCGACTTGACTCTTTCCACTTGACAAACTCGACAAACAATTGTCAGCCTTGTCGTCCTGCAGCAGCGCCAAGGAAGGCTGCTGCTCCTTCTTGTGCATCTTCTGGCGGGGCATTCATTGCTGGGACTATTAAATTTTTTAGTTCAAATTGATTAAATCGCCCCGAAATTGTTTGCCAAAAAAATTAAAGTTCCTTCCACGTTCCTGCACTGTGGTTGTGCTGTGTGTGTGCCTGTGTGTGTGTATGTGCTGTGTGTGTGCTGTGTGTGTGTGTGTGTGTGTGTGTGTGTGTGTGTGTGTGGAATTTTCTTTCGCCGCCAGCATTGCGGCAAAGTCTTGAGTGGCAATATGCCGCCAATAATTCAGGTCACTCGCGTTGTCGGCAATGTCTTCGGTGTTAACTTTGCCTTGACACAGTGGAGCAGTAGAGTTGCCAATGGGTTCCATGAATGATGTAATGCATTATTGAAGGAACTAGTAACAAGTACTGTGTACATTGAAGTTTGAATTTGCTTACTGGAGTATAAATTTGAAATATTTTAATAGCCCGAAAGGGAGGTCTAAAAAAGCAAGCATACTTTGAATGAGGTTATGCAGTAGCAATAAAGTTGAGTGACAGAGAGAGTTTTGAAGGTATATCCAAAAGGAAGTTCGTATGAAGATATGTATATATAGAGCTTATGATTTACTTATGATAAATATTTATTATTGCATTTATTTTACATTTTATACGTTCTTTAAAATGGATTATAAATTTTTTTATCTTTATTTATATAGTTTAATTCAGAACAACTTCAATGATTCATTTTCAGTCCATGGAACATAGTTCCTCTCAATTACAATTTCCCCACAAACTGTTAAATTCTCAGCAATTATAGTACCCTATAAAATTGCCATAATAACAATCAATAAATACCTAAGAGTATTAAGCATTCGTCATGCCGTAAGTTGCCTTCTCTCTCCTTGGTTCTGCTTTGCTGCATGCGGGCATTGTGGAACTTTCCATTGCCTTTTCTTGCAGCAGAGTGCACTGCGCAGTCAACATCATAAACAAGCACAAAACACACACCTACACATATGTACTGCGTGTGTGTGTGTGTGTGCTGACTTTCTACGTGTGCTTCCTAAGGCTCCACCTTCTTCTGCTCCTTCTTTGTGCTTTGCCTTCGCCTTGCGCTCTATTGCTGCTGCAATTTTAATTGAGCTGCGACATGCGGCAGTTGCCTTCGAGTTGCACGCTCTTTTGACGCCATTGTGTCCTTTACAAACAGTACCAGTACCCTAACGATACGACACTACAGGTCTCTGTATAGCATAGATTCCCTTTACCCGTATGCATGTATTTTATAATGGAAGTATTCAATGTGGACTCTTAGAAGTTAAACTTGTGTATATATTTTGCATCAATCGAAGCATTATAAACATGCATACATACTTTGAAAATAGTTCGGCAAGCCATACCTACCATATATCAGTCAAATCAAGTCGATAATATCAGACATTTCTTATTTCTTCTTTCTATTGAATCATCTAAAAGATTGTCAGGATAACTATTCCCAAATCTAACAAACTACAGCTTATCAGCAACCAAAATCAACACTCTAGCTTCAAAATTGCGCTTGCCATATGATTTTTGGTTCGATTTAAGGCGTGGAAGTGGGCGTGTCTAAATTCTAATTTAAATTGTATCACACTCTTACACTCACGAATATTGTCACCAAGTTTGCCGACTCTATCTCTTACTGTTTCTGAGATATAAGCGTTCATACAGACAAATAAAGTAGAAAATAGAAAGTTATTAATAGTGAAACAGAACAACCATTAGGTATAATTGCCCTGAATACTTGAAAAATGCAATTGAAGGGGCTAAAAAGCAATTTGAACCAAGTCAAAGTGGAACCCGAATCATTACCGTTGATTGGTAGTTCAGTTTTCAGCCAATAAATGACGGAACAAGGTCGCAATTTGCGACTTTTATTGTAACGAGTAACCGGTAACCGGTAGTGAGTGCGGCAGGAAACTTTTTCAACGCAGCCAAATACAGATATGTTGCAGAACAAAAATAAGTTTATCATTATATGCTCTTTATTCAAGCACACACACACACACAAGGGAAGCCAGGGTACTGTGTAGTGCTGGTCGGTGCTGGTCTAACCGTACCGAAGGGTCTGGTGCGTTTTGAATAAATTTCATAATTTATGGTCACAAGTTTGCATCTGCACACAGTTTGTGGGAGCACTTGAAGCTATTTAAGCAGAGTACCTCCCTTCTCATGAGGAAGATGATGCAAGTTTGGTGTATATGGGGTGAGGAGTTGCGGAGTTGCGGAGTTGATGCAGTTCATTTGAAAACTTTGCTTGGTTACATTTCGGTCTCCATTAGTATAATTTAGAAGTCCACTAGACGTCTCTCTGGCGAGTTGAAAATTTGGACAGTGAAACAGCGGAGAATAGGAGAGAAGAGAAAAGAAGGGAGAGAAGGAGAGAGAGAGGGAGAGAGATAGAGGGAGATAGGTAGAGATTTTTAATTTACTTAATAGTCGCCGCAGTCGAAGGCGCATCAGATTACACTTGCCCACGACGACGACGACAGGTGGTTGGATACGAGTCCTTGGCAGGTTCATTCTCTTGGGAAAGGTTCCTTGTTTGTTTGTTTGTTTGTTTCTGTTTGCTTCTCGTCTCGTTCCCACACAAAAAAGAACGTCCAATAATAGCACATCGAAAATGCCAGTTGACAACGAAATCGATAAATGTTGAAATAAATGTTCGACTTTGGTTTGTGCGGTCTGACAATGCGAACAATTGAGAATGAAAGAACGAGAAATTGTCGCATTTCTTCTGTGCTTGCATTTGCATATTATTTGATAAGAAGGTAAAGTAATTTTGTTGAGAGTTTTGATAGCGCATTTAATATTGATAAAGGAACTTACCTTAGTGAACTTAATTAGACTCAATCTCCTTCTCTTTAACCTAATCAAAGAAGTTTCTATTCCTGAACCAAAATGCTTCCTATTTATATTCATATCAATAACATTTTAAGCAGCACTTATCTGGCGTATAACTAACAAGTCTCACGAGTCTCCCCAGGACACACAACGAATACCCAAACACACATATGGTACACACACGACACACACACGCAGACAGGCTCAAGAGAAATAGATGCGCAATCAATGGATTACTTCCGCCTCCTCAACTAGGGGCTTAATCACAAATGACAACAACAGTTTTCTGTAGCCAGCAAGGTACAGGAAGGGGGGGGGGGCAGAGCAGAAGAGCAAACACTGTGCTGTCTGTGTGTGTGTGTGTGTAGCCAGCGTAAAGTAAATCGATATATGCTTTATAGGAACAAATATCTATATAGTTTGTCGACTGTTTTTTTGGCTGCTTAGCAAGTTTAAAGCAGGCAAAGGCAGTGTTTAAACGATTCAATTGATATCGTCTATATAGATATATATATTTATATATATACATACACCTACACAAGCACACGTACACTGTATTTAAATATATACAAGTATAAATGATTTTCTATTTTCTCTATGGACAACAATCGTTGCTGTCTCCCTCTAAATACAAACATATCTCTATATCTATTGTAGCTAGGGGAAAAAAATGGAAAATCAATTCAATCACGCTTATCAGCGATAAGGCAAAACTTGGGGGAGCTCGAGGGAAGGCCAGGGGGGAGGGGAAATGGAAATATCGACAGACGTCAGCAGCAGCCGAGTACAAAATAACAATTCGAAAAGCATTTTCGGCATGTTTACTGCCATACAGCACAAGTAGGCAGAAGAAAAGCAAAAGCAAGACAGAAGAGGAACCATCTTAAATACCCTAGTAACATATAGTAGAATATATAATATATATCTATGATATATGTATAAAAGAAGTCATGACTGAATAGTTCAAAATTTCTTTTTAATCAACCACAAATCATGAAATGTTTATTAAATTTACATGAAATGTTTATCAAATACTTTTTTCAACTTATTTTATTATTCTAAATACTTCAGTTAACTTTGTTAAACAGTTCTTAAAGTATATTATATTATTTTATATATATTATATATAATATATAGCTACAATCTAGCTTACCTTACCACAATATACTGTCTGCCTGGGTATATAAATTGGGAATCTACATTGTCTAGGTGTCGCCTGTCTCTGCGTGCTTGGGGATTTGTTTTCCATTGAATTGCTGGAAATTGTTTTTGGAGGACAGTTCTATAACTATGACACGAGTCCATGAGTCTTGCCACATTGCTGTTTACACCAAAGTGGCGCCGTGGCAAGGCCAAAGTGTTTATGTACACTGGCAGTGGCGCTTACCCCAAAAGTGGCTTATTGAATTGGTTCTTCTCTGCTTCTCTCTCTTCATTGTTTTCTTTGTGCCACAAGTGCGTCATGAGCTGTACTTTTGCAGCTGTTTGTACCACTGTGCGCTCTCATAGCAGGCAGCTAGGGGTGAAAGGGGTCGCAGTGACTCATTAAAGTAACTTTACTTACTTATTTTCCGTATAAAAAATATTTTATGAGTTGCAACTCTCACTTCAGTTTGAAAACTGTTTGCAGGGTATGCGCTAGTCGTGTTTGTGTGCCTTCAGGCTGCTGGCAAAAGTTTTTTCTTTCCATTTTGCAACGTCAAACATGATTTGCATATGCTGCCGCTGCTGCTGCTGCTGCTTGTGGGTTTTTCGCTTGTGCCGAGATTACGGATTAGCTTCTTCTCGAATTCGATTTCTGACAGCGGCTTACAAAAGTTTTGCTTTTCTTTTACTCTTCCCTCCGGTTTGGTTTGCTTTGCTTTGGTTTGGCGATTAAAAACAGGCTGATCATTTGCCACGCTGCGGCGCCTCAGTTACCACTTTGCAACAGTGCAAGTTTTAAAGAGTTTAAAGAGTTGCGCAGCTAATGCGGATACGCGTTGTGTCTCAAGGTAATTGATGGCGCTTTTTGCAAAACGATTTCCGTCTTCAGTCTCGATTCGAGTGACTCATTATGCATTCATTTAAATGGCCCGCCCACGTGGCGGCTCGAGATGTGCTTAGCAAGCCATTATTGTCAATATTTATAATAGTTTCAAGCAGGGGGAGGAAAAGGAGGAAGAGCAGGAGGAGCAGCCCGCTTAATGTGTCCTTTGCTTATGCTGTTCTACCTTTCTCTAGCTGTGCGCGCTTCTCGGCATTGTGTCTGTATTTGTTTTCCTTACACTTGAGTGGCATAAAAACACTCACACACCCACACACACACATAGACACACACACACACGTCGTGTGAATTCAGCAACACCTTCCTCTGTTTAGACAGCCTCAAGTGTCAGGCCGAACGGAGGCTCCCCTGAGTGAGTTGAGCTCCTTCATATAAAACAATTTGGCCTCTGCTGACTACAAGTTGTGTGCATTAACTGAGTGGGTTGAGTGTGTGTGTGTGTGTCTGAGTGTGCGTGTGAGTTAGGTGAAAGCAAAGCAAAACGTAGCTAGCGTCATAAATGTCAACAGCTGTGTGGCTCGTGTGCTCATTGAATTGCAGAGGGAAAGGTTTGACTGACTGATTTGAAACTTGAGAGCACGTGGAATATATATACAATATATCATTTGATATTACTAGCTAACTGAACTTAATGCCCTATACTATTATTATGCCAAACTTATAGCTTAACTATTCACATGTAATCATAGTTATTCATTAGCTACACTCATGAACCAAGGCAAGGGTATAAAGAGTTCAGAGGAAGTTACAAAGGGAAAAGTAAACTTGCCCCATCACCCTGTTTATAAAGTGATATATATATGATGTAAATATATATTCATACATTGATGTATACTACACTATACTATGTCAACATATTGCCAAGATATATATATATTATATATATTTTTATTTATATTTATATATATTTAATCAATATTATGAACACACAAACTGCGATATTTGTTGGATTTATTGGGTTTAAATGTCTTTAAGCTCAACGAGAACTGACAACAAGTTTTGCTAGTCGCTGCTTCCTCCTCTTCAGCAGTGTTTTTCTTCTCCTTCTCCTCTTCTCTGTTTCCTTCTTCTTCGTCATTTCAACTGTCCACTGGGCTTAATCGCACTTTTGATTACTTTTCTCTTATTTCGGCAAATTTTTGATGCCAATTTTTGGCTTGTCACAATTTCAGTTGCTCCTACTCTCTACCTCCCTCTCTCCATCCCTCTCTCTAGCTCCCTCTCTCCTCTCTCTTCATTTCTCCCTCTCTCACTCCCTCTCTATCTCTCCCAATCCCCCTCTCTTTGCCTTCCTCCCTGTTTATCTCAGTGTAATTACTTTTGCCACATTATTAAAGCTTTATTGTTCCTTTGGCAAACTTTGATTACAAAACTCCAACTGATTTGAAGTTTATACTGTGAATTAAATGTAGAATAAGTGAATATATTCGTTTCGTTTTGTACTGCTCTACTTGCCACATATTGCTGTGGACCTTTCTGCTCCCTTAATTGTCTGAGTTCTCTGCCCTGATGTCGTGCATAATTTACGCCTGGCTCTGAATGAAATTTAATTGTCATATTAAAGGCATCGCTATTGAGAGATAGGTCCCTGAAGATACCTAACCAGAGCAGCACCCGCACCCGCACTCACACACTCACAGTGGCACACACTCAGCACACACACTCAGCAATTCGAATTACTGCCGCCTGGCAAACTCAAATGCTCATGCGAGAGAATTTAACCTATTTTGTGCAGTAATTCATTTGCTTATAAACATTAAACCACTTTCCCTCTGCTAATGTGTGTGCGAGTGTGTGTAGGATGAAAGAAATATACATATATGTATATATATGTATGTATGTGTGAGGTAGTGCAATATGTAGGAAGGTAATTTCATATAGAAGGGCAACGGGTGAATATAATATGAGTATTTTCCGCATTTATGGAAACCGAACGAACTAGCGAGAAAGCAGACTGGCTTCATTTGAGTTGCTTTTTAATTTTACGAAAAAATGTATACCAAAATGCGTGTGTGTGTGTGTGAGTGAGGAAAAATAAGTACTTAAAGCTCAAATATTTGCATACACTCGAGCATTGTTTGCATAATAATACCGAAAGGCAGCAGGGGCAGCAAAAAGGAGCTGGCACAAAGTGAAAGGCAGCAGCAGCAAAATGGAGTGGCAGCCACGGACAAGGTGTGCAGGGACTTGTGTGTAGAAAAAAGGAAAATAGAAGGAAGCAGGCAGAGAGAGAGAGAGGGGGGGGGGGAGGAGGATCGAAATTGTGTGTGATTGTGCAGAGGAACTGAAGCTGCAATCCCCCAGTTGTTGCCTTAGACCAAGGCAAATTTATTATCACACAAGACAGCAAAAGACGCAGACGTATGGCAGTGTGTGTGTGTGTGCACAGGGGAGGCAGGCAAAAAATCAAACGAAATGAGGCAAGCACACACACACACACAGAGAGAGAGAGAGAGAGAGACAAAGCACACAAAGACGTAGGAAACTGCGCCTGCTGCAAATAAAGTATTTTACAGGGCAGCTAACGTAACTGAAACTGGATGAGGGAAGGAGTGGAGTCAGAGAGGAGGCTGGAGGAGTCTGGGCTGGCTGGGGAGTCTGAGTCGAACTAGATTGTAACGTTTACTAGGGAGTAATGTGCGCCACTGCACATGAGATGTGCCCTGGTGTGGCACGGCTCGTCCTGGCGCGGCAGGTGTGCTATATAATTTGCATAGCTCCTGCAGAGTCTCTCTGTGTGTGTGTGCTTGTTTGGGGCAGATACAAGCAAACACAAACAAAGCACACACAGACACAGGCAGAGAGAACGTGCCACGGCGGAAAAATGGCAGCAGAAAGACAACAAAGACAAGGCGATGGGGACATAAAGAGCAAGAATAAAGAAAGAAAGAATAAATAAAAAATGCAAAGAAGCGTCAAGTTTAGCGCAAAATTAAACAATCTTATTGCCGGAATTAGCGACAGAATTACACGACACACACAAACACGTGCAGACAAAGAGAGAGAGGGGAGAAAGAGGGAGAGAAAGAGAGGGAGAAAGAGGCAAAGAGGCTGTTAAATGCGACCCCCAGGGAGGCAAGTGAAGTGGAGTTGCCTATGCAGACACTCAGTTGATCTCTAATCAAGAACTTTGGTTAGGAGGAGTTAAGAGGAATTGCCAAGGTGGCCAAAATAATGGCCTAACAAATTGAGAACTTAAAGTGGCTAGAGATTACACACACTTCAGCACACACTCAAGAAGATTTGGAGGCAATAATTAAGCAGAGGAAGAAGCACGTGGCAAGAGGGAGCAGAACAAGCACAGCAAAGTGTAGCACGCATAAGCTGCACGCTGACATTGCGTATACGCCACGTTGTGCAACCGAAAATATATAAAACAGAATACGTTCGTTTGGCAAGCTGAAGCCGCCACGGCAAGTGGCCACGCTGCCGCCTGCGGTGCCACATCCTTATTTGAACATGGCAATCCTTGCCACACTTCCCTCCCTCCCTCTCTGTCTCCCCTTTCTATCTCCTTCTGCGTCTGTTGGCATCTCTGCTGATTTAGTACAAAACATTTTTCTTGATTATTTTAGGTGCTTTGCATTTGTGTGTGTGTGTGTTTGTGTGGTGTGTGCGTGGCGACTTTTGCTATCAGCATGAAGGCTTCCGTTCTGGCGCTGTGAGAAGTCATAAAACGATTTGTCATATTTATACAAGTTGATAAAATTATAAACAGCGATGCTGCTTGCTCCTCTTTTGCTCTGCTATCGTCTTCTTCCCCCTCAGGGTGTCTCTCAACTATGTTTCTCTGCACTTTCTTATGCAAACAGTTGAGTAAAAGGGGAGCTGCTTTCACTTACTTCAATTTCGATTCTTCTCGAGTTAAAATTTGGCTTTATTTTGTTAACAGTTCTAGCTTTAAAGCAGCTGCAAAGCCGCTAAACAAAGCTGATACCTCATGAATATCCATTTGAATTACACGTTAAATTACCTTAAGTACATTCAACTCCTTAACCTCTACTCCCTTTTCTACATTATATTTATTTTGTTCCCTGCAAAAGGCAAACGCAAAAACGAAAGAGAAAGAAAGAGAACTCATGAGAGGCAAATTGAAAACTAAAGCAATTTCAAATAGCAAAATTCCTTCCGCACGCCTGCCTGGAATGGAGTAAAGGGGGCGTGGTTAGACCGTTTTGGAGGGCAACAAACGACATTGTCAGCATTGTGGGATCTCGGCATTATATGCTGAGCACCCTTCGCTAGCTACCTCCTTGCGCACAGCCTGTTGTCTTGCGCGTAATCAGGGCGGTTTGTCGCACCTTTGTTGCCTGCCTCGTCGCGCCGGAGCAACCACGTGGAACTTATTACTTTCATTTGGCTACCCCCCTCCCCCCGCACTTCACTGGAGAGAGCTACATAAATTCATAACATATTCATTGCGCGCAGCGAGCCATTTAAGAGGCGGCGACGGTGGAGTACAGCAAAGGAGCAAAAACAAGATCAGAAAGCTGCAGTCGCAGGCACTCGACTGTGAGATACCCACGAGCTGTTTGCTAGCTAATAAGATATAAGATAAAGAGCTAATCTGTTCAGTTTGCCTTATTTAACTTGAATGCCTGACTTAACCTTTGATATTTATTTAGAGTTTATCTATCAATGCCTTAATAGCAAATTTGGCACCTCTCTCATGTATAGTTACTGAAATCAACGTGCTCATACGCACAATACCTACGTCTGCTATGCACAAACCTACATACAAAGTTTAGTATCATTAACACATACAGTTCCTAAGATCTCCGCGCTCATACGAACAGCACAAACGAACATTGCCTTATTAATTTGTCGCTTAATGCTGATAAGATTACACTCTCTGTGGCAATGTTAGAGATTTCTTCATTTGTGCACAAATTAATATACCCTTTTGCCCATTTAAAGTTAACCAAGTTCCGCCCCTGAACTTGTTCTTCTCCTTGTCCTCCAGCCTTCCTAATTTTGCTTTGCAACTTGTGTTTGGTTTTGTTTTCGGGGGCGTATGCGTAATCTAGCTACGCCAGCAGCTTTGTCGACTTGTGGCTCACACGTCGCAACCAATAACCAATTCCCGTTAGCTTTCCACGCACCTTCTGGTAATTATCAGAAGTTTTTGTTGAGTCAAAGTTGTGCTAGAGAAAGCTAAGTTCTACTTTTGCATTATGTTTACTTTATACTTCTTAATTAGGTTGATTATGTATTGGGAAGATTGGGAAACATTGAGATAAAGTTGATAATTGTTTGTGTACGATTTAAAAGGGAGTTGAGGTTGGGTTGAGGCTTAATTTTCCTATATCTGATTACCATCTGGAATGAAACAATCTAAATCTTTATATTAAATTTCTGACAAACTAATATCAATTTGATGTCTCAACTCTTCATTCTTATTTCCCAACACTCTTTTGTTAACCCTAAAAAACAATTAAGGTTTGTCTGTCCATTTGTTTATCCTCTTCCCACTTCCACGAGTCTTCTTTTCATTGCTGTTTATCATCGCTTAAAATATTCGATTGACTATTTTGAGGAATAATTGCCAGCTACAATATTTCATTTCCGTTTTCTCTTTCCTTTCCTTTCCTCTTTGCTCTGCTTTGTCTCTCTACACTTCACCCCGGAAAGCTCAAAAATTAATTACAAACTCATAAAACCCAAACGAAAGCCAAGCTGCGCATAATCCTCAACTAGCTGCGAGGATTCTCCGCCCTGACAAGACAAGGCAGGCGGGCGAGCAGGCAGGCGGGCGAGCCAAAGTTTATGCTGCCGGCAGATGCAACATGTGAAGAACTTTTATTATTGCCACTGGGCGTGGTCGCTGGCACGCCCATCAATTTAAATTACTGGCATTCCAGCGAGCGTATTAAAACTAAATGCACAAACATCTCCCCCCAACTGCGAATCCCTTTCACATCCGCGACTTTCCTCGTTTGAACCAATACAATGGAAGCATAGGTTCCTTTGGTCACTAAAGGGGGGCAGAGGTGCCTAAGTTAGATGATGAACAGTAGATTGATAGATCCATCAGCATAGTTAGTTATTTTGTTGACTATATAGTGTATTTATATATATACAATATGTAGCTTGTTTAAATCTGATGCAAATCTGTTGACTAATTTCCTTGTTTCCCTCGAATGCAACCTTGTCTTCTTGTAATTCCACTTGAGTATTCTCGCATTTGTTGTGTCTCTACAATAATTTAAGCTGCTATTTGATGTCAGTTGACAGCATACACTGAACTGTGCTGTTCTCTTCTTCACTTCATTCAGCCTGACACTTCTCTCTCTCCTTCTCCCTCTTTGCATAAATGCCTTTTAAGTCGCCTTAATCTACTCGCATTCAAGTTGTTTGCTATTACTGCATAATTAATTAGTGAAAGTGCTGGAGGACGAGCAGCAAAATGAGAAGCAAATATGCGACAGCAGCTAAAGAAATCAAACTCTGTAGACTGCTGCAGTGTCCAGACAGGCACACACATCCACATACGTCAAGTCATAGAATACCAGCAGTGTCTCGGAAGACAAGAGCAAGTTTTTGCTCGTAGATGACACTCATTATTTTCTTTAGCTCGATAGAACCTCAAAGCATCTTGGAAAATTACAACTACAAATGCTTTGGCAAGTATAGAAGAGTGTTAAATGAATGGGAAGACAGCAATGTTACCTTTGAAATACTCTAAATACTCTAAAAATTCTCTGAGACTTTTGCAGAGATATGTAAGAGATACAAAAAGATTTCTTAGATTTCTTATAGTAATTTGAACAGTCTATAACTTGGAGATCTCTCAACTGATATGCGTAGCAAATATCTATCCCTAAATTAATTCTATAAACCTTCTATAAACTTTCTATATAAATATACTAAGTGCTAATGGGATCTTTAATATTGATGCTTATCTTTAAACTTGTTAAACCTTTTTCCCATCTAAAAGTAATTCAGTTCAAACAGATATACTGTATAGCTATAGTCCTTTTCTGTTATCAATAAGATAATTTGACATACCTATTATTTGTCTCTCTTATATTTCGATAATAAATCGATACTTATATCATCCTTAATCATCGCTTTCGTATTGCACAAGAAAAGCGCTTTAAACTGCTGTCAGTCACTGTCGAATTGTGCTCCAAAAGTATGCAACATTTTAAAGCACTCTTTCGGTTTGCCCAAAAGCTGCCACAAAGCGGCAACAACAGCACACGCAGAACAGCAGCAGCAACAGCAGCAGAGGCGCAGTGGCAGAGGCCGAGGCAGAGGCAGAGGCAGGCGTAACTGGGAAAATGAAGCGACTGCTGCTCGTTTTTATTGCGTTTTTCATGTGTCTCATGTGGTTTACTACAAATTGATTCTATTATTGCGCATAGAGATGGGAGTATGCCTATTTTTTTGCGCCAAAAACAGCAACAGCAACAGCACAACAACAACCCGCAAGCCACCCTTTTTGCCCAGGCAGCCCACAGTGCGTATACGCATTACGCGTTTGCATTCGCATCGTTTGTTGCTCTGTTTTTGCTGCTGGCGATTTGAAAACACAAAACTGATTGCAAACACATCGCACCCCTTACCTCCCTCTTCCATCTCTCCTATAATGAGTGAACGGAAATCCGTTGGTTATAGAAGCGTGGAGGGAAAGGAAAGCGCCAATCAATTGTTTAATTAAATTTATAATGAGTTAATCATTTCGCAGACAGTTCCCATTTGTTTCCCATTTGTTTAATTGCCGCTGTAGAATTTTCCACAGATTTTTGTGAACCGAATTATGAAATGAGTCGCACAGTGGAAAACCAAATAGAACCAAACAGCAACCGACTGTGAAATTCAATTATAAAATGCTTATGCTGCATTTACATATTTGCGGGCGCTTTTTTAGTGCATCTGCTTTGTCTGTCTGTCTGCCTAACTGTTTGTCTGTCTGTCTCTCGGTTTGCCTTTCCGGCTGTCTGTCTGTTTAGTTAATAAGCATCTGGCACGCTTAAATGAAATGTTTTCCATTTCCCTTTGAGGTTGCTGCAGTTTTAGTTGCCACACCAACTGACAATTAAATAATAGCAAGGGATTTTACTTAACTTAAATTAATTGATTGATAAATGATGTGATCAGATCATTAAAGATGATCGATAAATACATACAAATAATACTTTAATATATAAATGATAATACCATTTAAGAAAACATTTCTTTTAAAAATGAGCAAACCTTAATATTTTTTGGTCGCTACTCTTGAGGAATTTGGGTCGAGTGCTCCAATATATTCACTGCCTTTACATTGCATTTGCTGGCTGAGAATTACGTAAGCGATTTGCCTACAAAAATAAACATTCAATTGAGACAAATTCGTGTCAAATTATAGTTCTCTTAAGTCAAATTTCTTGGCTGCCCGCCAGTGCACAGTGCAGCACAAGATCGTTCTATGAAATATATATAAAGAATTTACCATATACATATATGCACACACATTCGTTTATGGTCTATTATATACTAGACTAATAATATCAATAAAGAAAATAACCTTCGGCACGTTTGCTGTTTATGGTATTAAGCTGCAAAGATTGATCTTATGTGAATTGTATATATAAAAGTATTATTGTACTATATAAAACAAGCTTTTAAGAGCTCGCATATCTTTGAATTTTCTTTAGAAATAAACTCAATGAATTAAAGGGATTTATCTAGTTTTAATCTACGAAGATTGATCCTATTCGAATTGTATATACAATATTATTACTATACTATATAAAACAACCTTTTGAGAGCTCGCAGATCTTTGCATTTTCTTTAGAAATAACCTCAATGAATAATAGAGTTTTTTCTATGATTATTCCATAAGGGATCACATATATTTTATCTATAATTTCATGAGTACCTCGTGTAGTTGCTTCTTCAAGACAACTTCTTAGTAGTTCAACCTATTCAAACCTAGCTCATTTTGTTTTTAATATGAATAGAAGTAGTGTACAGTGTAATTACACTGTTTTCTAAGTTATTTCTTGAGTTGTACTTGCCATGACATCGCTGAAATTGTACTTACTGATATCGCATTTTCCCCGAGAAGACAGAGAGAGAAAGAAGAAGCAATGAATGTATATCGCCTTAACGTTTCGAGATTCCAATTGTCATTAGGCAGGCGTTGTTGGTTGCTGAGTTTACCGCAGAACGCGTAGCGGACGCGAATGCGAATGCGGATTCCTAATGTCGCTCTGCCGGGGCTGGGCTGGCTTGGACGGGGCTTGTTTCTGGCTCTGGCTCTCTTGGCTGCCGTCGGACGCGGGACGCGGACGCGCTTTACGCGCCGCGAAGCATTCTGCAATTTTTCATTTTGCGCTGTAGTAAATTCCAGATGTTCAGTAGCACTCGCGCTTTCCCGGATTCTTTTGCAGTTTAGCGGGACAAGGGACGAGCCTGGGGCTGGGGCTGAGGCTGGAGCCGGGAGGCGCGTGCAAAACTTGGTCCTTTTGCCGATTAATGCGACACAAGTCTAGGAAGGGGAAGAGAGGGAAGGAGAAAAGTCTTGCAACTTGCGGGGCGTTGTTGGAAAGTGCTGCCGAATTCGCAGGCGTGTTCTCTGTGCCAGACTGCCTGAGTGTGTGTGTGTGTGTGTGTGTGAGAATGTATATGCACTCTTTTTCTGCACAAAATGCCACAAGGTGTAAAATTGAATAATTGAAATGAAGAAAGCACCGCGCGCTGACTGTCTGCAGCTGCAGAGAGAGAAAAGAGAGAGAGGCCAGAAAAAAGTGTTGCCAAAGTTGAGTTAATTGTGGTTAGTTCTAACGGATTTGTGCGTAATTAGTGAGTAATTTAATTTTGCATGTCTTTTAAAGTTCTCGCTGACGGCTTTACCTTACGAAGTTTCTTCGTGAAGTTAGAAACTAAATTGCAAATAGGTTTAATAACGGTATAGGGCGATAATAATGCTCATTAATTGTTGTCTATTTATATAGTTTATAGTCGGATTATATATTTAAAAATTTATTGAATTCATTCAGTTACTTGCTGAGTTGGGCTAAAATAATTTATCGACTTTGACTGTTATCGTCTTACCGCCACTTTTGTTTGAGTCTGAGCCAACTTCAAATTAGTGTTGGGAAAATGCAAATAAATTCAAATTCCAAATATTCAAATAGAAGTGTTGGAAAAATTCAAATAAATTCAAATTTCAAAAATTCAAAAAGAAGTGTTGATAAAGTTCAAATAAATTCAAATTGCAATGATCGATAATAAATAAAGTGTGACCATAACATATGTATGTATTAAATAAACCAAAGTCAATCAATGAGAATTCTTTTTATGCTGGTCCAGTAAATAATATAATATGGTAGTATGCACTGCTTTAAATGAAAACATAAATACTTTATAGGGTCTACCCCGCCGGCCTGCATTTCCTGTTACACACGTTTTCCATTTGCAGCGCATGCAGTGAAAAAGTTTTAATTGAAAAGTTTGCTCGAATCTGTATCTGCAAAAACAGTAAGTTGGCCGCAGCAAAATGCTGCGGTGTTATAATGGGAATAAGTTGCGTAAGGAACGATTAGCATTAATCAGAACTAATTACAGAATTTGCATTTGAACTCACTTGAACCGCAGAAGATGCGGGAATAATGCTCGATTTAGATATGTAAATGAGTGTTGCTGAATTGAGTTACCATTAAAGTGCAATTGAATGATCTCTTTAATATGTGCCTAGGTCTATTTGACACTTCTGTTGCCATTTACCCCCCCTCCCCGCCGTTTTCTGCTTGTCTGCTCTGCACTTTTTACTTCTTCTCTCTTTCACTTCATCGAGTGCATGAAAAATTGAGTTGGTTACGTTTTATTTATGGCGACAGCGACAGCGAAACCTACGCAATCCCCACAGAAGTCAAACAATGGTCTGCAATTTAAATACAATTGTTTTATGCACCACCGTACGCACACCACAGTGCAGCTGTATACATACATACGTATATATTTACTCTCTCTCTCACACAGACACACGAATAAACGCACGCGTTGCATTTCGCGCTGCGTTGACATGCCGAAAGGCTGTTGCATTGACCAATGCGGCGTATGCGCCATGTGCCACTAGGCAAGAAGTTTGCAGACACAATGCCAACAACAACAGCAGCAGCAGCAGCAACAACAATAATAACAACAACAACAACAACGAATTGTGTACGCACACCTCGCACTAATAAATTATGAAGCGCCCGCAATAAATTTCAAATTAATCGCTGATATTTATCTCTCACTGCGACGTTGTCGATGCCAGCGAGCTGTGTGCATAATAACTATGTTCATCACAGCACATGCTGACCCCGCCAACCTTTGCCATGCCTTCTTCCTCATCCCCCATCCCACTTCCCGCCACTGAAGGACACATCTCAGTCGCCCATAAAATACTTAATATACTCGTATTCTTCATCTGTATTGAGCGACAAGTCAAACTGACATCATTAAGAACGGAAATTCGGTGGATGCAACCTTTGATTTACTCTTAAGAAGGTACAGCAAAGCCGAAAAAAGACAATTTAACCTTTAAACTTAACTACAATTGTCATTTTAATGTTGAGAAACATTAATTAATTGTTAAAATTTTCGATTGAGATCATGAAAAGTGTTAAAATATACATATGAGTTCATTTTCTTATAGTCATTGTCCAATACTACATATTAAATGAAAATTATTTTGTGTTGCATACTTTGAGGCGCAGACAACCTGCACGCCCAGCAGTTTAATTCATAAATAACATTTCTATCTTTCAACCGATTGCAACCAAATTTGTAGAAATTATTGAGTTGATGTTGATTGTTGAAACAACAAAAGATTCTAGCTTGTAATCACCTAATTAAACTTCATCATGAGACCTACCTAACAATCTTTTAGGCATTTCCTATTACAAGAAGAACGTCTGTTTCTTAAAGTCAAACAAAGTCTTTTATCTACTCGTTCGCAGTCTCAGTGTGTGTTCCCAGTTCATTGATAAGTAAAGAATAAATGTATATTTTAGACTGATATGCAGTCTGTCGTGCTCATGCTTCTCTCACTCTCTCTCTAACATCTCTGTATCTTTTTCATTGCCATCTCCTTCTTTTTGGCCAGTGTGCAAGAGGACTAACTAACAAGCGACAAATATTTCATATTGTTTTTTGAATTATAGCGCCCCACAACAATAAAAAGTTTTTGTCAGTTGTCATATGCCCAGCACATGGGCAAACAAACACACCACCACACACACACTAACACACACATACTGGCAGTGCCAGCACAACCTGCAAATTAACACAATAAAAGCCTGCAACAATGGCTACAACAACAACGGCAACAATATGCCCACAGATATGCAAATGGCATAGAAATTGTGGCTGGATCTGGACAGAGAGAGAGACCGTCGCCAGTGTTGGTCCTGGCCAAAGGATATGCATACATATAAATTATAACACCGGCGTGTCTATTAAAATGATTGTATCCGCTCGATTATGCACACTGAGGAGTGAGTAGAGGGGGAGTGGAGGCAAAGGGGAGGAAGGCGACAAGTCTGTGGCGAAAAATTCGCAAAACTTTTTGACTTTTCCCATGCAGCAAAGTACGAGTGTCTGTCTCTCTCTCTCTCTCTGTGTGTGCCTGCCTGTCTGTCTGTGCATTCGTTCTGTTGACTTTTCTTCTCTCTCACCGCCCTCTCTCCCTTTCTTTCTCTCTCTCTCTGTCTCTCTGTTGACAAGGGTCCCTTTCCAATTGTCGCTGCGTATTTGCGTTTTAAATTTCGTGTTCAAGCGGCCGATCGGACCCGGTTCTCATTATGCTATTTTGACAACTAATTACTCCACCTGCCAGTGTGTTAGTGTGTGTATATGTGCGTGTGTTTGTGTGCGTGTCAGTTTGTGTGTCTGTCAGTGCATCTAATTGACAGTGAGTCAGTTTTTCGGGCTTTATCGTAGGCTGTCGAAGCAGGCACTATTAATCTACTGCAGGCACACACACACACACACACAGAGATACAGGCTTTATGCAGGTGCTGCAGCAATTGAAAACCACAGAGGGGAGGGGTGAGGGTGGCTTTTAAGGGGCGAGGGGTGCTGGTGTCGGGGTGGTTCTTTAATTGTGGTCCAATTTAAATGGCAGCTAATAAATTTGCAGCAGGCAGGCAACCGCATAGGGCGAGAGGCGGCATCCGATAGATAAGATACGCAGTGGGCTGTGTCAGTCGAAGATAAAGTACAGTCTTGTAAACACACTGCACACACACGTGTGGGTGTGCGTGTGTGTGTGTGTGTGTTTGTTGTGCATGTGCTGGGGCGTAATTTGAGCCATTTATAGCCAGAAATGAATGCGGCAGTCAGGCGAAAAGAGAGAGAGAGAGAAGTGCGCAGCACCTTCCTTGGCCGCAAGTGCAGCTCGAGTTGCTGCCAAAGCTGCCATTTAAAATAAATGAGCTAAATAAGCAGTCTGACATGTCGGGCAGACGCACGGCCAGACAGCAGCAGACTACGACGCACAGCAGCAACAACAGCAACAACAGCAGCAACAGCAACAAGAGCAGCAACAACTCACATTAATAACCAGGCAAATGGCAAAGTTTCTAGCACTGTGCGTGTAACATATGTATGTCTGTGTGTGTGTCTGTGTGTATGTGTGTTGTGTGTGTGTGTGTGTTTGTGTGTGTTAGTGTGTGTCTGTGTGTGCAGCGTTTGTTTTAACTATCAATTAAAGCGCCCGATGCTAATTATGTTTGAAATCCTCGACTTGCTCGCACTGGCAGCCTTGCCTGCTCTCTCTCTTCTCTCCCTACTTCTCTCTCTCTCTCTCTCTCGCACTCTCTATCTCACTCACCTTCTGCCTCTATCTTCCACTTCCTCTCTCTTCTCTCTTTCCTCCTCTCTCCTTCTGTCTTGCTCTGTGCTGCTTTCGTCCTGTCAGCAACAGAGAGCTCAAGAGAAGTCTGTCTGCTGCAGTGCAGCCAACTTAGCCTTTTAACCGTCAAATCTAAGGTTAGTTTTGACTCTTGACGGCTTCTAAAATGCAGTATTTTCTTTTGACAAAAAGAAAAGCAATAGAAATTAATTGTTTTTGAAACATAAGTAAACTTTATCGTGTATATTCCAATACAAGTTTAGCAAATATCAAATATAAACTAGCTTTTTTCCGTTTATTCTTCAGAAATATAATTATTTCAACCTGTATTGCCAAACTGTCCATAGTTTAAAGCTTTCAAATACTATTAACGTTCAATTTTGCATATTTACAATTTTGTAACATTAGTTTTTTAACAATTTTTGGTAGGAATACAGTCTTAGCTTTCTTACACTGTATTCCCATAAAAAAAACTCTATTTTTTAGTTTCTGAATTGAGTATCTCTGTCTCTCACTGTGGATGACCAAAGTATGTTCAAGTCTTTCTTTTCCTCTCGCTCTTCCCTCCTCTCTCTCCCTCTCTCTTTCCCTCCCTCCCTCTCCTTACCCTCCTCTCTCTCCTTACCCTGCTCTCTCTCCTTCTTTCTTATGCTGCCCACAAAACTGTCTCCTCATCTTGTTCTTCTGCTTTCTTGAACTATCCAATATCTAGTCGGTTATATCGTATTGTTTGCTGCAATTTGTAAACGTTTTGTTGTTTTTTAAATTAGACAAATATTTGTGTTTTGTCTGTCTCTCTGTGTGTGTGTGTGTCAGTGTGTTGGTGTGCGTGTACGTGTTACTGTGTGTAATTTATGTGTGTTTGTTGATATTGCTCTGGCAGTGTTAATGATGTGCATAAATCAGAGTTGCACAGAGACAGTGACGGCACAGCGAAGTGAACTAGACAGAGAGAGAAGAGAGAGAGAGAGAGAGAAGAGAGAGAGGTAACGCTGCAGGCATTTGCACGTTTATTGACGCATGCCTTGCGTAATTCGTGTAATGACGTAATGTCAATAGTTGACACTGCGTAAAAAGGCAACTCGTGTTGCGACTCTAATCGATTAATGTGCGTGACGAAGGGTGTGAAGGTGTGTGTGTGTGTGTGTGTGTGTGTTGATTAGTTAAACGTTACTACATTATAGATGTGAAGTCTACAAGGCAATATTCGTACTTTGCTAGGTTTATCAAGAGCTCAAACTAAAGGTAATGAGATCAGTTAAAGAAAAAGGAAAAATATATCTAAAAAAAGACTAAGGGGTGCACTGACCTGCTTGGCAATTGTACATGAAGTAGGCAACATTTTGTTCAACATTGCGTATGCGTAATTTGCCAAGCCCGCAGCAAATACCCTACGTGTTTGTCTGCCTGCCTATGTGTGGGTTACATTTATCGATAATTAAACATATCGAGTCTGCTTTGTATGCTCAAAATTAGCATAAATTACCTGTAAATGGGTAACTCTCTTCTGATACCTTGCAAGTGCCTTGGATCAGGGCGTTTCAACGTGAAGACACCCTACACTCTTCTACACACTCTTCATTTGCATGCCACATGTTTGTCAGTGCGGCACGTTATGCCACTATTTGATTTGTCTGATTGCATTTGATTTTCGCAAGCTATTGTGTGTGCTCTGACTGAGGCACCCCTTGCTCAATAAATAGAACATGGTGAGCTGACTTTGCTCCACTAAACTTAAGGCAAAACTTAACTTTAGCTTTAGTTTTCGACTTTAAGTTCTGCACCACACCATCCACTCCAAAGTGAGCCATAAGCCAAATTATATTAGACCCAGGTGCTGACCCACAACATGATTTCGCTCCACAAATATTAACCCTGGCAGCTGTTGCCACACACACACACACACACACAGAGAGAGAGGGAGAGAGAGAGCGGCACAAGCCATAAGTCACACAGCAGGTGGGCAGCTCTCCACCTGGGCTGAGCTCTCTAGCCTGGGCACCTCTTGTGCCTGCGCTCATGTAAATTAGCAAAGCCGAACTGTTGCCGAATTATTAACCCGACTAAATGCTTAATAATTCGGCTCCCTTTGGAGTCCTTCCTCATAAACGAGGGACTACTGTTGATCCTTAACTAATTTGATTTGCCTACCTAATCTGCCAGCTCAGCATTTGCATAACGGTGTAGATGGCTCGTTACTTACTGTGATTACCTTACTAGATATTAAAGATCTTGAGCTGCCTGTGCTGAGTAATTTTCCAAAAATGCTCAAAACTACTTTTTTTTTTTTTTTCCTTGGTTCGTGGAAGGTGCTAATCGTTTAAAAACGAAACAGCGACAAAAAATAATATACCAAGAAAGGGGGAAAAAGAAAGCCACGAGAAAAGCAGGCGAGAAAAGTTAGAAAAAGAGTAGACATTCTCAAAAAAAAAAAAAAAAAAAAAAAAAGGACATGCACGCTTGGGAAAACTTTGCCTGCACACATCTTGCGCTGGCTACATATTCTTCTTGAATTATGAAGGAACGTTGCAAACTTTACGCGGATTTTCCAGGGGGAAACATGTATGTAGTATACAATTTATATATATGTGTGTGTATATATGTAACACATTAGACTTGACTGACAGACATGAACTTTTGTCGTGTGCTGCAATAAATGTTGTAGAACAAGAAAGTGGAAAAGGTTTGCTACGAATTGCCGAAGGTGCTATACCCTTGAAAAAGGTATAAGACCAACTAAGGTAATGTTCTGCCATTACTAAAATTATATTTTACGGAATCGGATACTTTATGTGGCAGGTGGAATGAATGTTCTTTCTCACACTCATTGAAACTTTAAGAAAAATGAAATAAAAATCGGCAAAAATGAAGTTCCTTAAACAGCCAGAAAGCAGTCAAAAAAGAAGCCAAAAAGCATTAGCGAGAGAAATTTATAAGTTTTGTGCCCGCCGCAGGGTTCCGCTGTGGAATGTGGCACGGTTGCTGGTGTGGTGTGTGGGGCAAGATTGCAGTCAGTTGAAGTTTGTTTTTTTCTTTCCACATTTCAACTGCGCTCTTTCATTTCTTTAGAAGTTTTTTATACGGTGCTGTTTAAATGGAATCAAAGTCTGCCCCTATTTGTATATATACTATATATATATATATGGAGTGACTTGCAACACACGATACGGCGACTTGTAGGCGCAATCAATGCAAAGTTCGGCAACACGTCAACGTTTTAATACATTAAGCTCAACTTTATGAATGGCAGAATAAAGTTTTACAAATACAAATGTTCAAATGTTCAATCTGAATACATTTCTTTCAGCCTTCATTCATGCACTCATTCATATTAAACTAAAGAGTCGGAGGCAGCTTTAAATTATTTACAAACTTATGAGGATTTCTTAATCCGTTGGTGAATTAAGTGCGCATTCTACTGGACACACACACACACACAACGTGATTAATCGTCGCTTCACATATTGACAGAGCGAACCTACGCACAGTGCTGGCCAACTAAATGTGGCAGACTGTGAACAGGTTCGAGTTGACGATTGAAGTTTATTTGATGTTCTTTTTTTTTTTTATTTTCTCTCTTTCGTTTCGTATTCCATTTTCGGGGCGACAACAATTCGAAAATATTAAAAAAGTTTTTGCTTGGCATGTTATTGACTTGTTAAAATGTTTGACTGGCCTGCTATGCTTGTTCTCGTTGTTCTTGTTGTTGTTGTTGTTGCTGTTGGAGTTGGAGCGAGCAACCCGAAACTCTATCGAGAGGGTAATTCTATGGGTTGGTCTTTTGTCGGGCTGCTTATTTATTTAAGTGAGACTCGCTTGGTTATGCCAAGCACGTCTCTGCGTCATGCACGAAAATTGCATTTGCCCGTCTGCGACATCTTCCCCGCTCCCTCCCCCTCTTCTGCTCTTTTTTTCTGCTGCGGTACTGGGAGGCCAAACGGATCAAACTGTGTATAATTCGCCGAGGGTTGAAAAATATTGTCGACTAGACTTTTATTAGACAAGCTTCTCTGCGGCCCAGCTTTGTCCCCAACAAGAGAGAGAGAGAGAGAGAGTGTGAGAAAGATAGAGAGAGACAGAGGAAGAGAGAACGTCTTACATCTTGCCACATCCATAGACCATGAATTTTTCTTGCCCTCTGATAACTTTGTCGTTCACCACCAACAAAAAAAAAGTGCCAGACCAAGTAAGGAAAACAGAAAGCAACTGTCGAGGGTACTCGAGAGCAGATACCCTAACCAATAGCATACTTCCAATACCTAATTGCCTAGAACGTCTTATTATAAATCTAGTACCTTCTCAAGAAAAAGGTACCTTCTTTAGAAAAAGAAAAGAGATTCCCTAGTAAAAAGCACCTTCTATATAAAAATGAACTTTTGCTAGAGAAAGATACCTTCTATAGAAACAGTGACAACCTCAAGCAAAAGGTACCTTCTCTAGAAAAAATACCTTCTCTATTAAATGGCACCTTCTACTAAAAAAGGTACCTTCTATAGAAAAGAATATCCTTCTATTAAAAATGGTACCTTCCATTAAAAATGGTACCTTCCATTAAAAATGGTACCTTCTATTAAAAAAGAGGTACCTTCTCTAGAAACAGTGACCTTCTCTAGAACAAGGTACATCCCCTAGAAAAAGGGTACCTTCTATATCAAAAGATGTCCACAGTGGATCCCACAGTAATACCCTCTGCAAATAGCAGTCATCATAAACTGTTTTCTACAGGTTTCCTCAACAGAAAAAAACTTAACATGCAATACTTAAACTTACTTGTGTAAATTTATATTTTGGCTTTAAAACCCGTAAAAGAAAAGAAAAGAAGAAAATAAAGCAGGAAGACAAAGATAAAGAAAAGAGCAATGAAATACTCGTGCTTCTTCTGCAAACACAAATACGAATTTCTATTTGGCAAAAGAACAAACATGGCAAACAAGAGAGGTTGAGCGAAAATCTTTTGATTGAAAGTATATATATATCAGCTACACATACGTATAGATATATATGTATACATATGATAAGTACGTAGTATATGTACATGTTTTTAAAGGCGGGGAACAACCAGAAAAGGCGCGAACAGAGTACGATTGATGCCTCTAAAAGATATATATTTAATAGTATCAACAACTGTTAGTTAAATAATATACAGAAATATTTATAAATATATAGAATATAGTATATATAATTATAAAATTATATAAACCAATTTCTAGCAATAACGTAATCTTAAAGTTCGCCTACATTTAAAATATGATGAGCAACAGGTTCAGTGAAGATTATATATTCTGTATACGCAGCATAAGCCGTAGCAAGTTAATTGCTTTTTCAGATATTTGCAATTACGCAGATCTGCTGGCACTCATCTTGTAGCATTTGCGCAGCATTGACAGAGTTTTGACCATTAACAATTCACGGACCGTTTAGCTGGGGCGGCAGATGGCCATACATTTTAATAACTCGCAGTTAAACATAAATTACCAGCCAACCGCATAATCTCTCTCCCTGCCAGCCAGCCACCCCTTATACGAGTATAGTAATTTGCGACTGCAATAAATGTAGAATACCAGGCTGTAATTAAAATTAAATGGGCAATCGGCATCAACTTCAACTAAAACAATATAAGAAAAGGTTGAGTAACTCAAGTCGAAGGACGATACTGCTTGAGGAAGTTTTCATTCATTGTTCCCATTAAAGGAAATTCGTTTATAAATAAATTAAAATAGTATAAATAAGAGAGAATACCATAGGAACTTAAGTGCAGTTTTTATTATTTATTTTTGTCTCAGTTATTATTAGTTTCATACCACTGTAGCTACTATGTTACTGCACAACAGAATGTGATGGAAAATAATAGGAAAAACCCCAAAATCAACGTTTCAGTTGGAATGCAATGCACACAAAAATTAAAGTAAATTAAACTGTCATATGGTGAAGGCAGACAGAGTTGGGCTGATCTGCTGTTGTACTCTCTGTGTAGGGATGGGAAGTGCACAGGCTGTATGTCTGTCTATCTGTCTGGATGTGGACTCATTTGTCAGTGTGGCAGACATGTCGAAATTCGCCACGTGTCATAATAAAGTGTGTCGAGTGTATGGAATGTCTCTCAGTCCCAAAGTCGGCAAAGGGCAGCATTTATAAATGAAAGCTGTTGCAGTTTGGAGTAACCCACACACACACACTATTGATAGCGAGTTTTTGCAGCATTGCACAACACTGAACTGGAACGCACTTTGCTGTGTTGCAAACAACCTTCTCACTGACTTAACTTTACATATTTGTATTGAAATTATTTTATGCTGCATTTTTGATAGTGAGTAGCTGTTGCAAGTCATCAGGGAGTATCTATAAGTCGTGCAGAATCACCTTCTTACTCTCAGTATCATGTATTAAATTGCGAATTTGCTAAGCAAAATTAAAGCTTTGTAAATGTTTCTCGAGTGGGTTTACGTGGCAGGCAGACGGGTCAGGCCTGTGCATGTTAGTGCAGTACAAAGAGAGAGACAGGGAGAGAGAGAGAGGGGGAGAGCGAGAGGAGAGTGTGCTGCAGTGCGAAGTCTGGGTTTGGACATGTCGTCGCCAAGGCACTCAAAACAAATTTGTGCTTGGCCAGCTGCCAGCAGCGCATCAACCCCAAAAGAGACGGCGGGATTACCCAAAGCATCCACACAGCAGCTAAGCGATGTTATGAAATACCTATGTGCAGTCTACTCGACTGTGAAATACCGTGCAGCAAAACATTAAGAGCATAGAAAGGTTTATAGATCAAAGATAAATGCATTTTATATTGAAAATGTTTCTTTATATTGAAAGTTAACAATTTTTTCAATATCTTTTACTAATCAAAACAAACCAGCTCAACTGCACATATCCTCAGCTTTCTTATATGTTCTCTGCCTTCCTTTGCACTTTAGAAGGGAATTTGAAAAGACCTTTCTCTGCAGCTTTTCTTGGCGAACCCATTTACCTAATTTGTCTTTGTGTTGCTGATTTCCAACACAAACTACTCTGTGTATTTAACATACTTATTTTTGCAGTATTCTTCTCCTGCACAGTCAGGCTTAAAAATGTTCATCCACCTGTGCGCAGTTTTAATACGTGACATTTTTTCGCGGAAATATGCAACTTACCACGAGATGAGTGACCAGCAAAGCTGCCGAGGGGAGTGAAGTTGGGAGCTTACCTATAATAACTGCTATGTCAATACATAATAAAAAGCAAAGTATTTGTGCAAATAAAAATGCAGCCCTCAAAGTACTTGAACGAACTGACGATGAGCAGGACGAGAGCTGATGGTAATGAAAATGTTAAGTAGTCGCATTGGAGGTGGGGAAACTGTAACTGCGAATGGAATGGAATATATATCTGAAACTGGAGCTCGTGAGACGAACTCAATTTTCAGAAGGTCGCAGCTCAATTGTCAATGAATAAATTTACTACTCTAGCAATCCTCGTCGGAGGTTCATCGTCGTTGTCCTGGAGTCAAAGTCCATTATTCTTATCGATGCACGACCATCGCATCGCGCACTGCTCTCCCATTGCCCAAAACTTTTGCTGCTCTATTATGCTCGCTCTCTATCTGTGATTTGTTCGGTTCCGTTTCGGTCTCTTTGTCGCCATTGCCTTTAACCACTTCCATTTTCTCTTTTGCTTTGCCAGAGTTCCTTTTTTTTTTTTTGTTTTTCTTTCTGTTTTGCGCTGTGGAAATTAATGACGTAAACGGCCGGAAAATTTAGCAACTTTTAGTCATGGCGTGTGGATGATTCTCACACAATATATGGTACTCGTATTCGACTCACATCATCTGTGGATGCCTTTTGGGTGTTCGATAACCATGAAATGCGTATGCGATGGTAATGAAATCGATGTTTATGAGTTTTCGCTTCGTTGTGTGAGCCCTCTCCCTCCCGCTCTGTGGGTTGTGGGCTCTTTTCTCGGCTCTGTCTGTGTGTGTATGTGGTGCGTCAAATTCCAGCATATCGAATCCCGTGAGAGTAATAAATAAAGCTAACAAAACTTTTGCTTCTTTTTAAAAGTTTTGCTTGATGGTTTTATCGATTTTATTTTCTCCTTTCTAACAATGCAAATGAGTTACACAAATCATTAGCCTGTCACTATGCTACAAAATGGGGCTAAGTAAGAAGAAATTCTGATATTATGCAGTGATAACACTTCAATGCCTTTTTGGGGTTGGGAATAAAAGGTTTTTTTTGAATATGAGTAATGTTTTTTAATGGGCAGAAAGAAACATATTGCCTGCTACCTTACTCTGAATCAGCATAATTAGCTAAGTCTGTCTAGGTATCTGTTTGTCTGTCTATTTGCCTATTTTTCTGTCTCCCTGCCTGTCTTTCAGTATGAACACTCAGAACTCAATAACTAGACATACTTTTGCCACCAAATTTGACAGTTGTGTTCATAAACTTTTATTGATTGCATTTAAATCAAGTTTTGTGTCTTCAGATATGTACATATATATTCTTAATAAGTCTGACTATGTCTCCGCTTTCTTTATAAATAAAGAAACCATTGCTCACAACTTCTGTTTGCAAGTTGCAATGAATTTTGACTTAAAGCGCACATGAATTTCACTTGACAGTAAAGAGCCCGCACCACATCACTCACCTCATGCACACGTGCATACACACACACACACACACATACATATGGTACATACATGCATGCAAACATAGCATCGCATAGCCGTAATTGTAGTTGGTATAACCACCAACACGCTACTCAACACAAGAGCCGCTCGAATGCTGCCACAAACCACACAATAATATCCCAGCAGCTTCAGTTTTAAACTCATTACGGGCAACACTCAGATGACGTTGACGTTGACGCTGACGGTGACACCGGAGATGGGGCTGGAAGTTGGTGGAAAGAGGAGGTGAAAGGGGAGAGGGGGCTGTGCCTGGGGCTGATGTTGACCAACCCTCTATCTGACTCAATATCAAAAGCCAATTAGCATACATTTTCATGCACAACACAACACTTTCACACACACTTGCACCCATTCATATACCTATAGAGAGTGTATGGTATATGAATATGTATGTATGCATCTACTCTGAAAATCAAACAACTCCGAAAACGTTCACTGCACTTGAAGCGTATTCATGGCATTCATTCCTATGCCCCTCTTCTTTCCCTTTGCCACTGCCATTTACAGTGATTAGTCAGATAGAGAGTAACGATGTCCCAAGTATGTCAAAAAATACATTCTCATTCTGTTTGCCTGGTCACATTTATGCATGGAAAGCACTCACAGAAGGGATCTGTGTGTAGAAGTCAACCTTTTTTGCTGCTCTTTCGGACTTTGGGACCCTAGAAAATCAACAAAACAAACGCCGAAACAGCAATCTACTTGAGGCACAAACTTATAAACTACTTTGTGTGTGTGTGTGTTGGGGGCATCAACTAATGGCGTGTCCTTGGCCGGTTTGACCAAAACTATGCGAAGGCAAATAGACAATGCCACACCCACAATTCATCCACGGCTTTTGGCACCCCAAACAAGCTGGTCAGCATCGTCTTAATAAGATAAATAGGCACTTGAGAGCAACTTCTCGTGTGGTTGTGCCTCTACAGCAAGGCCCTCCATCCTCCTGAATGCCCCTGGTTGCCCCTGCTGCCCCTGCTGCTGTTGTTGGGCGTGCAACGAAGCAAAAACTCGGAAGTCCTTCTCTATGAGTTTTGGGCTCTTGGCTTATGGGTTCTGCATGCCGTTTGGGGCGTACTCAACATTTGATTTTAATAATGATGAACGAAGTATTTCATGTTTGAGCGTTTTCTCTAGCTCCTCTTCTGCTCTTTTGCTCTGCTGCTCTTTCTGCTCTATCCTCTTGTTGTCTGCTATGAAAATATCTATGCTGCAAGCCTGGAAATTGCTGAGCTTTTGGGCTTTAATGCTGCAAAGGGCCACTGGCAGGTTAGACTGAACTATGCTGTATGTAGCATACCTTTAGGGGCAGCCAGGTCAGCTCTGTGGTTTGACTTCGAGCCGGAAGGAATTTCGGCCTCTTACTCTGCTGTTTGTGTTGTCTAAACAAATAAGACTGAACATATTATTTTTGTTAAATTTGTTTTAAAAATAATTTTTTTAATATGTTTACTATCGAAAATAATGATCTGCGATATATTTCCTTGATTTATTTGTAATTTAAAGGCAGAATTAATGAGTTTTGGGCTCGTATTTTGAATGTCATGAGAATCTTATACCATAATATATAACTAGTAAGGAAAGTCGGAGGAAATAGAAGCCAGAAAGAGATCTAAAACCTTCGTTATTCCTTTCTTTGTTTATTAACAGAAATATTTAAATGTTAAACAACATTATATTAGAATATATTTTGACTTTCCTACTTTCTTTCTTCTGCTGCTTTATCTTTGTGGTTTGTTTTCATGTTGCCTCTTGCCACAACGGTAAATATTAATTTCCCCACTGACACTTCTAGTTTACTTGGCACCCACAAGATTACAGTGTCTGCCTGCCTGCCTGCCTGCCTCTCTTCCCTCCCTGCCTCTCTCCCGCCCACTTGTTTCGATAGCAATCACACTTGACTACGCTGCAGAAATTGTCATTACTTTGCGCTGTGATTTACACTTCAAAAGCCACGATGAATCCTTTGAGAGCATTGCTTGCTCTTCGCGCCATTTGCTTTGGCTTTCCATTGGCTTAATCCTTCTTCCTTTTGCGCCTCTCTTCCCCCTCTTTCCCCTCCCCTCTGTCGATTGCAATTTTTCACTTGATAAGCGATTGCCTAGAGACGGAAAAGCTGATAAAAATCAGCCAATAAGATCGACATCAGAGCTAAGCTTTTGAGGCGAGCAAGGAAGGGTGCAGGAGGGGGGGAGGGAGAGGGGGTGGGAAGGGAATTGAAAGTATCTGCAAAAAAATTTGGCATAAATTATGAGAAGCATTTCGTGCCGAGTTCACACGACATCCAAAGGCGAAATATTTCCGCTTAATAAGGCTTTCCGTTTCCGCTTGCGTTGCGCTTCCGCTTTCCCTGCTCCCTTCTGTTCTCTTCCTTCTGTCTGTCTGTGCTGCCCACGCTCTTGCTGTGGCTCTGCTCAGCCATCTCGTCGGCTGGCCGCTTCCTTCCGCCTCGTCGACAGCATCTTTTTCACTTCCACTTCACTTCAGCCTACTTGCTATGCATTGCGGTCTCTGTGGCTCGTGGTTGAGGTTGAGAGTATTTGCGGCAGTTGATGCGGAGGGGAGGGAGCGGGGGTGGTGCTGCTGGTCTCCGCCTCATACTCTGCTGCGCCTTTGTGGCTATTGTTAAGCTCGTTGTCAGCGCTCGGCAATTTATAATGATTATAATAGTCGTCGCTTGTCGCCATCCCTCCCTCTTGCCTGCACTCATCCCGCCAATTTCGAAAATACTAACATCACAATTCAAAGCACAGAACGGAGGAGGGGGGGGAGGAGGGGGATATCTGCTCCCTTCTTTGGGGCAGCAGCCATTCAAAGCGCATGCAAATGACTTTGGATTTTAATTAAAATGCAAGTGGTCCTGGAAGTGCATTTGATGAACCGACTCGCCATGGTTTGCCATTCAGTTATGGTGCTTCTCCCCCCCCCCCACTTCACTCCCCTCTTAGCAGGGAGCCTGTGCTGCTAGTGACGACTGCACGCTGCTTCTGCTATTCTTGTTCTTGCCCCATATTGTTGCCACTTTGTTTACGCTGCGTGTGTTAAGGCAAAGAAGAAAAAAAAAAAAAAAGAAAGCAGCAGAAGATTTCGTTTCTTTTGTGTTTTGCGAGCAAAGCGAAGTGAATGATTTTCTATGTTCATTCTCATTCTCTCATAGAGCTGCTCTTTGTCACCAGTTCCAGCTATGAATTATGATGGCAATTACCCAGCAAAAACCAACAAAAAAAACTAGAGATATCTCTCGGCAGGTCGAAGTTTTTATACCCTACGGAGTTTGTCTTAAGTCTTGACTGATTATGCATTTATTATATAAAATCTCTTTGACAAAGTTGCCTTAACTGTTTCCAATTTGTGAGGGATCTACATAATTTTAAACAAATCTTCATGCAATCAAGGCTAATACTTTAATACACTCTGTAGGGTATAACAAGTAAAGAAAGTTCAGATTCCTCACTCATTGAAAGGTCCTTGTGCAACAGGCAATATAAATAAAGCAAACCAAAGTCACGCAATGTTCTTATCTGCAATTAGAATGATAGCTTGACTGTTCCTTTAGACCTAATTGAAGTCTCATCAGCTTTAACACATTTTCAACAGCATCTGTCAGTGTGGGATTATTAAATAAGATTGATAACTCGTGCCATGAGGAGCCACAAGGGTAAATAATAATTTTCTCAGTCTGACACTCACAAGGATGAGCCCCTTTTCTGCCCCTTCTCCATACTTGTTGCCCTATGCCACTGAGATTTGACTAAGCTGTAAATACAGTCAATACAATTTACTCTGATTTAAGGGGGCTCCAATTAGATTTACATTAAATTTTGCCCTGAATGGAGTTAGGTCACTTAAGTGGGGATGGTTTTAACTTTTTCTCGATTTTACACTCCTCAATGAATCCTTAGATAATGTTATTAATTTTTGATTTCAATTCTTCTCTTGCAGGTATGTTGACAACTCTACAACTCTGCCAAAAATTATACTTCTATATTATACCTAAGCTAAGGTAAGATCTTAAAGAAAGTATCATATTTGGACACGCAGTTTCAAACTTTAACAAGAAGAGGGAAGAGAAAAGAGAGAAGGGTATCTTTTTAACTATTTTTGGATCAAGAATGATTACTTTATGCAGCTATAGCTGCTTCCTTTTGCCTTTCTCGTGTATTTTCAAGAAGTATTGACCGCCTTTGCAGCATTTTGCGTTGTCGAAGGGTATAAAAATCAACACAAACAGCCAAAAGAGCCAAAGCAATGCCGCGATATGGCCGAGCTGCGGCCTCTTGCGGCCTTTATGGCCATGCGGCACGCGATGTTGCGGCATCGGAGGCAGGCACTCACACACTTCAATAAATGTGCACTGGCTCATTGTCGCACACACCCCCTCGAACACACTTCTAGTCAAAAATTTGGCGCAATAAATAAAATTAATGGCGGACGTGACTTCGCAAAGGGGAGAGGAATCTCTCTGCGGTGGCTGGTGGAAGGTGTTCTCTGGAGGTCCTCGTCCTGGGTGCCCGCCTGGTTGGTGGGTGGCTGGGCGAAACGTAATTAGCGTTGTACAGTGCGGTAAATATTTCCGCCTACTTGAAGCTGCGTGTGTGTGTGTGTGTGGGTGCGTGTGTAAGGTAGAGAATATATATGCTATATATATATTTAAATAAGTTTCATGCATTCACTTTCCTAACACATTCAACTAAGTATTAAAGTGCAAAGCAAAGTCTTAATGAGACTATTGCATACTTTGCCATAATATGCAGCAGATAACAAGCTATATATATTTAATAATTATATATTTATATTCTATATATTATATCCCTGCAGTAACTGTGCATTACCAACCCCTTTCTGCACTCTTTCGTGCATGAAAGTGAGAAGGCAACACACAATGTTGTTGACATTTTTCATTAGGGCTAGCCCGTTTGTAAAGCATTTTCAAAATTGGGCGAAGGGTATCTTAATGTCGAGTGCACTCGACTGTAGCTTTAGCCACTTGTTGTTGTTGTTGCCGCTGCTGTTGCTGTTGTTGTTGTTGTCATTGCCTTTGGCTGCTGCGTGTAAAATGCAAATGCGTCGCGTGTCAAGCCCTCGTGTTAGTGCCTTCTAACACGTGCACCTTCACACACTCACACACACACCTGCTGCCCATCCTACTTATACATACATACATGCACACATGCATGCATACATATATACATATGTACATACATGCATACACACATGCACACACTTACATGACGCACTTGAGCCCAGACATTTGCAGCTTTTCTTTGGCTTCTTTCTTGTACTCTTCAGCTATTGAAAGTGCAAAGTATAAAGGTACATTTACTTTGTGTAAACGTATGTAACAGGTGTGAGCAACATAAATCAACTACAATTAATCATCTATTATTAGCAGAGTTGATTGACCTATGTCCACTTGTCTTTTTGTTTGTATGAACACGTTAATTTAAGTCTATTTAAAAGTTAGAGTCAGCAAATTCGGTAAATCATTTATAGTCTATTTGATATTAATATATTAAAATATTAGTTCATTTTTTACTCTTCATTTCTTTGCTGTACATGCTATATATATATGGTTTAATACTATATATACTATATATATTTTACCTTAACTGAGTTCTAGAACTGCCTTTCCTACCTATCATGCTTGTTTTTCACTTTCTTAACTTGTTGTTCGCATTATTCTCCAAGTGGCTGTTTGGTTTCCTAATATTTCCGATAGGTACCTTCTTTAGCAAAGGTACCACACCTTATTGTACCTAACCAACACTGGTACTAGTGGCTGTGGTCATGTTAAATGAATGTTGAACGTAAGTTAATGCTAAGAACTTTTCAAACCAAATAAAGAGTATTTAAAAGTCAAGCTCTCCTGCTACTTGCCTCCTTCACTTGTTCTTCTTTATCCGCTCTTGGCTTTGTGTGGTTGGGCTCTGCAGGCCTTACGACCGCCACCGCCGAGCAGCGGGATCAACACTCGCCCTTTAAGTGCGCTTACAATTATTGTTGTTGTTGTTGCTTTTGTTGTTTTTGTTGTTGATTTTTAATGTTGGTACGTGCGCATGTAATTAGTGACTTTTTCTCAGTCTAATTGGAAAATTAACATATGAAGTGTTTGTTTTACTTGCAACAACAGCGAGAAAATTAAAGAAAGTGGCAAGTAGCAGAATAATGCGCCATGAAAAACAAAGTGTAGCAGACATGAAGGACGCAAGGCGAAGGTGCGCCGAGGAGTCGCATTTTAATTTGATCAAACCAAACAATATTCAAGAACACCTAGAAGTATGCTATGTAGAGAGAAGCTTAATGAAATAATCGATAAGGAGCTCATTTCAGTGTTGGCTAACGCACATTAAAGCGCTGTAAAAGAGCAAATACTCTGATGCCGTTTCAATTTCAGCACTTAATCTTTTTGAAATGTCCCTGACTAGAGTAAATTCCCATCAGCCTTTGCCGACTTTCCTCAGCGAATCCCCAGAGCCATTTGGCCTTTTACTTGGGAGGCACATAAAATACGAAATTAGATTGTTTTTGACCAATTCTCGCATACAAATCACATATCTTAACTTGCTGCGTTGCTATTTATTGCTTTCTTGTGCCCCAGCACTGTCAGCTGTTAACCGTTATTTAATGCACATTTAATTTAATGGTAAACATAAGAAAGGAAATGTCGCAGTAGTCTCCCTGACCCCACAGCACGGACACGTAATGGCCAAACGACACGCCGGGGAGTTAATGCTGTGCTTCAAGACATAAAAATTCACAAGTCACAAGTGGGCGAGACCCGCCCGCATTGCCTGTAATTAACTAAATACAGCTTGTAAAGCGGGGCCCACTGTACATGCTCTAGATGGTGTGCAGGGACAAGCAAAGGCGTGGCCGGGGGTCAGGGAACGTGCACATGTGCAGCAGAAATCAGAGCAATTGCCATTTGTTGATTTTTGCAATTAAACAAGGAGAGAGAGGGGGGAAAGGCAGGAAAGGGAGAAAGGAGAAAGTGGGAGGGAGGGATGTAGAGAGATGGAAAAACAATCCGCGCAGGGGCATCGAGTTGAGGGTTCATTAGTCCTCGCCCTGAAATCGATGCGTGCATTTATTTTGCTGCCTTGGCGCAAAGAAAACCAGAACGAAATGAGAAGGAAATGCCAAAAGTCCCAAATTGGCTAATTGCTAATTGACGGTTTCTGCACTTTACGCATTTTCCTCCAGTTTTCTTCGTCTTCTTTACTTCTACTTCTTCTTTTTTTAAGCTCACTCAACGTCTTCGTCGTCGTCATCAACCCCCCTCTCTCTCCTTTCTCTCTCTGTGTGTCCAACCCCATTTCCATTTGCTGCGCTTGTCCTTGTCGTCGCTGGCGGCAAATCGAAGTAGCTTCCGTTGTCGCTGTAGCCACGACAGGAACATGGCCAGGACATGGCTAAGGACAAGGCGCCAGCTGGCAACTGTTGCCGGAAGCGCCCCAGGATGTGCCAGCTAAGCCGCATGGAACCCAGTCTGCCTGCCTGCCCTGCCCTGAAATTGAAAACGCACAAAGCCAAACAAAATATATCATTTAAATATTACAAAATTCTGTGTGTGGCAGCAAACTTAAATAATTAACAGCGATAAATAACAAACTTAAATAATTCTACACTTCAATGATTTTAAAAAACAAAGGTCGCCAAAACCCTTTATGATAATAACAAACATTCTTTATGACGTCAACAGATTCAGTTGCTTCTTTAATTTGTTATCTTTGCCTGTTGATGGTCAACCATTGATGTGTGGCATTCATATACTTAGCAGTGAATGTGCTATAATTTACTTTATTAAGTGCAGGGTAAGGGTAGTGTAGGGTAGGTAGGGTTGAGGGTAGTGTAGGGTTGCCAGGGATAGGGTAGTCTACCGTATTATGTGCTGCCGCCACTGCGCTTGTTTGTCACACACATTTGAACAAATTCAATGCAAATTTTGGTGCGTTTATTGGGTGTAGTTGACTTGTTGTATACCCTGTAAAGTGAACAGCTCTTAAATCATTAGTAAACTGACTGAGTTTTACTGTTTTTAGTGTCTTTAGTGCTGTTTATAAGTAGAAGGAGTATAGAACCTACAGTAAACTCTTTTTATAACTCTTTAATTCTTTCATTTGCCTCAAAGCCTTAGTCTTTGCACACTGAAGTATCTCCCAGTCGAAAGTGCCTTTGATTATGATTGTGGGATATTTATGGCCAGTGGAGCTGCGTGTATGCGTGTGTATCCGTGTGTGCCTGTGTGTATTTGTATGTGTGTGTGTATGTCTGTCAAAGAATGCAAGTTTGGGGATGCAGCAACGAGTGACGGACACTGCTGCACAAAGTGCGCTTGATTAAGCTGACAAGTGCTAATTTTGTTGGCGGGTGTGCATCATGTCCGCAGCTGCGTGTGCGGTTTGGGGGAATGAATGTCTGCACACACACACACACACATAGGCCAGACAGGGTGCGGGGGAGGGGGTTGTGGCACGATTAGTTCATGAAATTGCGGCGGCATCTGCACTCAATGTCATTGCGCGGCGCCTTGTGAATATTGGATTGAATGTAGACGTGTGTAGATGTGTTAGTCTATGTGTGTGTGTGTGTGTGTGCGAGGTATACAGGGTATACAGACAGGGTATAAATCAATGCTTCAAAGTGAAGAACAAACTTCCTTCAAGCACTTTTCTCACGCTTTTTTACGCACAATAGTCGCATTCATCACGCACTTTGTTCAATGTTTATTCAATTCACAATACCCACAAACCTTCTCGGCTTCCTCTTCCCCTCCCTCTCTCTCTCTCTCTCTCTCTCTCTGTCTGTTTCCTTTCCAGAGCATAGAATAGTTGCTGGCACAGGATGCACCTGATTTTGCTTAAGTTACAGGCAAATCAGCACTTTCGCTTTCATCGAATTAGACAAAGCAAAGGCAGCACAAAGTAAAGTGCCGAAAAGGGAACGAATCCAGACAAAAGGATTGCTCTGTAGGAGCTCTGCTCATTCACTTTGCCTGGACCCCGTGTCAGACGCACGCACCGAGTTGTTGCCACAACTGTCTGCTGCCTCTTCAACTTGTATTTCCTTTTTGTTTTGCTGGCAAACTCCTGACAAACCCTGGCTGCTTAACAGCCTGTTTATTCCATCCAATCTAAAGTGTCATTTAATTAGACGATTTAGTGCAAAAAAAAAAGGGTACACCACATGGGGCTGAAGTATCTCCTCCTCTCTCTCTCTCTCCATATGTTAACTTTGTGTTTGATTTATGGGCAACCTACGTCAATAGTTTTCTAAAGTCCAAGCAAAATTAGCAGATTTTTGAGCAGGAAAAAAAAAACAACTTGCAAACATCTCATATATCATGTTTGTTTGTTCGTTTCCTTTGTGCTGTGTCCCTGCGGACATCGAACACACAATATAACAATGTTTTAGCTTATCCCACATCTGCAAAACTTATTAAATTAAAATTGTACACATGTTTCTGCCAGTGCTTTATCGCTGCGAGACCCAATTTCACACGTCCAGTCGAGAGTGCTCAATCCATTGTGTTCATTTCCTCAGAGGTAAGAACTGAGAGCCAGGCTCTTATGTTTTGTTATACTGTTATACATGTGTATGTACATTTGTGTGTGTGTTGTTTATCTTATTCAGGCAATCTGACTTGTTCACTGTGCGTTGTTCTTGTTAACTTAGTATTTGTGCTTAAAATACTTTAAAGAAAATGGAAGTTTTGGCTGCGATTTGCCGATAAAGTAGTTAGTGTTAAGATAGAAGGATATAGCTATTTTAAGTCTTATGTTCACTGTAAAATATCCAAAATATATATACACTATGCTGAACCTCTTCTACTTTGCAAACTTCATGCAGAAATTAGTATTCTCTCAGTTAGAGTATGAACAGCGCTTTGGTATGTGCGGCAAAAGGGCTGGGGCAAGTGGTATATGTGGTGTGGCTGGGTGGTTTGCTGCGAAGGATATACGCCTCACATTGTGGGCTGGCTGGAATTGTGGCACGCACCAAGACAAGCACAAAATTGGCACACAGACGAGGCGACATTATGGCGCCAGTCAGTCACTTTACTGCCAGAGCAACGACTGGGGCAGGGCTGCCTTTCTCTATGTGTATATGGAGTGCCACAGACTTTGACATGGGCACTACCCAAAGAGAAAGAGAATGAGAGAGGGAGAAAGGCATGGGGATAGAAAAGAAGGGGGAGAGTTGGGCAAAAACATTTCCATGTTGCGCACACACGCACAAGAAACATGAATTTGTTTTTTGTTCTGCTGTGGACACAGCAGGTCAATGACGTCGTTTGACTTAGTTGAGCCGACTTGGAACACGAGGGGTTTCAGGCTTAGGGAAATTGTCATATAATCGAATCATTACATTAACAAGAATCTTATAACGTTCGTTCGACGGGTATAGAATTGCGCTGGTATTGATTTCATCTCTTGGCTCATCTCCAGGCAAGGCGAGCTAACGATGTCCGCCCCGCAAATCGGTTATTTGATTCGATTATTAGGCGAAGTATTAAAGATACACAGAACACACACGCAACTATTAAACTACTTAGTTGAATGAATGAATGCCAAGCGGATCGATTAACGAAGGGGGAAAGAGCTTAAAGAGTGCAGTGAGAAGTGAATTATGTTTTAATTGTGTTGCTGCCATGTTTGTTCCTGTACTGTAAAAGGAAAGATGTGATTATGATAGGTTACTTTGTTGTTATTTTGTGGCAGTATGCAACCTTGATATATATTATTAATTAACGTTAATCAACACTAGGCAAGGAGGGCATAACTTTTAAGAGACTTTGACTATACTTTACTGCCAGATCGAAGCACACTTTCCTCATAAGTATCAATAGGTTCCTTAGGTTTAGGTCAACTTTATTTATTTCTGGTTAAAAAACCTTACAAAATCAAAGAATTTCACACAATAAAATGGCAAAAGAAATGATAAAAGCACATTCCATTCTCGGCATGCCTGATTTTCCTTCTCTTTCTGTTATTGTTGTTAGTCCAAGTCGCTGTTTGTGCTTTGTATATATACGTGAATAGGTTGTTTATTCAGCATATGGCAGAGTTTTCGATTAAGTTTATTTCTCAGTGCAGTGCCTGTCGCGAAAATACTATAGCAAACTATATATTCAACGGACATGCAAGCGAAATTTGTTCGCTTCTTAGACGGGCACGCGAACTGTGGCGAACAAAGGCAGCAACAACAACAGCAACAGCCACATGAGCAACAACAAGGAAAAATGGCAGGATTCAGTGCCAGGATGAGTTCAGAATAAGAATTTACTACTACTATATTTGCCTGCCTGCATTGGTCGCTCGCACACCACTTTGTTTGCCCATGTTTTATTATTACTTTTCTTTTGGTGTCGTCTTCTCGCACCACGTAATGCATACTTGTTTATGTATGGACGTGTCGTCCTGTGCGGACCTGTCGCAACTTCCAGCAGACGCCTCTTCCATTGTCTTTCCTCGTTTTTTCTTCTTTTTAGTTATAATTCTTTTTGCTGCTTTTGCTTTGGCGGAACTTGACCGTTTTGTGTGCGTTACTTGCATTAAAAATGGTTGAAAATGTTGAATTTCGTTTCGTTCATAAACAACTATAAAGAGCATCTATGAGGCACTCACATGACGCCAGTTGTTGTATTCCCTAGTGCACCCTGATCAAGAATATATATTTCTTTTTTTGCGCTGCAAAGTTCTTTGCTTTTCCCCTTTGCAGTTGGCATAACAACGTTCGCCAGCACACACCACACACACACACACACAACATTATTTTGTTGTTCATTTCTTTCTCCTTCTGAGAGCAAACAAATAAATTGCATTTGGTGTACAGTATTTTGTTTATAATTTAAGTGCTGCTGCCCTTTGTTAACGCTTTCTTCTTCGGCTCGTTTAAGACTGCGCCGAAAAGTATGCTGGGGAAATGTGCTTAAAGCCAGAGAAGAGAACTGGGAACAGAGGAGTGGGAACAGGGCACAGGGAACAGTGAACTGAGGCTAAGTGGGAATGGGAACTGAAGTAAACCCTTCCGCATTAGCGTTAATTGCATTTTCGCAACACTTATCTGGCTGTAAATAAAATCATATAATTACCTTGTATTGTGTGAAACAAAGGCTGCAAACGCAGGCCGACACGGCGCCGCATAGCTCCATTACCCCCACCCCACTCCTGCGTTCCGCCTGCGACATTCTACCAATCTGCTTAACGATTTTGTGTGGCCTGTTCTTTGGCATAATTTAACGCGTTGCCATGGCAAAGGCATGGGGTGGCCAAAACAAAGCAAAACAAAACAAAACAGCACAAAACACAAAACACAAACGAACAGAAACGAAATGAAACGGCACGAAACGGAGCGAGAACTGAAACAAAAGAGACACGCAAAAAGCGCACGAGCTGCCAAGGTGCGCTAAGGTAGAAAGGAGGCAGTAAATGGCAGAAGGGTGGAGGAGGGACGGGGATGGGAGGTGAGGCATGCAGCACGAAAGACATGCAGACTAATAGTTTATAGTGTCTGCGGAAGGGAGTCTCCCCCCTCTCTCTTTCTACCTCACTCTCTCGCTCACTTTAGTATTTGAATTTAGCAGTTTGGTGGGAAGTATCTAGAAGTTTACTACGGGGAAGGTCCAACACAATAACCATTGCAATTGAAGCAAAGCTAAGAAAGACAACGAATATATTGACACTCTAGGTTTTGTGGAGGTTTAAAAGGGTTTACTGAAATTAATAAGTATAGTGACAACAACTTTAGGGAAAGGCTTGACAGGAAGTGCAAATAATTATTTTCTCCTAATTCTAATTTTGTTATATTCAATTTATAATTGAATTCTAGTTCAAGTTGACTTAAAAATACTTTATATTTTAATTTTAGCTCTATATTAGCAGTTAATATGCATAATTAAATAAAGCAATATCTGCGTCATGCTATGCAAAAATATTCAAGCCAAATTTGGTGTCTTTATCACTTGTAAAAGCAACGTTATAAGCGTTCATACAGACAGATAGAGGGTTATAGATATAATATATATATTTATCATATCTTCTTTTGGTCCTAATCAAGACAAAATTGAATAAAGTATTACGTTGCTCGTCTCTCCCTCTCTGATCTATCAATTCTCACTGCACCAACATATATTAAAGTGAAGTTCGCAGTTATTACCCAAGTGTCGCGTGACTTGCTGGGAAGGTACTCGGTACACGGTACTCGGTGTACGGTCTACGGTCCCCGATCCCCATTGATTGTGCTTAGCCAGCAAAGCAACCACCAAGTGCACTTTGGACGCCGCCCCATGCTCGCTCGACTGCAATATAATCCCCGATTTCCATGGGGAATACAACATATGAGCAGTGCTCGGCAAATGAAACTATGTATCTATATCACTGTCTATTCATGTGTGTCTACTACGTGTGTGTGCGTGTGTGTGTGTGTGAGACGCGCGTGTATAGTGTGCATTTGTTGGGCAATGCGAGCGAATGTTAGCCAGGTCGCTATACTTAATTATTTATGCAGCATTTTCTATTTTGCTTCAATTTCGCAACAAGCAGCACGTTTTTATAGCACAATTCCATTACCATTTTCTATTTTAGTGCTCTGCTTGTTTTATGACGATTCCGTGTTTACCGCACAATTCGATGAACCGAAATTGATTAAAGATGCGCCTCGTTCCTTGGCTTGAATAGAACTTAATATAAAGAAAATAAATACACAGTTTATCCCTTAAACAGCTCACGGCTAATGGCTTCAGCAAGTGCAGAGAGAATGTTGCAAGGACTTTACTGCATTATCCAGCTACCTCGCAATGTGGCACGTTGAACAATAACTAAGCAGCTTTTATAAGTCTGCACATGAGTGTGTATGTGTGTGTGTGTGTGTCAACAGTCTGTGTGCACTTAATTGTTTATAAATATAAATCAATATAGAGCACATGAAATCCGCAGTCTGTTTGCGTTTCAATTTTCTACATTCTCTAAATCAATAGACAAAGGCATTATTACTCGAATTAATTCTTCTGTATTGATTAAATCATTCAAACAATATCTGTAAAATAAATTTAAATGTGTAGGTTGCTTATGCATTACTCAACACTTATATTTAACCTGCAAAGGTTTGCCAACAGAGTGAAGGCAATTTTCCCTTTTCACTTCATTTTAAAGTAAATTTTCTTATGATTAAATGATTAAATTACCTTTTTTAATTAAATTAAAATCATATTCTATGTTGCATATTGCTTATACATAAAATATAAACATAAACTATGAAAAATATAATTGAATAAAAAATATAATTAAATTAAAAATATTATTAGATAAAAATATAATGAAAATAAAAATGTTTAAATTCAGGTTTCCTTATAGTAAAAATTCCCAAAATTCTCAATTAAGTGTTAGAAAAGTGCTTTAAAATGATTATGTGTTGTATAAGGCGAACAAATTATAAAGTGCCACATGTAATGACTTACACAACACTTAGGCATGTTGCAACACCTAACAACGAACTCATTTGCAATTGAAATAGAATTGCACTCGTGAAAAATGCAGAGAAGCTGAATAAAACTGCGCTTAATTAGCAAACAGAAAACAGAAAACAGAATTGAAGTGCAGCTGAAATAAACTGTCCCACATATGGGGTTATTACTGTCTGTCTGTGTCAGTCCGTTTGCCCAAAAATGGTAAACTGAGCCCAATGGCAGGAGGGGGGGGATGGCTGAGGTTGACAGGTGCTTCGATGCATTTCCTTGATTGTGTCTCTGGCTAATGAAAATTGCACATACATATGTATGTATATGTATGTAAAGCCAAACAGGTGGGCCTGTTAAAGCTGAGCAGTGCTAAACTAATGCGGGGTGGGGGGGGGGGGTGCACATTGACGTCCTTTGACGTGCTCCGGCTCTGTGATTACTTTGCTCAGCGACGAGCAAGCGGAAGCACCGCACCAGAGCAACTAATCATTGGCATATTGTTAACCAAGGCTCCTGCTTCAGCTTCTGCTGCTTCTGTTCCCACTCCCTGCTTCTGTTCCCACTCCCGCTTCTGTTCCTACTCCCGCTTCAGCTGCTGCACTTTGTGAGTTTTATCCGCAACCACAAAGCCGCACTAATAACTTGCATAGCTCCCATTCTTGGCAAAGCCAAGGCAAAAACTTATATTAGTGACAGAATGAGCGAGCGCCCGCAAGTATGCTTTAGATTTTTTTCTTTTTTCTTTTTTTTTTTGCACATAATGAGGTGACCAGAGTCCACAGTCGCAGTCGCAGTCCCGACTCTAGTACTCTACTCTGCTCCTGTGTGTCCTGTGGTATAATGTGCGTCTTTTTCACTGCTAATTAACTTGTTCCGTCGTTTAATTAGCCAAGCACCACGAACAGAGAGAGAGCAAAGAGAGAAGAGAGCGCTTAACTTCATCGGCTTTTTTAGATTTCTCTATCTGCTGCTTTATATAGTACTTCCATGCGCTAACATAGTGTATATGCAAATAACCAGTGCACTGAGAGAAGTATAAGTGAGAAACCTATTGGAATTTTTTATATATTTTTGAACTGTTTTAAGTTGTTGAAAGCCAACTAAACATATCTTACGAATCATGTATTTTATTGAGGCTTCTAAATTATTTTAATTATCTTGCTAAACAGACAACTAAATTTAACATATGTATAGCTTTTTGATTAAATCTTGTTAAGGACACTTGGCAAATTTCATAAGAAACTAAAAACTAAGCAAGAGTATTCAACCATCGTTATAACGCAGCTAGAATTTTCTTGGCTTGCTTTTTATCTTGTGGCGCGCAGCATGTAAATTATGAAAATTGCATAAGTAGTAGAGCGTTTTTAATTTGCGCCTTCCCCCCACCTTCCTCCTTCTCCTCCTCTGCCTCCTACTCTTGCTGCAAATTTGCCAAAACTGTCGAAAAACGCAAAAAGAGAAAAAAATAGACAAGCAAATGCAATTATGCAGTTTAGTGTAAACATTTGCGTATCTCATACACTACCATAAGTCATTATAGACAGTTGGCAGCGTAAACAAATAAGTATTTATACCGAAACAAAATCAAGTCGACCTTTTTGAGGCATTAGGCAGCCATGCACAGTCGGTTAGGCTCCACTGTGATGCTTTAGAGAAACGAAAATAAATTGCAATTTTCAATTTTGCACAAATCCAATGACAGGCTGAAACTTGGCACATAAATCGAACTCGAAATAGAAACAGAGCAGCACGATGGACAGCGAGACAGAAATGCCATAAAGAAAAATTTGTAGAAAATTTCATAATTAAATTGCTCAAAAATTGGCGCACTTGCGGATGGCCATGGTGGATATGTTTGTGGGCACACACAGAAAAAGAAAAGAGAAGAGGGGAGAGGAGAGGGGGCAAAAGAGGCCTCTTGACCTGACGTCAGTTAGCATGAATTATTCATTCACTCGCTACTTCATTCATTCATTCATGCATGCGCCATGGCAGTTGCAGTCTAGTCAAGTAGTCAAGACGTCTCTACTCTTCGGCCTGGCACTTCTATAAATAATTGCAAGCGAATTTGTCAGGCGTGTCAGTCGTCAGTGATGGCAAGGGGAGGGCACACGAGAGCAGCGACTGCAGAAATGCGTCACATACGTGTACACACACACATGCATATATAGATGTGTGTTCCTTGAGCAATGCGCACTTGCCGCGACAAATTTGCAATGTCTTTGGTTGACGCCTGCTGTGAAATGGTGCACAATGCTGCGCGATGCGATGCGATGCAAAGTGTGGCACCTTAAGTGCACCATGTCGCGCCATTACGATCCTCCGTAAATACGAGAGTATCTATAGCCGCCGACGCCCCTTTGCCAAAGTAGGTAGGTGGCAGGTGGAGTCGGTGCAGGGGCAGAGACAGATGCATCATCAAGGTGACAATTGAGTTTTGAGTTTTTTCCCTTTGCTGAATTTGTTAATTGTACTAGAAGTCAAAGGTGGCTGGATGTTGTGGAGATTAAAGGAATTAAGGCTTAGGGATTGTGCGAATTGGATAAAAAGTGAGTTTGAGGTTAGTTTGGGTTGAGTGTTGCATAAAATAAAAAGAAAATAAATTTGAATCAGATTAAGTTTTTTTTTGCTAATAATAAGCTTCATTCTTGACTGATTGTCATAATTTTGAAGAGTCTTAAGGCATAATTAATTTATTTAATATTTTAATAAATTAATAAACTAATTTAAAGCATGTGGCAGGGTTGCCACAACCTCAAAATAATCCCCTCACCATGGCAGCACAGAAAATACATCATAAAAAAGAAATAATCAAATTAAAGACCTGCTAAAGCTGCTTTAAGATGTGTTTTTGATTGTGTCATCGTGTGTGGCAAGTTTCATCAAGATAGCTTTAAGTATTTTGTGATACTTGACAACTCTTTGTAAATCTTAAATCTACTCAAACTGAATTTTTGCCTACACACTTTCAGCCTGTGCGCTGCTAGAGAGATTAAAATCTTTTGGGTATAGTTTTAATTTGGTTAAGCCAATGACTCATGAGACATCAAACTTTTCCCCAAATGACAGCACAAGCACACACTCATACACACACACACTCACACACACACACACACACACACACACACACACTCGCACACACACTCAGGCAAAACTAAACAAAAGTCTGACTTTTAATTTGTCGCAGATTCTGAAATGTGACAGCATTTGCTGCCTAGCACTGAAAAAGGATGAGGTATGGCAGGGGGTATGGCATGGGGTATGGGCTGAGTATGGCAGGAAGTTTTCGTTTTCGGCAGGGGCCAAACACTTTTTGCCTTGTCACATCGCATTTGCCACGCAACAGCAGCAGCACTGGTGTGGCACTGGCAGCAGCTGTGGCAGGTAAAAACTCTTCGCTGCATCTTCTTGGTCTTAAAAGTTGAAAAGCGGTAAACAAGCAGAAAATTTAGCGGCTGTCAAAACTCTGCTGGCAACGCGCGTTTTTCTCGCTGGCTAAATTTTCCCACAGCTCCCTCTCTCTCTCTCCCCCTTTTTATGTGGCAACTCTTTAAGGATCAGCGCGCTCTCTCTCTTTCTCTCGCATTGAATGCTTCCATTGTTGCCAATTTATTACTCCAGTTAATTTGCATGAAATATAAATAAATGACAAATAACTCGACAGAGCTTCGGGCACTTAAAGCAAAGCTTAGCGCGACCCTCCCCTCCCTACCCCTCCCTCGTGTATACACCCTTTGTACGGTATGCGAAATTTAAATTAAATTACAATTTCTCTGGCTGCCTCTGCTCTCTTCTCTCGGCTCGTGTCTAAGGTCGCCATGTAATTTAAAACTATTTTACACGCTGCTCAAGTGCGTCGCAATGTGTGTGTCTGTGTGTGCGTGTGTGTGTGTGTGTTAGATAAAAAAGTCTCTCTGTCTCTGTCTCTCTCTCTCTCTTGGCTGCCTGTGCAACCTTTTTGAGGTGCAGCCAACTTAAACTTGTTAAGCTTCAGGGAATTTCAGCTTCACAAGACAGAGAAAAAGTGGTAGAAAAATTTCTGAGAAACAAAATAAAAAAAAAATACTGCAAAATTTTAGAATATTTAAACTCAACTTGATATGCTCCTTACTATGTATTCCAACTGTCTGTGTCTGCTCCGGCGAGAGTATGGCTTGCTGTGTGCCTGTGCAGCTGTGTGTGTGTGTGTGTGTGATTTATAGTGAGCTGGGATTAACTTGTCTTTTTCTGCGCAAATATATAGAATAGAAAATTGTTAGTACAGTGTAAGAGCACAAGAGAAGAAAGGAAGAATACTCTGCCAGATTGGGGCATAGGTGATTGCTGATTGTAGCTATGGCAATTACTTATGTGTACAATATATGTATGTTAGTATAATGTTTATCTAGGTTTGATAAGGCTTATTACGATATGCTTTATGTGTTTGGAGATATTATCTTCTTGGCGTGTGAAACATTTAGACACAAAAAATATATCAGAAATAAATTCTTCTGCAGAGGTATAAGTAGTAGAAGTCGCTGGAGTTGCATACGATGTATAAGAGTAGAAGTCATTGGAATTGTATAAGCTGTATAAAGGTAGAAGTCGTTGCAATCGTATACCAAGTGTTTAGAAGTAGAATTGTATACGATGTATAAGAGAAGAAGTCGTTGCAATTGAATACTATGTTTAAAAGTAGAATTGAATACGATGAATGAATAAAAAGGTCGTTGCAATCGTATACGATGTTTAAAGGGAGAATTGTATACTAAGTATAAAAGTAGAAGACTTTCTAATTGTATACGATACATAAGAGTAGAAAATAATGTATGCAATGTTACTTCTAAGTTGAGACTGAAAATTCTAAAGATCACTGCTTATCCCTTTAAGCTCTGATGACTAGACCTAATGGTGAGTGAAGTATAAGTTTCTTAACGACTAAAACACACACTAAAATATGCGTATATAGTTATGTAATTAAATCATATGCCTGCTGAATAGCTAAACAAATAATCAAGCTCAAGAAAATCAATACAGTAAGAGGGCCACAAACAAAAAATGGCGTCGCGGCGCAGCGAAACGGTGATGTACGACGTACATACGAGGGTCGTTTGATAAGTCCGTGACTTTTTGTATTTGCCGCGCACCTGCTCTAAATACAACACTGCTCCTGTCAGCAGTTATCGATTAACAGCTGACTGTAAAATTTTGAGAAAGCTGCGTTTTTGGTTTGCGTTTTATAGGCATTGAAAGCAGACGATCTCGTGAATTTTAACGAAAATGGAAAAAGTGAATTTCGTGTCAGCATGGCAAAATTTCATAAATTGGGCTACGAACTGCTACCCCATCCAGCATATTCTCCAGATTCAGCCCCCTGACTATTTTTGTTTCCAAACATGAAGAAATGGCTCGGCGGTAAGAGATTCGGGTCATCACAGAAACAAACGACTATTTTGAGGGCCTTGAGAAAACCTATTATTTGGAAGGAATAAAAAATTGGAATAACGCTGGACTAAATGTATAGAGCTAAAAGAAGATTATGTTGAGAAATAAAACGCTTCTTTGACGAAAAAATATATTTTATTCAAAAAGTCACGGACTTATCAAACGACCCTCGTATGTATTGTACATTCGCAGTTGACGACAATGGCGGCGATGACGACGCGACGGTGCCGCCACTGTTAATAGGATTAGGAAGCACAACAGCCAACAACTAGCGCAACAACAACAACAACAACTGTAACAACAACAGCAATAGCAACAACAATAGGAACTACAACAAAGCAATGCTATCGGCATTAGCAACGGCAGAAACCCCTAGCAAAAACAACAATTAAAAGCAAACGAATCGTATAGAAAACCCTCACTCGGCATCAATAAAAAAAAAAAAGCTGCACAAAGTAAAAATACTGAAAATAATTTATAGTAGAGGCAGCCATAGAGAGAAATAGAGAGACACAGAGAAAGAGATAGACAGAGAGAAAGAGGGAGCAAATCAGAGCAGAGTAAACAAAAATAAATTAGATTGTGTGGCCAATTAAGGCATTAAGATTTCATTGCTGTTGTTGTTGTTGTTGCTGCCCTCAATGTGCTCTCCTTACTGCGCTGTGTCCTAAGGCTTCGCTGCAAGACGGGCCACTGCTCCGTGCCATATGGGATTTGAGTAAGTCGGTGAAACAAGCAAAGTCTAATGTGTCTACACAGAGAGAAATCAACAGCTAACATAGTTGTAGATTACTTAAGCAGACTAAAGTGAGATTAACAAGAAGGAAAGGTTACTTTCGGTTAATGATTTAATTTCAATTAATTTAATTTTATTTATTTAATTTAAATTAATTTAATTTCAATTAATTTAATTTTATTTTATTTATTTAATTTCAATTAATTTAATTTAAATTTAAATTTGATGAAGAAAAAAATTTTTTGAAATATACTTTAATTTTGTTAATTATATAGTTACCTTCCTGCCGAATTTTATGAGTTTAGCTTTAATATTAGCTGATTTAAGCACGTTCATACAGACATAAATAAATAAATCCTGATGCTGTAGGGTCTGCCAAGCATACACTTCTAATAAGTTAATAATCCCTTGCTTGACCATTTCAAGGAATACAAAAATATCAAATAAACAAATCAAATATAAAAACTGTGTACTAACTGCACAAGAATTTCTCTCAGTGCACTACCACGCGCATATTCAGTATTTAAAGCGTCACCGTGGGCATAGTCGGACACTTGGAGGGTTTCACTTAAGACCTCCCTCTCGTGGGTATATGTAGTGTATGATGGATAGGGAGACAACATGGAAGCAGGGCAACTATCCGAGACTTCATGATATCCCCAGACTATAGCATATGATATCATACAATAGAAATGCAGGTTGGTTTTCCATTGTAGAGCACTTGAACCTATTGCAGAATAGATGGGGGAGGGGGCCTTCAACTAACATAATATCACCTCGCATGGGGTCGCATCTCGTCGTCGTGAGGCACGAATCGCTGGCTACGTGACTTTGTGCGGTTTTCACGGATTTGCCTGCTAAAAGTGCTAAAAATTGCTCAAGCCATCGCCGGCCCGGTTCGAAACTGGCTACTTTGCTACTTTGCTATTTTGTTATTTCGTCATTTGCCTCTTTAGTTCTATATTTGTGGGGTCCCCCAAAATGTGTATAATGTTGAGTGGCCAGCTAAGTTTGATAGTTTGTCCCTTTTAACACGAGTGTGTGAGTGTGTGTGTGTGTGACTGAGTGCCTTCTGCAGGCATTCGCATTGTTTGCTCAGTTTCAGTGTTTCCCCTTGGTACATTTTAACCTTATTTAATCAATAGTTAGTCCTGTACGTGCGTGTCTGTGAACTGTAGAATAGATATGTATAGAATAAATCTTTGTCATCACTTAAACTGTTGAACGTGTCAAATGGGGAGTCTCTAAACTCAGCCTTAATGGTTTTCCCCTTCTCAAATACTTTGTATTCTATTTATTATCTTCATTTTAAGAACATTTCTATTAAATTTCCAACCATTCTAATTCAATCTCCCTCTCTTTCTTCTATTTTACAGGTAATAAACAAAACTTTTCATTCTCTTTAAACAACAAAACTCTAAGATCTGTAAGTAATTCCATCGACCTTAACTTCCTCAATACTTCAGCACCTCAAAGTGCACTTTCATTTGAACCTTTGCAAACCGGAATTTCTTATTACATTTTAACGTTCAGCAAAGGATACAAAAAAAATGCCAAACATTTCTCAGACTGCCCACAAGTTATGCTGATCATCATTAACAAACCCAACCCTACTCAGCAGCAGTCGACGAACAAAATAAAATTAATTTATGTTTGCTCCATACAGCTGTCGAAACTAGGTATGCAGAACCAAGTTCACAAAATCATTAATATGCTGAGTTGTGCATGTGACAAAGGATGCTTGGACATGAGCCCGAGTCCAGAAGCTAAAACCAACAACAGTGCCTCATAATATGCTTATAAATGCATTGTTATACACATACATACAACTCCATATAAATATGTATATGCTTAGATGCTAAGCATCTTTGGTTTTCCTTTGATTGAGACTTAAGGGTTGCGCTGTCTCCAGTTGAGAGAGATCACGAAAAACTTGTTTAGAATCAGTTGATTTTGGTCTTTTTGTGTTCTGATTTTTCGTTGATAACGAGTTCAGTTCTGTGCCTTTTTCCACAAATATAATGAAGCTTTGAAGGTCAACCGAGGGTCCTTCACACGTTTCACAATTAGCAGCTGGCGTTGAGAGTTGTTTCACAGATGAGTTCGGGAATGTTTCACAGATGCAGTGTAGATTCTTGAACTTCGCTCCCACGCCTTGAATTAGATAGTCTACGATTTGAATATATTGGCTAGAGATTCACAAAGGAACAAGAGCTTTACAATGTGTTTTTTAAGGGGTGTAGTAACAACTAGGAGAATATTAGTACTACAAAGATTGTTTGAATGATCTTCTCCAATCAAAACTTGCTCTCATATTCAACGACACATTCAGTCATTAACATACGTATCCATAAACTGTCTTCTAATTGATTCACCCAAAAGTAATGGGACACAAGAACATAATATTTTGACAGCAAACACGCGACATGCGAAGAATTCACAAAGCAACCCATTCCCTGTCCCGTTGCCAGACACAATCTCAGTCCCCGTCCCCGTGCCAGTTTGGGATAAAGGCACAATTTAAATTTTCATAAATTACCCGCATGAATGCAAATAACTTCAAGAGAGGGAGACAAAAAAAGAAGTGTCCCAAATGCGCAACCATTGAGGAGACAAAGCGAGTGAAAGGCAAACCTGATTCCCGCGGCACGTTCCACCCCACTCCAGACACCAGTGTCCCGTGCTGTCTTGTCAGTGGACGCCGTTTACAATTAACATGCCAAGACAGAGAAAGAGAGAGAGAGGGAGAGAGAGCGCGAGGTGAACAAAATTTATAAATAATAAGTGCGAAAGGCACGCGCGCACTTCGGCAAACTTACGAGGCTGTCTCTGTCTGTTCAAGTTTGCTGCTGTCCGGTATCCCGAACCCTTCAGTTGGGTGTCCGCTTTGGGCAGAACAACGCCCTGGGGCGCCGATCTGGTGAAAGGTTAAGGGGCACCTTTTGTTATGCGTAACCTAATTTCTGTTTGTGGTCAAACATTTCGGTTTTCTTTATCTCTTACTGGGACACTAAGAAGATTGACTAATTGAGCAGTTCTTTTGTTGTGAACACCTTCTTCTTTATATCAAATGAACAGTTGCTGTTAACAGTCACTCCAGTTAGCTGTTCAAACAAGATCCATTTTCTTATTAGATCTCTGCATGAGCTCTTTGAATTTCTACCCTCCGCTCTTAAGAACCGTTTGAATCCGAATCTGTGCTCTTGAGCTGAACACATCACTCAAATTTAAAGACTCGCATTCGCCAGTGATTTTCGAACAACCCCAAAATGGCTTTCTCTCTCTCTTCTCTCTCTCTCTCGTTCTTCTTTTGTTTTGTAACTTCGCTATCTGCCATTCGTCCAATTGACTTGAGTGTCTTTTAGAACTTTAGTGCTTTCTCTAATGCAAATCGCCAAACGGAGACCTAAGTCAACTTTTAGTGCTACAAACCCTTAGTTGACTGAGCTGACACACCAGCTGACGTCATCAACAGCCGGGGAAATGTGTGTAGACTGTATGAGTCACACTTGCGCACCCCTCAACCACACAACACAACACAACGACATTCAACCACTATCCGATTTCAGACCCTTCTTTTCAGAAAAGGGGCCTCCGCCCACGTAATTGCTTCCTGCCTAGTTCGGACATTGGCCAAGATACACAGACATGCACAGGATTTGTTAAGCTACAGCGCCAGCTGCAGCTCAGTGTCCTGCATAATTAAGCAGTGTAGGACTGTATATTTGAAGGCACTAAAAATTGGCAAACGGAAGTCGCAGGCTCTGCCACGCCTTGCAGAGACTAAACACCTGTCCAGTTGAGCTGCCAAATTCGAGGGTGGCCCGATAAAAATATAAATACAGTGATAGTAAAAAGCGACAGCAAAAGTTTTCTAATTGACTTGTGCAAGATTTTAATAGCAGTGTAGGATGGCAAAGGGTGTAGATAGGTTAGGTTAGGTTAGGTTGGCACCTAGGTCGTTCTTGTCTTGACCAGGCTGAACAGAGTAGTCAAACTAGCTAGCTCCGTTCGTTTGTTCAACTGTCTTTCTATTATTTATTTAATTAATTGCATTCTTTATGGGTTTGCAGATGTCTTCTTCAGCTGCCTAATTTGTTATCATACGTATACAAATTATGAGCACACTGACGTAAATTTAATTAAGTGGAAACCGTAAATAGTCGAGCAACCACAAGCTAATTCATGCAACAATAAAATGTCATTTGCAATGCGTGCGGTAAAGGCTGACCAGTCTTGCCCCAAAAGCCCTAAAAACCTTTCAACTTCAACAACGTTTGGCTTTAATAAATAAGAGTTCATTATGATTAGGTCGAACTTTGACTTGCGTTTTACTTGTGGCTGCTACTTTTTTACGGCTGCCACTAGTCGACGACCCTCAACAGATGTTGCTCAGTGCTCTCGGACTTTTAATCGAAAAGATTCTTGCAACTACCCCTTGGAAGTAGCAAACGACTGTGGTTCTTTTCAACATCCCTTGATTACAAATAAATATCTTCGAGTATTTCTAAGTCCAGGAAGCTGCGTTCCGCTAAACTGGACTGGACTTTGCTTTGCTTTTCTCAACTTGCCCTTCGGTCGGTAGGTATATTTTTCTCTCCCTTACTGGCCGTTTGCACAAATTATGCAGATTAGGGTCAATCTTAAGTCTCAGGGCCAGCAGCTGGCGGCCGTTAAGAATTTTTTATTGCACCTGGTTGTCTAGTTTGGCAAACTAGGCGCCTGTTCTCGACATTAACATACGAATCGAATTTTCATTTATATGAATCAGTAACCTATATGTTTATATAGTATATAATGCCAATTCGGTCTTGTCTGTGCGAGTAGTACTCGTAATTTAATTGTGTGTTTCTGTTACCAACGGGGCACTAAAGTTTGCTTTTTGTTGCATAATATTATGGGCTAAGCGCTTGCCAAACAAAATGAGTTCACCGCAGATGGCGCCGCAGCCATCGATCCGTCTCTCCCGTTTGCCTCAAAAAGTGTTCTGGGTCACATGTGCTAAACACAAATAGTAGTTAACTTTTGGCCAACTTTCAATCTGTTCCTCTCGCCGTCTCCTTCCCTAGTCAACCAACCAACCAATTTTGTAGCGCTCCTAAAATTATACCACACTTAATTTGCAATTTTCGTAGTACGAACAAATTTACATTGGGTACAATAAGGCAAGTAGCGTTAGGGGGTGTCTGTGCAGTATATATATATAGTATAGTATATATTATATACACAGTATATACTTATATATTATATTGTTATTTATTTTACATGACAAACTAGGTAATTAGAAATCGAAGCAGTGCTTAATTCCCAAGTACAATGAGACATATCTGCACTGCTCCACAGACGGTACAGTTAGCTCTGTTGAGTCTCCTGTCTGTTGGCGTCGTCTGGGCGTGCTGAGAAGAACCGCATAAGGCAAGTGCAAAGCCCCAAAGAAAAGAAGAACAATAGTACTTTACTTAACTTTTTCGACGGGGTACCATTTGTTGTCAGCGCGAAAGAGTGAGCAAGAGAGGGAGAGAGACATGTGTGTGTAGCCAAAACGCACGTGATAAGCATATGAAATTTGATGGCAACTCTATTTGTAACTTTCACCGAGAGTGTGGGTGAAGCGATGTGGCAGAAGCGTGCATCAACTTTGGAGCCTTGGAACCGGAGCCATCTGCCCTACGTTGCGCATGTCTCTGTCTGTCTCTTTCTCTCACTCTGTCTGTCTGACACTCTTATGTGTGAACTGACTTGGAAAATACTTTTTATGATAACATTTCATGGCTTGACAACCAGCAGAGCAAAGTACGCGCATGGAAAAAGCCAAAAAAAAAAAAAAGAGTGTAATTTTTTGTAAGTTAAAGAATTATGATGCAATACGGAATAGTTGCGGGTACAAGGCATCAATTTGTGACTTGACACCTGCCGTAGGTCTGACGGCGTCAAGTGACAATCACTTTTGACATTGATGGGAGTTCTTTAACTCTTTTTAGCAAAGCGAAGTTCAATTTGTGGTAGAAAGGGAATGAAAAACAAACTGCAATCACAGTTACACTTCCTGCTTGATATTTGACTATATTCTTTATAAGGTATCAATGATATTTTAAACATTAAAGACTCTCAACATTTAAAACATTTATTTACATTTGTGTGTGTGTCTTTCCTGCCATTTGGGGGTAATACTAGATGGGTACTTTGAGTTCGAAACAGCTCAGACGGACAGATCCAGTTGGCTCATTTTCCACGGCAAATGTACAATACATATGTATATGTATATGCGATACATAAATGTATAACGTCTGCAGTTGGGTGACTCAGTGAATGCCAAAATGGGGACTTAGAAGAACTCACGACTACAAAGGAAATAAACTCTCGTGCTTATGAGGTCATCATCAACAGTCGTAAAATTTTTGTTGTTATTGGAATATATTTTTGGGGAACTGTCGCAAGGCGAAGTGAAAGGAGAACGTAAACTTCCCTTCCCTGTCAAGGACACGATTCATGCGCGAAGAGAGAAAAGAAAAGCGCGAAGGGTCGTTTCGTAAGTGATCTGTGCACGCGTGTCTCTCTCTGTGTGTGTGTGTGTGTGTGCGTGTGTGTGTGTGTCATTGCCACTTAGCCTTATTAGTATTTGCAACGGGCACCACTCGTTGCTGCGGATGGTGTCATCTGCCCCCCTCTCCATTTGCGCTTTCTCCCTCCCTCTCTATTCTCTCTATGGTTTTTCTGTAAAATGTTGATGGAGCTAACCAAAATAAGAAGACAATAAAATACTGCAATTGAGTACATATGACTGTGATATACCCTATAACCTCTGTGGGTTGTGTACTCTTTGTACCTCGTGTACCCTGCCTTGGGTACCCAATGTTAGCTGTGTACTGTGTGTAACCTTTATACTTTGTGTACCCTCTGTACATAATTAACGTTGTTTACTCTTTGTACATTTTGTCCTGTACCCTGTACTCTGTACTCTGTACTCTGTACTCTGTACTCTGTACTCTGTACTCTGTACTCTGTACTCTGTACTCTGTACTCTGTACCCTTTACTCTGTACCCTGTTCTCTGTAACCTGTACCCTGTGTATTTAGGGTACCCTGTGTACCCTGTGTACCTTTTGTACCCTGTGTACCCTGTATACCTCGTGTGCCTTGTTTACCTAAACACCTTGTGTACCCTCTGAGTACCCTGTGTAGTCTTGTGTAGTACCTTATGTAACTTGTGCACCGTCTGAGTACCAAGTTCACCCTGTATATACTGTGTACCCTATTTATCCTGTGTACCCACTGAGTACCCTATTCACCCTGTTTATCCTGTGTACCCCCTGACTACCCTTCTCAGCCAGTACCCTCAATGTATCCTGATTACCCTGCGCATCACAAGTTTAGCTCGCCTGTTGACATAATATATCGGTTCGCAGATATCTCATGAGCAATACCAATTTGCAGGCACAGTGAATGTACCCTCTGCAAGGGCATAAGCGTAGGGCACACGCACAAACACACACACTTGCAACTGTTTACTTGGGGTCGCAAACATACTGAAGGGAGAAGCGAACGGGCCGATAGACAATCGCATACGCGTGATAGAGCGAGAGCGAGTGGGGGCACGTCAGACAGCTGCACAATAACTGTACATTAAAAGTCATTGCATTCGCGATATTATTTTTTATGTATGTATTTTAGCCAGCCAACATCTGTGAGTGCCGTGAGTGTGTGTGTGTGTGTGTGGTGTGTGTGTGTGTGTGTGCAGGCTTCATATCTTTTAAAGTGTTGCCATTTATTTTTGTTAGAATTGTGTTTGCTCTGTGTCTGCTGCTTTGTTTTTATTTTTATGTGCAAAAGAAATGAGAATTCAAAATAATTTCGCTTTTGTTCCATTCATACGAATTTCGGGGGAGGGGGGAGAGAGAAGTTCGAGATATTGCAATGAAGTTTGCACAAAACGGGGACTTTTTTCTATTGCTGCCCATTACAATCTGTCACTGTCGGGTGCTTAATTTGTTGCAAAGCGATTATGTTATCATTATATATTGTATATAATATCAGGAAAGGGCTTAGAATAGGTTCATATTGAATGTATACATATTTAAACAGGAAAACCCTTTATGACAAATATTCTGTATATCCTTCTTTCAATACCTAAATACCTAAAGTGCCAAAATACAATAATAAATTGGCAATAAATTCCCAAAAAAAAAAAACGTTTGAGAAGTGTGAGAAAAGGCAACAAAGACAGAGGCCAGACAAGGGCAGAGGTTGTGAAACAGGTCGGGGCAGCAGGGTAACTGCCAGTCGAAATTAGCCAGCAACAGAATGTGAGAGTCACTCGAGTAACAAACGACACTAATTGACAGATTTAAAAAAAGTTTGCAGTGTAACTTTAAAATATGCAAGAGCGAATGTATCTCTGCAAGTCTCTCAACAGAGTACTCAGTAAGCTTCGCTGCAAAGTTAATCCTTGTCCAGTGTCTACAGTGTGATGCCAAGTCACACATCACACGATGTGAATCGATAAAGTTGCTATTTCTGTGTTTGCACGTAATCCACGCGACCCCCGCTGAGTACAGTCTTTGTAAAAAATGATGCCGAGCTAACTGTCTCACTGTCTCACTGTCCTGTCCTGCCAGGAGTGAAAGTGAGGAACAGATGGCGATGGCGATGGCGATGGAGAAGCGTGTGCAAAATATTATCGCATGTTGAATCGCTCAGCGTGTTGACAATTGAATTATTTATGTTGTCTGTCCAATGATCTAACGTACCTTGTTGTCCGTTGATCCGATATAGTCAGTGTTTGCCATTTCACTGGGCACTTATCGAATCCTTCTCCTGGCCGGGGCTATTGACATTAGCGCTTTATGCTCTTTATTGGCGATTACATTCACTCAAAAGCTGATGGCAGAGCGCACATGACAAAACCTCAATCATCTCGTTTGAAGGATGCAAGCATCCAAGTACCCTGTACTCCTCCTCTTGACCCCCCCGAACCCCCGATTGCTTCTCCATTCTTTGGACTGCGGCTGGCTGTTTGATTGTCATCGTTTGTGGAAATTTGACAAGCACTTTTTGTTTGTGTCTCTGCTTTCGGGTCTCGGCCAGAGTTTGGCTCATATTTCTTCTACCGTTTGCCCAGCTCTCCTCTAAACAACTTCCTCCTCCTCTTCCTCTTCCTCCTTCCCTCTGCCCGCATCATGTCTTCTCTGGCTGTATCCACATGAGTTTGTTTGCCGGAAAAACTTTGGTTGTTCGTGCCAGGATTCGCCTTCAATCTTTTTAATAACACGGGTTATGTGATGAATTTATAAATTCCTATCTCTCTCTCTTCCATCTCTACTCTGTCTGTGTGTGTGTGTTGTGTGTGTGCTAGGCATTATAAACAGCAGCTTGTCATGCGTTGTCGAGCTTCCTTCTTCAATTAGTTTGTCTTTTAGAGGAAGCCCTCAGTGGCATCTCTTTAAGCCAACGTTATCAGCGATTTCTCGAGTTCGGCTGCACATGACGATGGCATTCATCACAATTGCCCCAATCAAATGCTCGCAGCATATGTCCGGATGAATGTGCGCTGCGGGCGCACAAGAGGTTCGTGGCCCATAAGTGTGTAATAATAATTGCAAACGATGTGGATAACCGATTCCAGAAGGGTTGCCAGCCAGGGGGCAAGGGGTCAAAGGGGGTATGCTGATATACAAGACAATAAAAATGTTTATAGCAGCTTAAGCGCTGCGGAACCCAACGACCCAACACGAATTTAATGCCTCCCACTTTGGACTGCAGGGAGCGAGGCTGCAAAGGGGCATCGGGGCATGTGGCATGGTTCATGGGACCTCCAATTATATGACCAAAGCACTAGCAGAGCCCACCACGTACTTTTATTTCTTATTTGATGGCTATGCAAATGTCGCAAAAGGAGCACAACACATTTGTGGGTTACAAGCAAATTGATTTTATTCCAGATAACCTTGGCATATGTTACCGACTTTTTGACGCCACTCTGTCGTACATATATACACACATATATGGGTATGTGCTTGTGTGTGTGCGTGTCGACATGTGCCGCATGCGACTAAATGACTTTGGGGTCTCATTACACTGTGGCCCGCTGCGAGTCCGGCGAAAATATCGTAAAATAATCGCATTATAGGCGAGTGAAAGGTAGAAGCAAACAGAAAGGTAAAAGTCGATTAGTGGGGAGTGAAAGAGAGAAAGAGACAGAGAGAGAGAGAGGGGGGAGAGCGAGAAGGTCTCCTTTTCAAGCGACATTATTATGATGATTATTTTTATCGTCGCGTCACGCAATGTTCACCGCGACCGAGGAATGCTGGTGCGGAAACGGAAACCAGAGATGTGAGTGTGCGTGCGAGGCGCCTCTATGTGTGTGTGTGTGTTGGTGTGGGTGCCTAGTCAAACATTAAGCGAGCTGTGAGTGTGTATATATTTGTGTGTTAAACGATGTCCGTGCCATAAATGACTGCACAGAGAGAGAGAGAGAGAGAGAGAGGCACGACAACACGAGCACACAAAGTCATCATCGTTTGCCAAAAACGAAGCTTGGCGTAAAATTATCGCCACAGGCTCGTCGATATCGTGCAGCGATAGCAGCAGTATCGAATGCCCCCCCCCCCCTCCCACTTTAATGAGAGTGGGGAATTTATCGCTGGCATAAAGAATGGCCAGTTTTTTAGAGTGCTCTGAAAGATGAGTAACAATGACGAAATGAAATGAAACTGTGAATGCATCGTAAAACGAATACCTCTCGATACGTATTCACATTCAGCAATTACAAATATTCACAATGAAAGAAGAGAAAAAACGAGATGAGCTTTGCCGCAATCAAACAAAACAATATTTGCAGCCGAGTGCAGTCGACTGTTAGATACCCCGCCCTGTGGCATTAGCCCTGATTTGCTGCAGCAGCGAGAACGGATATGCCTTATCGACTCTGTCTATTGATAGTGGCCAAGAATAAATACAGAGAAACCTTTGACGGGGTACGGGGAGGGGGAAGGGGAGTTTGCAGATGTCTCGGTGCCAGTCCGGGCTCCACATGCCCACACTGCATGCAGAAAAATCAATGGGAAAGTCCGAGAGCAGTGGCAGCGGCAGCGAGGGGGGGGGGGTTGCAGCGCACTCAGGCAGCATGGCGTGCATTAGTTGGCCATATGGACGCCTCCTGGCCTGGCCTGGCCTGTGCCGGGGTTTGTATATAGTAGTACAGTAAACACGGCAATGCAAACAAGCACACGTAGCCAGCTCTAGCCTGGTCGAGCAGGCGAGACGAGGAGGCAGCCAGGCAGGCAGGCAGCGAGGCAGGCAGGCAGGCCGGCGTCAACAGTTGCCTGCAGTCGGCATGCGCTGAATTTCCACATATTGTTGCCCACTTTTGTGCGCACTGCCGGGCACCGGCCAGCTCACTCCCCGCTTCCCCCTGCCTCGACGGCTTCAGTTGCGGCTTCGACATTTTAAAGTTCTTTTTGAATGCGAGCAAAAGCTTCTGCATGGCAGAGCAGCACGTGAATTTAAGTCAGTGCAGACAGCTTAGCTCCTTTTCCGCTAAATATGCAGGCGTAATTAAGAAGATGGGTTTGCTCTTTTTGGCTGTAAACAAGCCAAATTGAAATGATTGTGGAACTATGAATAAAATCATTTGTTCTTCCAGTTAAGAGGGTTAAATTTAATGTTTATAAGAGATTCTCATTATAATTTAATTAAATTCAATAGTCCATATTTTTTTAGCTTTTTTAAGCTCAATTTACTTAATGTGTTAGCTATTTAACGCTGTTATTTATCAATTAAAGTTTAGCCTTTTTTCCATTTTGATACTCCAAAGTTGCCAGCACTGTCGCCAGAGCAATAGAGAATGAGAGAGAGTGAACGTAATACTGTTATGCCACGTTAGTTAAACGCTGCCTGTGTGAATAAGTCACACATACACACGCACACACATAGTGTAATTGAGAAAGAGAGAGCGAGAGATGAAGAGAGAGCGGTTTATGTATTGAAAATTGGATTTTCAATTGGTTTGCAAAACGGAAATTAATTCGGGAGTGCTGATGGTGGACGGAGACGGCAGTTGGGCAGTTCGGCAGTCGGCATCAGTAGCGAACATGAAGCAATGACGTTTTGATGATGACCAGTCAAAAATATGAACGTATCGTACAGGCAATGTACAGACTCACTGTACATTTCCTACTGCGCCAGGCTGCCACTGTGTGGGGTAAATGAATCAGTTTCTGTTTATACACAGCGACGATGCTGCCGAATGTAGTGTATAGAAGTGTATAGAAAAAAGAAGGTATTTGTGTGCACACACACACACACACACACACACACCTGCTGCCGATGGTAGATCTTGATAGCGACTATCTATTGGCGAACTCGCCATTTTTTCGCCCATTTTATTTCGTTTTACTTTAATTAAATTAAGTGAGTCTGATAAACCTGATTTAGTGAAGGAAATGAAAGAAAGCAGCTATGCTTCTTTGGGAATTGAGAATTTAAAGCCTACAATAGAGAGAACGATTCAATGGGTAAGAGAATGATACACTGATATATTATCGCATGAAATTTCCCACGGGAAGAAAACAAATAAGACGCGAGAATGTATTTCCATTGCTGCACAAATAACTAAAATATCAGAATCGTCTGCTTCAATAATGAACGTAGATTTTCATATGTATAGAAATATCTAACAATACATATGCATATATACTTGGTAAAGCCCTTGTGATGATTGTGATTGAGAAGTTGCGCATTGCAATCATCAACATTGCAAAACTCGAATGTATTGATAGAGTGAACGCATGATTGAAAAAAGGTAAATTCCAACACACACAGTAAACAAACACGTGTGGACAGCTAAGCCGTGCACTATGGGAAGAATTGAGGCTTTTCAGGATATATACTGTTGTATATTTTCCTATACTTCAATAACTGCTTTATTTGCAGTATTTAAACTTTATATTTGTTTTTAAGTAATTGATTTAAGCCTTAAAAACGCGTTTATTTCCTAAGTTCGCCACAGTTTTGCTCTACTCAGTTTTGAGTTGACAAAAACAGAGGGAAATCTAGCTTTGTTTATTATCTGTCAATGCAGTTCGCCATTAAGCAGTGCGCCGTAAATAACAGGCCTCCTGAAAGTATGCAACATAGGGAAGTTAGTCAACTCAATGACACTGCTTTGCCGACGCAGCACACTACAAAGACTACCATTTTTTTTGCCAGTCTGTAGTTTATGATTCTTCGTCTCTTGTAAGGTGTTTAAAGTTATGTTTTGTGCCAAATTTGAACCACAAACAGTAAATTAAACATCTTGCTTATACCAAAAATAAAAGAATAGTTATTTTAAAAGAAATACAAAGAGCACTGTTCAGTAAATGGCCTTCATGCATCATATTTCCTTCCTGTGTGTGTTTGTCTCTGCTCCGTTGCAGTTAGCAGACCAAATACTTTTTAGATGCAAATTGGAGCTTGTTGTCAATTTTATTCCCCCCTTCCTCACCCCTTCTCCGTTTCAGTAGGACTGTCCGCTTAAGTGTCAAAGCGTGTATTCATGTTAATTGGACAACAGACCCTAAAAATGGAAACTTTAGAATGAAAACTAATTGTATTGTGATGATGCTATAAATTCTAAGTTCCCCACTATTGTGTAAAATGTAGTTGAACTAACAATACTTGCCATTTCTGCTATTACTATTGCTTTAAGAATGCGTTTGGTCTTCAAACAGTGCAACTGACACTCCCCTTCCCCGTCAAGTCATCAATTTCAGCTGAGAAAACAGCATTTGCATTTTATGGCCACCTCATTGTCTAAGTCTAACCCTCTTGCATTTATAATGCATTCCAAGGCAACCGCTGAACGGTTTTGGATTTGCATAGAAAATCATTTTATTTTCATTCAAAGACGATTCCTAGCGTCGCCAAATTAAAGGACAGACACTGAAGAAAGAGTGAAGATTTCAGCTGAAAAGAAAAAATACAGTTAAGAAGGGTTCAATTGCACTGAACAGACTGTAAGATACCCTCTAGCCTTAACAATGAAAAGAACATTGGTCAAGTAACTCTAAAACAAACTTCGACCAGATCACGCTGATATAAAAATATATATATATATATTTATTCTTAATGGTGTCTTGTATGTCTTGTTTTCTGCCCTTCCTCTCCACTCTACACCCCCTGCTAGGGTATTAGAGAAGAAGACTGCGTTGGTAAAGTGCAAGAAAATTCCTTTGCCGTCAACAAAGAAGAAATAAATAACTTTCGAGTCAGATTAGCCAACTCGTCACGAAATGCAAAATGACATTTAATACCCAAGGTTGCCGTGGGGCAACGGTGGGGTAGACGGGTGGACGGGTAGCCTGGTAGCTGGGCAAGCGTTGAGTGCCTGTGGCCATCATCATCTGTTCCCGCTTTAGTTCTTCCTCTAGCTCTTGCTCCTTGTCGCAGTCGCTGCGAGCGGCGCCTTAAGACGCATGTCGGCAATGCGATACTATGCGAGGGATATATGTGTATATGTATATGTATATGTATATGTATCATGTACATGACTGGACTCGACTTGCACTTGGCATGAAAACATGAAAAATTCCTTAGCCCCTGTCGCAGTGAGGGGTGTCGCGTCGGGCAGGATGACAGACGAGGGCGCAAAGCGGCAACATTGTTTCAAGCGTAGCGAAGAAGAAAAACGGCTCTAAAATGCCAAGCCAATGCCAGGGACAGAGGCAGAGCTAGAGACAGGGATAGAGCAGCCAGGGCTACCCAGCCCAAATATGTGCACAAGAAAACTGGAAAAGCTGAAAAACTGTCAAGGAAAAGAAAAGTAATCATTGCAATTTAAAGCGGGTAATCTGCACAAGGCTATGGCGACAAAAATAGTTCCAAAAAAGGGTTGGAGAACCAGGCTGGACCACAATAAAAATGCAGTGAAAATGACAACGAGAACAGCGCGAACAATGCAAATATGTTATCTGTCCGTATGTCTCACTCAGACTCCCTCCACATCTGCTACTGTCTCTCTCTCTCTCTCTCTCTGTGTGTGTGGGTGTGTGTGTGCGTTAGTGGACACCATTTGCAATTTTCACACTCACTTCTTTTTTTTTTAGTACTGCGCACTGAAGGTACTGAGGCATTACAGCTTTGTTTAAAAAAATTTAAAGCCTGGCAGAGGAATACTTTTTGTATATATAGTATAAGAAGCAATTCTCGATCTCAACTATATAGAGCACAATTGCATAAACATCCATTTTAAATTGATCTGCATTTAATAAGGCATTCTCGTAACGTTCTTTCCATCATGTTGTAAAGGGTATCTAGCAGTCGCACCACTCAACTGCTGCCGCAGCTCTTCACTTATTTTCCTTTTTATTTTGCCACCCGGTAGGGAAGCCAGTCATGCAGATTACAATCGAAATGACATGAAAATGTTTAGTGCTGCTGCAGCAGCAGCTGGAAAAGCGAAGAGCCCCACGCGCTGGAGCTGGAGCAGGAGCAGGAGCAGGAGCACGAGTTCTGCATTTAACCAAAATATATTGGCCACCGGGCTGGCAGCTGCAAACTGGCAGCTGAGACGCAGACGAGCGCCATGCAAGAGATAACGTCAACTACGTAGCCATTAGACGTGAAACGTGCAGATCTCCCAGATGCCGTGTCCTCGGGCTAACACCGTGAGCCATGCAACGCTGCACTCCACACCACTCCAAAAAAAAAAAAAAAAAAAAATTCGAATGTATCTTTCCCCGACTGCATTGCCAAATGCAATTTAAATGCGAACACTCTTCAAAAAACTTTGGAAGTTCAGCAAGAAGGAAATACTTTTTCTATGCGATAGTATTTTACATTTACAATACATTTCTTCTATATCTGCAAAGTTTCTCTCTTCTATTGTGAATGATTGTATATTTAGTTATTGTGAATTATGTATTACGCAGCATTCCAATAGATTCGACAATGATGGATAGCAAACTGAGTGGTGGCAACAATTTGCAGAGTATTTGAAATCAATTGAGGATTTCACGGCAAACAATTAAACAATGTTCTGTTGTCGTTTGCCGACTAAAGCGAAAATATTTGCTCGCCCTAAATAAATATTTGTATTTATTGTATTGATCTTAATTTACAATTCAAATCACGTAAAGGACACTCGAGAGCATTGTGCTGTGACAGGCCCGGGACCAGTTGGCGACTTTAATGCTAGCTTCATATGTGTATGGAATACGAATACACAATTATACTAGATGAACTGGGGCTAATATTGAATAAAAACCGTTGTTGAGAGTGTAATACTGGAACTTAACGAATATATTTTATTACTTTTAATTAATATTTTAATCAATTTATGAGTGGAGTAAGGAATTGCGCAAATATACGCTTTCCACAGTGTTAAAAAACATCAAAATAATCGGTTGACAGCATATATCGAAAGCCTAGTTTAAATTTGGCAACTTTGCAAATATCGATAAAAATGCATACAAATTGTCATCCCTTTTAACGAAACGTTTAAAAGAAGCGTCACTTCTAATTGTGAAATTAAAATTAATTAGTATGTTAATAAAATTAACAGTGGAGTGATAGTACAATAGAATTTTGAATGTATATTTATTCAGTTTTCTTTACTAGTGTATCATATATTTAACGTAATCAGAAATTTTGCAGTCGGGCCCAAGTGCCACATGCAGGACATGTAGGATGAGGCCCTTAGGAAACAATCACCTGGCGCTGATATGCCCAGGAAATACATATTACTAGGTATCTCCTAGCCAACAACGTATTCCATTCTATCATCTTTTTTTTTAACTTACTTCCTCTCGTAAAAAGTACACGAGGAAGCCCTGTTGGTACAGCGTGCTGTCTGCCCTGTTGCACTGCCGGCAGGCTTTACATACATACATACATATGCATATGAGTGTATGTGTGTGTAAATATTTGCTAGCTTCATTTTCTGTGAATTAAATATAATTTACATGCATTGCATTGTTGTTTGCCAATCTGCACACACAATTACGAGGAGGACACGCCATGTGGCATGCTCCACACCAGCCGCATACGACCCAAATCATTAGCTCTATAATTACTGTTGACATTTACACTGGACTTAAAATAAAAAAAAAACATTGGTCAGCCTGAGGCCAACTCCCAATTCCCAGCTTAATTCCCATGCCAATGAGGAGAAATTACTCCATATATACGAGTATCTCCCATGCGTGTTAACATTCCTTGTTGGGCTTAAAACGTGGCTGAAATGCATGTTCCAAATACCTTTGCAGTTCGTGCAGCTAATTGTTAAGCCTCATATATGATTTTACTACAACTTACAACGGTGCACAACAATTTATCCGATTATAGGCAGCCTGCACGGTACACAGAATACATTTTTGGTACAAGAATAAATATATTATTGAAAAGAATGTGTTATAAAAGAATGCACAATAAAGATTAATTTCTTGATTGCCTATAGCGTGATATTTACGACTATACTCTATAATTTATATACATATTATACCCCCTTGCAATAAGAAAATAAGGCAATTAAAATATAATAAATAAATATATCTTAGAGTTTATACTTTCCGTTCTTGTAATTAACTAAATTCTATGCATTTTTTACTACTTTCAGGGACGTTGTAATCGTGATAAGCCGCCGTGCAAATACTTTCATCCACCACAGCATCTGAAAGATCAGCTTCTGATAAACGGTCGCAATCATCTGGCCCTGAAAAATGCACTCATGCAACAAATGGGTATCGCGCCCGGTCAGCCTGTCATATCGGGCCAAGTGCCTGTGGTAAGTATTTTTATTAAATTCCTTCTGCTTCCGTATACGTAGATACCACTGACCACTAAGTAAGTAAGGGCTGGAAAGACAACGTGGTAGTATAGCATGAATGTTTATAAGCAGATATCGAAACCCAAACATCAACCCAAACCCATCAAATTTCAATTTTCAAAGCTATTTTACTCCTTGCCCGACAATGAATGTCTGACCCGAAAAACTTTTAAATGAAATTCAAAATGTGCGAGAGTGTGAAAATGGGAAGGACAGAAAGTCGTCGAAGAGCACGATTTTCTCTCCAAGAGTGGTTATAAGAACGTTTTCTCCTTTCCTGTTTTTCGTATGCATTATTCATGCTCACCGAAAGCGAGATGATAGCGGGGAATGGTGGGAGTGGTTTCAGGGTGGGTTAGCAAATCATTAGCCGTTCTTCGCACCCATTTGGAAAGCAATCGAAAATTAATTCTCAAATAATTTGGACAAAGCTTTTTGAACTTTGCGCTAAACGAGAGAAATTACAAAGCACTTCCGTTGATTTTTATTGAAATATTCATGAAGATTTGTTTACGTGACGAAGAGGTCGTTTGTTAGCTTCAGAAGGGGGAAGCACTTAATATATAGTCGAATGTGATATATGTCATTTGTTTTATTCTTTTTCATTCGAAATGTAAAAACTATGAATAATGTTTCTCTGATGATCAATGATATATTGCTGTATTTTTACAGGCCACAAGTCCCTACTTGACTGGAATTCCAGCCAACACATACAGTCCCTACTACGCGGCCGGACACCTAGTGCCAACCTTGCTGGGACCCGATCCGACAGCCGTCGCCTCGCAGCTGGGCCCGGTGGTGCCACAGACGGTACAAGTAGCACAGCAGAAAATCCCACGCTCCGACAGATTAGAGGTGAGTGACAGCTTGAATTGGCATTCAATTGAATTGAATAAAAAACTGAATGACCGCAAGACAAGCCAATGAAATAATACAGTTTCGTGATTAAGCTTCAATTTTCGCTTATTTGTATTTCGTTTATAGTTAATCATTTACCGTTATTGTTTATTTTTTTTTTTATTGTTTACTGTCTTTACGATTGGTTACGTTTACAAATGGAGACATAATACCCAGAGAATCGTTATGTTTGTGAACTCTAGATTGTTTTCAAGGCATGCCAATTAATTATTGTTTATTTATTTAATCTTACATATAATTATTAATATTTATGAAACTATGTATAAATATAACAATTAACACCATGTGCTGTGTTAAGTGTTCTTATTTCGCAAAAACAAAACTGGAATTATAAAAGAAAATAATAACAATTCGCAAATAATGGAAATTGATCCGATCAAGTTGACACACATTCGTATTTGAACTTTGTCTTTTATCGCAAAATATATAAATATGAAAAATTCCGAAATCGTTATTTGTCTTCTCTCTTACTCTCTTGTGTTTTTCCATATTTTTCGATTCCGCTTTCGTTTTGTGTAATACAGTTTTTAACTATCGAATAGAATGCTACTCTACAAAGATGAAGAGTCTGTTATGTCGCAGCAAATTATATTTCCCATATGATTTTTTAGTTGTACGTAAATTTTCCTCTCTTTCCGAATATAAAAAGGTTTTTTCGCTGTACGGATATATATTAATATTTTAAACAATTGAGTAAACCTCAAGATCTTCCAAGAACAGAATATCTTAGTGTCTTTATTCCTTTAATAGTTTTGATTTTAGACCAAAACTAGTTCGATTGAAATACTTTTATAAATTTCTTTTGACATAAAGTCATGAGTGTAAAGGTCCCTGCGTAATAAAGCTTCGTTATGTTGTTACTCTCACTAAGCATAAAATACATAGAAAAACACAAATCCCAAAAAAGCCTTGGCACAAATACCTAAACCGATGTTTGTCAAACTTTGTGCCTGCCCGATTATTCACACACGTATATAGCATAAGTGTACACATGTGTGTGTGTGTATATATGTGTGTGTTTGCATTAAGATCGACGTCCGGCCTGCTGTTTTTGACCTATTGCGCTATTGGTAACCTTTGTGTGTAGTATGCTTAGTGACCTAACGCGCTGCATTTAACCCTAACTGAACTTTTGCCTTGGTTTGATTTTTGTGTTCATTGTGATTTGTTGTTCTCAAGTGCAAAAGAACTCGAAACTAACTTAATAATCGGCATGCCAAACGTAATAAAATAATATTGTAATACTCGTAAAAAAAGGTCAATTTGACCTTTGCTGGAGCAAAAAGGCACTTGAACTCAAATGAGACAGTGAATGTACCTGCCATATGTACATTGTACATGTCTTTGCCATTTACTTACCTTATGTGCAACGAAAGCATGTTCCGCAAGCAATCGATTACCGCAACAACTGTAAATTGGCCTAAAAAACAAAATGCAAAACTGAACAGAGAAATGTAATCAGTGTTGATGCGTTACGAGAACTTGAGTTTACTTTGTTGACCAACTAAAAACAAATGCGAGGAAAACAAAATGAACTGTTACTGAATATGCTTCTATTATTTCCCACACAACACCTACACAACTCTGCAATTTCTGCCATAAAAAAAAAAAAAAAAAACCAAAACGAATACGCCTACACACACAAACCGAACCACTGCTGCCACTTTTGCTATTGCTGCCCGCCATCAACCAACAACTACAACAACAACCAACCAACCAACTACAACCAACCAACAACAACTACTTCTACTACTACAAATCTGCAATCAACTGTGCAACCAACAACACAACAACAACAACAAAAACAACAACCATCACCCCAAACAACAACAACAAATACAACAACGGCGAAACCAAATCAAACCACATCTGATTCCCAAAATGCAAAACAAAAAACAAAAACAAAAAAACAACCTACAAATGTGTTTCCAGGTCTGTCGCGAATTCTTGCGCGGCGCCTGCAAACGGGCCGAGTCGGAGTGCCGGTTCGCGCATCCGCAGGAGAGTGTCGCGAGGCACGACGATGGTTCGATAACGGTTTGCATGGACGCCGTAAAGGGCAGATGCGCACGTGACCCCTGCCGCTACTTTCATCCCCCCCTGCACCTACAGGCACAATTAAAAGCGGCCCAAACACGCGCCACCGCTGTCGCTGCTGCAGCTGCGGTATGGCTATTTCTATATTTACTTTATACTTTCTCTTACTTATCCCCCCACCCCCTCAACTTGCTTAACACCTTCCCTCCTCCTCTCCCTGCTCTCCTCTAATTCCTAATCCTGTCTAACCTCATACATTACCCAGTTGTCCGCTTTGTCGTCCAATTCCCTTATGTTAATAGGGCAACCATATGAATGTTTCCCTCGTTTCCTTCTCGTTTATATGCACAGCTGTTCGACACTTGACTTTTATTTTCGCAATAATTTGCATTTACAATTCCCCTGCAGAGGGTATATTCATTTTGGCCACAAGTTTGCAAGTTTATGTTGAAGAAAACAAATCAATTGTTATGTTATTTAGTCGAACTTCATTGTCTGTCTGTCTGTTTATCATTCGAATCGAAATCGGTTCCTCACAACTTTCAGTTCAAACAATAAATTAAAATGTTGCACTCCAATGAAATCGATTCTTATCGATAACAAATAATTGGTCAAAACCTATGCCATAAACTGCAAATTTATAAAACCTTCGGTATGCCGAAGATAATTTTCACCTAATTTAATTAATTTTTAGTGCATTTTTTGCTCAATGCCAACTCTGTGTTGTTTATTTTTTTTTTGTGCTTTAATTGAACTCAATTGAAAAAAAAAACAATGACAACATGAAACAAGATTACTCCTAGTACACTCACCTTACCCCCACACTCGCCACAAAGTATGTTGCAGCCCTAGCTATACAATATATATAGACCCATATCCATATTCTAATCTCTCTAGCATATAACTCGTAGTTGATTAGAGTGTTTTTTAATAGAGTTGCCTTTACAGCGCCGATTTTATTATGCAAATGTGCTCTTTAAACATATTTACCTGAATACATACGTACATATGAACATCTCCCACACCTTCTCGGTCAATTTAAAACAAATTAAATGAAAACTTAATGCTGCATGCAAACAATTTAATTACTTTATGTAAACTGCAACTACAAAATACAAACTCAAATAAACAAGCGACAAAAATTATGTTAATAATCAACTGTGTTGCCCAAGCCAGGGCATCGATTAATCGCATTTAATTTACACCATACCGAGGCAGGAATGATAAAAAAGAGTTCTGCATACCCTGTACCCTATTGGCATTTAAAAATCAAACGATTTTGATTGTTTCTTTCTACGTGGACTCCTTTTCTATGCTTTATTTAATTACAGGCAGTCTGTTTAAGTCCCTTAAGGACCCTTTGATGGAAAAGATATATGCTACCCAAATTGAACCACCTTCTGTCTATTAGTTTCCATTAGTATGCAGAGTATTCACAATATAAAGCGTTGAATTAGCATCTTAATTTATGTATACTTAGTTATCTTTAAATCGTGACCGCATTTATTATTCACTATATAGTTTTGTAGACTTAAATCTGTACTCAGCTTAGTGCCTAAGAAGTTCCATAGATAGAAACAAAAAATGAAGGTAAAGCGAATGTAAAGATATTTATTCGGCTATGCGGTATCGAAAGAACGCTGTGTCCGGATTTGCGACAAAGCCTATAATCCCGACGCACACAAACGTACGTGGGTCTGACAGGCATCGGCATTAAGGGTATTCAACAACACGGAAAATATGTTGGATCTGTACATAAAACAACTCATAAATGTTGATTTTCGTTGGGGAAAATTAACATTTATTACAACGCGTAAAACAGGCAGGCACACGGACATACATACATACGTATATGCACACCACCTACTCACACGTAGGTGCACACTCACAACCATTTAGCACACCACACACACGCACACACTCCACACACACACTCGCCTGTGCTCTCCCCGAACTGTCCGTGTGGTGTCGTGCCAATGCGCCGCACTTAATTCGCGACTTAATTGCTTTCGGTTGAAAATTTATTTTACGCTACAAACAACGTTGTCGTTGTGTCGCTGTGTCTTCGTTGCCATGCCCCGCCCAGCCCACCCAATGCTCCCAGGCCTCTGGCAGCATAATTGCCAACAGGCAGGGGAATGCCCTCCCCGTGCGTCCTTCTGCGCAAGCTTCCCCGGCGGCTTCCCCGCTCCAACAACGTGACACACATAATTGCAGCATAATATCGCATAAAGTGAAAAATTGTTGCAGCATTTTCGGCGTAATTTAATCGAGCCTGAGTTCGGGACCGACAAACGTGATTATTGTATCAAATCGTCCTTTGAAATTGCGCCAGTGTGAGAATATATCACACGTAGTAGAGCCGAGCCAGCAGAGCGGCTTCTCCTTGTTCTCTCTCTGTGATGATTTTATTTATAGCACCAGGCTTAATGTGATTATGAGCCCGAGAAAGAAAGAATTTACCAAGAATGAAGCAATTAAGTACGTTTCTAAAATATATTATACACACATGCACACATGTTTGTTGGTGCGTTTTACACCTTCCCAGATACGTTCAATTGCACAATAATACACAACTAAGCACATTCATTGTTTAATGCCTGGCTAGACTTATCCGAGTTAAATAATATCCTAGCTTGTAGCTAACTGCTCCAATTTTAGTTGGCATATTTATTATCAGATTAGTTTCTTTTATGTAGTTAAATAGTTTTTCATTCCTTTTTATTTTTTGTATAAATGCAACGAAACCAGAACCAAAAAAATACAGTACAAAATTTAAATTAACTATGGATAAATAAAAACTTATCAGGCTATTATCATCATAAATGATAAACAAATTTTGATGAACATTCATTCGGATAACTAGTCTAAAATATCCTCCTATTCGCCAGATCTCTGAGTTAACAGCGATATATGTTTTGCAACGCAGCTAAAAGTTTACCGATTCTTGAGTAGAATACCATATTTATCGATGTACATATTTATAAACATATATATACAAGTATAGTTTTATAAAATCATTCGTTCAACAATCTGTAATCGCCCTAGAGAAACTCCCAAAACTCCTTATCTTCATTATATTATAAAACTAGTTTTAATGTGTCTTATGTATTCCAAACATTTTCTTATTCGGAATACTCATGCATGTCGAACCAGAACCAGTGTAGAATATAAAAATTTAAAGATCCCGATTTCTATTGTGGTCTGTCTTGCTCTGAAACATATCCCGCAGATCTGAATCCCCCGTTCGAACCTCGTATTTATTCTTAATAGCTCATAAATGTTTTATTAAACGTTGTTAGTTCTTACCTATATAGCAAATACCCTTTTAAATCCCATCTCGCATACAGAAAGCCAACAACAAAAACAACATAAACAACAATACAGCGAAAATAGGCACAAAATTCTCTAAACATTTTGTCTAACATATTCTTTTGATACTTTGTTTTTATTTTTGTATATTTTCCTGCATATTTTGTTGTTCCTCCCATGAGAGAAAGTGGCTTAAATAGTTTTAGACTGTCTTTATATAAAGTGAAGTGTCTGACAATATGTAAACTAGCGAATCAAAGCTACGGTCCGTTGTCGAACGTGCCACTCACAACTCTGATCCGAATCCATACCTTACTTAATCCCCACACAAACACTCACAGCAAGACTGCAACACAAGTCCAACTCCAACGCGGAACCTGGCAAACTGACAGGTTGAGCATTGATCCTTCAACGAGGACCGTCATTCGTCGGCAATTAACTAACACCAGAGATTCCTGTTACGTCTGGAAAAGTACGAGTATGAAATAAAATTTGATAGATGGAAATTCCCTCCTACATACACAAAAACACTCACAAGGTATATTCATTTTGTGCTCCTCTTGTCAAATCATTAGTTGACTTGGTTAAAGAGTATAGTGCAACATTCAGCTCCTCGTCACAATGACAACGTGGTATTGTTTCTTGATTAGTTCATTTTATGATACAGTTCTAGAATATACATATTTCTATTTCTGCCTGTTTGGAAAAGTTTCCCTTCGCACAAAGCTCCTCTCTTTGGTGTTGAATGAAGTAAAATATATTACTGTCTGTCATATATTCATACCTCATATTTCTTTAATTATCTACTATCCCAAGTGCTATCAGCAATCGGAGTTTCTCTTATAGGGTGTTTTTTCCATATACATTGCAATCTTATGTTGTGAAGATAATAACAGGTTCCTTTATTGAAGATATTATTTACTCCTTCCTCTTTTGTTTAAAATTATACATTTTAAAATTTATACAGGAATCAGTTGCGACAATTTATCTCGGTAGGTATTGGCAACGTCAATAGGAGCCCCATACGAATTAGCCCCGACTCTTCAATGCGAATGTGTGTGTACTTAAATCGATCATATCCACGAAACTAAATAATATAAATGAAACGCATAAATATAAACAATTATTCTGAATATATGAATAAATAAATAAACATACAAATATTGGCGAAAACAATTGAACAAGAGACTAAACGATTTTGTTGCATTTACCTGCCATTTGTTTGGATATTTTGATACTCGAATGAACCTAAGTTAGTTAAGAGCAACCATAAGTATTTTAAGATATTTATATATACTATATACTAAGTATCTATCTCAAGCAAGGCTTCTGCTGCCGGCTTATGCATGCTTTACTTTAATATGGAACAACAACAACACACATCTCAGAGCTTCTTTCTAGTTGATTACGCATACAAGAGACTTTATTAGTTCTAGTTGGTTTTCAATACTTATTTAAGATGGAGGGAAACTTTAATATAATACACATACACACATACATACTTACATATATATTTGCCGAAAACATTTATCTTTCCTAAACAAACTGAATTCTTAATATTCTTGATTTACGTTTTGTTTTGACTTTGATTTTACTTTTACTTATCGTGGAAAACCACTCGTACTCTTCTACTATTATGTATGTATTTCATCTGTTCGCCTGTGCCAAATGTATTTGCTTCTACGATGGATGGTATCTACACACACACATCTACACACACACACACACACACACACACACACACACATACACCATATATACGCACACACCGACACCTACTGTAACTACAAATAACGTGCGACAATACAAACAAACAAACATGCAAACAAACAAATGTTCCTCAATAAAAATCACAACCAACAAAATGGATAAAAATTATAAAATATTCAAACACCAACACGAACACCGCTTGAATAATTCATATGGAATTTATCCATATTTAATTGACGCATAACTCAAATGCTTGGGAAAATAATTTCAACAATTCAATTTAATTGTTCTGCAATCGAAACTATTGCAACCTCACACCAAACTGACCAATGATCTCGCACGCACACACACGCACACTCGCACATACACTCTCACGCACACACACACAACAGACTTCACCTCTTACGGCACACCAACAACAGCAGCAGCATCTGCAACATCACCAACAACAACAACACCACCAACTGCAGAACAACAACAACAACGCCATCCCAACGGCCGGCGGCGTCGCTGCTGGCGTCACAACGACACCAACTACAACAACAAACAACGCTGCCGCTGCTGCTGCCGCCGCCGCCGCCGCAGCCGCAGCTGTTATGGGTCATCATCATACTCTGGAAGTGGGCAAGAAGCGAGCAGCGGATCCTGAAATGTTTCCACTGGTATTTTCTTTAATTTCATTTATCTTATTTATCCTTTCCACTCGTTTGGTTTTGTTTCTTTTCTCGTTTGATTTTGTTTGTTTTTTGATTTGCCCTCAAAAAATACTTAATTTCTTTCCGTTTTCTTTTTATATACTTGCATAAGTTTTTATTTAGTATATTATATATTCTAGCACTACTCAACACTAGTTAAAGTCGTTATCTGTGCGTCCGTTGCAAGACAGACTTGAGAATCGATACTTTTAATACTCTTGCCTAAAGAAGTATCGATGCAGTGCAATTGACTGCTTTGATCTGCAGTTTAATTATAAAAAACCCTATGCAAGGATATATGTATTTCATTCGGCCTGCCGAAGTTTACCTTTCTTTTTTGGCTTTTGAGTTATTGTTTTTCGTTGTTTTTACTTTAGTGCATGCTTTCAGGATATACATAGACCCACTCAGGCAGCAAGCTAACAGAATTAATAAATGAAAGCGCGCTATAAATGCTTTCTAGGCAATTTAAGTTCCCAAAAGTCGTCGATAGTCTAACCTTGCCTAATAAAACTTCAACTACTAGCAACCTGCTTGGAGAAATACCTTCAATTAACACTTGTTGTCAGCACGCTAGACACAAATCAATCAGCCAGTCCGTCGTCAATATGTCAGTTGGCGACAATCGTAATAAACAGACTTGTAATCAATTAGCCAATAAGGAAAAGACTTCTATCATTCACTTACTGGATGTTATAAGAACTAGGAATAGGAGAACATATGACAAATCACAATTGAATGCACTCACACTCACGAACACATGCATCGACACTCACATCAGCTGGGCTGAAGCGATTGCTGCCTGTGCCCAGAATGAATACACCGAATACACTCACATTTGCATGACAAACTCCCCTTAAAGTCGGCTATTCTAGCTTTGCTTTCGCTTCACGCTCATTATTTACGGATGTTTGTGCTGCCACTGACTGATTACTTGAGTGCTCAAGTGATTTTGCGGGTATATTCGCTTCTTGCTTCGCTTCTGAGTACCTTATTTAGCCTTAAGTCTGCTTCTCCCCAGGCACCTATACATAACATATACTATATCATATATTATAGGTATTCGAAACAAGTTGTACTTGTACTTTAACTGTCTCTCTCACACACCCTCTCACAGTCGCACACTAGTTAAAGTATGTTCCCTAATGCTAATCTAACTCATGTCAAGTACAATACTTTCTTATTAGGACAACTAAATCTGATGTACAAATTGAAAGATACTCATTAATTTGATTTGTGTTCTCTCTCTTCTCTCTCTCTCTCTCTCTCTCTCTCTTTCCGTTTGTTTTCGATCCACCTTTCGTTTCTCTCTCTTTATGTAATTTGTTGCCAACGAAATACTTACTGAACATACCAACGACAACAAATGTATAACGAATCCGAATGAAATTAACAACAATCTTCTTCAATCAACCAACAAACAACCAATCGATCGAATTCAATCATTTCTACAATCCAATCATAATGAACAATTACTAATACCGAATTGTGAACATAAATACATGCAATCAATCAATTTAATGATGTAATAATAACAACAACAACAACAACCTTATTAACTGTAAATGTGCACAAATTACCCAAAAAAAAAAGATGGATGTTAAAACGGTTGGTTCATTTTACTATGAAAATTTCGTAAGTACTTCAAGAAACAACAACAAATTAAGCAAGTTAAGAAAGCCACAGTCGAGCACACTCGTCTGTCAGATACCCTGCAACCAATTTAGGAAAACCAGCAAACCTAATTGTAAAAATTTATGATACACAAACGTATCCTAAGTATTCAAATTAAATTCAATAAAATAATAAACATTGTCTGGTTAATTTTGCTCAGTTTTGCTGCATATGCTTCCATCATTCTCTTTTTGGTTTGCGTTTTATAGGCATTGAAACAGACGATCTCGTGAATTTTAACGAAAAGGAAAAAGTGAATTCGTTCAGCATGGCACAATCAAAAATTGTACAACTACCTATATCCAAATTAACCCCTGTAATTTTTTTTGTTTCCAAACATGAAGAACTTGTTCGGGCATCAAGAAAAAAATAAAGGAGAAACAATTGCAAAACCTGCACTAAATTATAGAGCTAAAAGTTATCCTGAAATTCAAAGCTTCTTTGACAAAAAAAATATTTTAATTAAAAGTGCACACTTATCAATCATGCAGTTTCAATGCTTCACTTTTAATTAGTGCAATTTGCTTCTTTCAACAATTCTTTCTTTAAATGCACAAAACAACAATTCATATTGCAGGGTATACAGCTAAGCTATGAACTAACAAATTCTATAACAATGCATGTCTGCAAATCAAATACAAAATTAATAAATTTAAAAAAAAAAAAAAAAAAAAAAAAACGATTCAAATTCGGGAAAATTAAAGAAAAAATTGTTTCGGCAAAGGTCAGAAAAGATCTGTTAGTGAATCTTTGGATCTATGCTGCCCTCTGCTGTCACAATGCCTTGTACCTAACCTATATCAGCTAGAACCTATATCCGCTTTAAATCCTGGCTGAGCAACACTTTGTTAGCCTCTAAAAATAAAGCTAAAACATTTCACGCTCGCCTTGCATTGTTTCCTTAGTTTTAATAGTTAGCTTAGTTCTTTTATAGTTTCCTTGAGTTTTATTATATTGGGTACTTAACTGAGATATTTACACATTGGCAAGCGTCTGAAAAGTCGAAAGTACAGTAATCATCCCGAAAAGAAAACACAAAAAATGTACCTTGAACTTGTTCTCGTAAGCTATTTATACTCATCTAGACATATTACTTACTTGTATGCAATAATAATTCATTTATACGATTTTTGCAACACTTTATTCATCCCATTTAAATGTGTTCTCTTTCTCTTGTCTCGTTCCTCCTCCTCGTGCTGCTTCTTCTTGTGGAACCAATAGCAATTCTCTGGCATGGTGCCGTTCAAACGTCCAGCTGCTGAGAAGTCTGGCATTCCAGTTTATCAGCCCGGTGCGACAACCTATCAGCAGCTTATGCAGCCCTACGTGCCAGTGTCATGTGAGTATCCCCTACAACAGCAACATCAACTACAACAACAACCACAAGTCGAAATAAGTAGCGCCATAACAACAACAACAACAACAACAGCAACAGCGGCAACAACAGCCAGTAATAATAATAACGATGCTGTAACTGTAACTGCTATGACTACCAACAACAACAACAACAACAACACTGAAACAACTACCAACACCAACACACAAACAACAACAATCATTACAAGTACACCAACAACAGCTACAGCAACAACATCAACTAATCATATTAACAATCATGATAATCAGGTGCTCGCTAACGATTATTATGAAGAAAATAATGACACACTAGCAACAGCAACAGCATCAGCAACAGCAACACCAACAACACCAAACACTGCTAACAATTGTAACACAACACAAACAATTAAGGCAACAGCTAATTATAAACCAAACGACACAGACACGCCCCCAACAATTAGCGGCAATGATAGCGCTAGCAGCCCCACCCCCAACCAGGCCAACCAGACCAACCCCTCGCCCCCGTTGGGCGCTGACAAGAGCAACAACTATTTGTCATATATTAACAACAATCTGAAATCGCTCAATGCCGATGAATTGCCCAGCGATGCTGAGACCAACAACAACAACAGCAGCAACAGCAACAAGATGAGCTCAGCAGCAACAGTTGATTCCGATTCTGCTTCGGCGGCAATTGGCAATTTCCAGGCCACGCCGGCAACACGTAGTTACGCATCCAAACCGAACTGCGTCGATGGTTATCAACGCTACAATTCTAATGGCAACAATGCTGGCATTCTGCCCACACCCATCAGCAACAGCAGCAGCAGCGTTAGCAATGGCAACAGTTGCTCCTCCGTGGTTCCCTCGGTGGCATCGCAGGCTCAGCCCTATCAGCGCCTTAGCTACGCTGTGCCCGCCTATAGCTATGCCAATCTCTACTCTGGTTATCCCAATTCCAGCGCCCACCATGAGTGTTGCCAACATGCAGGGCAGCTACGTTCAGCCGCAGCAACATCAGCAGCAGCAACAGCAGGTTGCTCAGGCACAGGCTGCTCAAGCTCAGGCTCAAGCTCAGGCGCAGGCACAAGCTGCTTACGCTCAACAGGCTTACGCTGCGTACTCTGCTGCCGCCGGGCTGACTCCGACGGGGAATTACTATGCGGATCCTGCTGCACTGGCCAAGGAGGTAGCCCAAAAGAACTACGCCCTCAAGGTGGCCAGTGCCGGCTCTGTCTCGAAGTCGTTGCCAACTGCCTCAGCTGCCGCCTACACGGGAATAACTTTGAACAAGAGCTATGTGGCTGCTGCAGCATCTCCCACTGCTGCTATGCCACTGGCCCAGGCTCAGGCACAGGCACAGCCAATGACTATGGCCACGCTGCAGTTGATGCAGGCGCAGGCTCAGGTTCAAGCTCAGCTGCAGGCCCAGGCTCAAGCTCAGGCGCACGTCCAGGCCCAGGCCCAGGCGCAGTTGCGTCAATATGGTTCACTGCCCAGCTCGGGGCTGTCCACTCCAGTGGCACCGGGCACGCCGGCGCGTGCTCCCAGCACGCCAGCATATTTGCAAGGTGCTGCTTCGGCGGCATTGCTGCGTGCACCTCCCGGTGCTGGGGCAGCTCTGCAGATGTCCGCCAGTCCACAGCAGTATTCGGCAGCTGCCCAGGGCTACTTCTATCCCGGCATGGTGGCTGCTGCTCCGCCCACAGTTTCTGGCGGCGGCTATACGTTCCCCATGCCAGGCAGTCAAACAGCGGCACAGCAATATGCAGCAGCTGCAGCAGCAGCGGCGGCGGCAGCGGCAGCGGCAACACAAGGTGGCAGCCAGGGTGCCACAGTGGTGCTGAATCCCTACAAGAAGATGAAGACTTCCTAAGTCAGGGAAATACCGATAACGATAACAGGCGACTGTACTTAACTTTTGTATCGATCCAGTTTTGTTTTTAGTTAGTTAGTTAGTTAGTTAGTTAGCCAGTCACTGCATTAGTCACTTAAGATTATGTGCCTCAGTTTATCGACAGAGAATTCTAGAAATATATAGTAAGTTTAGCTGTAGACGGTGAACACTTAATAGCCTTACACCTAGTCAGGATTTGCATATATATCGACCACACATCTGATACATCCGAATGAGCCTCGACTAACCATTCGATCCCCGTACTAAAGCTTGCCTCGCAACCTTCTTGCCCGCCAACAGCACAACACACACACAGATGCTTCTTCTTAACAAATTCTACGTTAGACTGTGACTCACAAAAGGGGCGCTTCTGAAGCGATCTACTATTTTATTTATTTATAGTTTTTTAAGTTGTAGTCCTAAGTTAGCAGGCTATTCAAGTGATCTTAATACACAATAATATCCACAGTGCTTAAGCAGAATCGGATGAACTTAATGCTGTTATAGCTTGCCACACTAGGAAGGCAGGGGAAATACCTTTCGTTCCTATAAAATATGCCATAAAACTGATAAAGAACGTTTGCTGTTGGGACGCTTGTTGTTGTTGGGCTGCAGTAGCTGAGACTCTAAAGTAGCCCTTCCAAATTTATGTTTGTCTCTCTCCACTACACTTCCCCTAGATTCTCCCCTTCTCTCTCTCTCTCTCTCTCTCTCTCTCTCTCTCTCTGTCTCTCTCTATGTCTGTTTTAGATATTTATTTTGATATTGTGAAAGCTGTTGTAATTTAATGTAAAATTTGTTGCTAAATATTGTTGAACAACGAAAATGTGAAACGAATATTGTTGAATATACACGTACACTAGGGTTGCCTATACATAGAATATTATACAATATATATATAAATGCTATGTGCTGCTAATATATACTATACATATATACCTACAATACAATACAGTCTATACAACATGCTTATACAACCCAAGTACTCTAGCTGTTTGCACAACACACACACACACACTCACTAAACAAATCCCAAACCCAAAATCGATCCACATAATTAGAACTTCGATTGACGATTCTATCGATAAGGCGATCTGTAAATCGTTTGGCAATCATTTACAACACACACACACACAGAATGTAGATCTAGCTTGAAAATCGCGCTACTTATCAATCAACCGAATCCAAATCACTCATATATACACACACACACACACACACACACACATACCTAAACATCAAATCGAATCGAGTCACCTTTTCAAAATGTTAAACCACTAAAAATTCGTTACGTTTATGTTAATGTTAAGTTAAGATTTGACATCTATGTTGGTTAATTCAAATAAATACCATGTAAATTTTTTGTTCTTCAATCTGTCTCTCTCTCGTTTTCCTTCTCGATGTATTATATAATGTTTGTTTGATACTTTGACACTTGAATAATTTGACATAGAACTTACTTATGTGTACGAATTGTGTGCTTTAAAATAAAGTCGATAATAATGAAACTATGTTTTAATATTAGTTATCAAGTGATTTTCCCTATGTTCTCTATGTAACGTTACATGACTTATGTATTCAAATATAATTTAAAACTTTTCTTATTGTAGAAATATTTAGATTTTATTTTTTTCCCCCAATAAAAGAAGAAATTCTGAAAAAAAAAAATCCCACAGGCTTGCGCACTTTAAGTCTTAACTTCCTTTTCTTTTGAAAGTCCCTGGCGCTTAGTTAGATTCGATCGTTATTACTATTATGTTATTATATCATATGTCTATAGTTAAGTGTATTTGTATATACCCTCAAAACAACAGTTAAACAATCTCTGTAAAATTTGTTCGATATATTATTGACGTTACATCAACAACAACGATATCTAATGAGTATCACAATTTAATGTTTGCCACTAATTCTAATTTAGTTCTCGGTAGTTTTTATAATGATTTTTTTATTAAATATCATGTGTGTTTTTAAATATAGTTTGAACCTTACGAAACAGAAACAAAACTACTTTATTGTGTGTTGGTATTATTTTTATTATTTACTTACATATTCATATATACTTATATATATTGTGTTCTGTTGTGCCGCTTTCTACACATTATTATCGATAACTGTTATCGTTTTACTTGTATTTGTATGACTTCCCTTTATTGAAAAGATTTTTTTTATTGATCACCGAGCAACACAAACATCAAATTTGTCACATGCCTCACGCTGCGCTTTGGGCAGATCCGCACCCTTTTTTTCGCTTCTCCTAAGTTTGTCCTTCATTCAGGAACTTATTCGCTTTCTTTGGCCTAATGCCTAATTGTGCAACCCGGCGATATCCCGGTAACCACTATCGAGCCACAATCGAATCACGTTCTGTCTCTGTCCTGACTATCGCTTCAACCTTGTGCTTTCTTCATTTGTCCCCATGCGATCATTGAAGAAAACCAAACTAACTTTTTATCTATCTATCTACGTGTTAAGCTCTTAGAATAATGCCAAGCAAACGAGTACGTTAAAATTGTAGAATTTAGCTTTAAAATGCGACAAATAATATGCAAATATTTACTACATACCTACTTACTACCTATTACTGCTTGACTTGTGACAGGCTTGTCGTACTTACAAATATATATACACACTATATACACATACTCTATATATACAATGATAAGAAAGTTGCTTGCCTAACATGCAGAAAATGCGCAAACTAAGGAAACTTACACCTAAACAAAGCTGTTATACTACTACTACTACTACTACTACAAACTAGACATGTCTTGCTTAAACTACCAACTTTGATAATTTAATCGAATCTGTGTATGTCCCGTTCTCTAGCTGTCGTATGTTTTTGTTAACAATGTAGAGCTATTGCTTCTTAGCAATTTGATCGAACAAACAACAACAAAAAAATCTTAACAATCTCTGTGCAAAGGATATTTGGAAAGTTTCTTTAATCATACCGAATACATAACACACTCATCATTGCATGTTGAAAATCGTGACGTAGCCTGCCAGAAAATAATTTAAATACTTCTGTACTATGGATATAAGATTTATTATTTTTGGCTTTACGGGTGGAAATGTTTATGCTTATCTAACTTTATTACATCCGATTTACACTGCACACTTGGTAAATAAAGCCCGTTAACAGTTCTGCATTGATAGGTCTGAGAAGAGGACTTTAAAGCTATCTGCACTCATTTGTTTAATTAAAATACAACTAGCTGAAGATTCGTCTAATTCCGTGTGTTCTACATACAACATTTCTCTTTAACATCTTTTCACTGGGTGCAGAATGTTAAAATAATGTTACAGTTAACAGAATTCTAATCACTTATAGCAATGAACATTTTGGCACTCGTCGTAGGTCTCGTAGCTTTGTTCAATGTTCATATAGTAGATTAGCAAACCACAATTCCAGCCAGTTGATAGTGCAATAAGTTAGCCAATATTAGTACCGTCCATATAAAAAGAAATATAGCATAGAAGTGCACGGCCACAATGAAACATAGACTTCAAATTTTATATTTTGTAGGCAAGAGCTCAGGTAAAACCAATGAGAAAACAACGATTAAAAATAAAACCAGTAGGAAAGCTTCAATCAGGCCTGCAGTAAAATACAGATTCTCAATTTTAAACCAACATTTATAGTCTGATATTTAACCGAATCATCGAATTCCTGATTTGAGAAAGTACTTGGGATGCTAAAATTAAACTGGATATGCGTACAATAAACTAAACTATTCAATAATGACAGACTTGGCTTATCAAAATTGGTCGAATGGTATCTTACTGTGGAGCAAGGTCACTAGTCAGAGAACTTACTATATAATAATATACCAATGCTGAAGCAGAGTGAAAAGAAAATAAATTCCAAGTATCTTAGCATAATATTTGCATGTTTGTTGAGCACAGAGACAACCTAACTAGTGAACAACATTGAAAGAATACAATGAAAATAAGAAATGTTCGATAGAGTAATAAACAGAAATTTATAAACCTACCTACACTAACACAAATTATACATCTTTACACAAGCAACCAATGCAATCGTACACTTCGATCAATATGTTCTATGTGCTATAAAAAAACACAGACACACAAAAAAAAAAAGAAACGAATACGAAAACAATAATAACAATGATTAGTCTTATTAACTATACGTTATTATAAAATACTAAACAATGGAAACTAATGCATTAAATACAGAAACTAACAAAAATATATTGAAATTATATAGACGTCTTATTGTATAAACCTTAAAACTGTTGCTTCATTTATTTACTCAAAAAAAAAAAAAAAAAAAAAAAATCAGTCTGGAGAGTGGTAGACGGCAAACTCAACACTAATATTTTGCGTACATTCTCTTTCAATAGTAATACCAAATGTTATTCTCTGCAATCTTTATTCGTAATAGTTAAACTCTCTATACATATGCCTAATTTCAGTGTTTACCTACCTACCTATTCTATTGATTGTTTCCCCGTCTTCTTTCCTTTTTATTTATTGAATATGTATCTTTCTGCATCCTAGTTTTTATGTGCTTCTCCAACTTATCGGGTATATACTTACTAGGTGTGAACCAATGCGCTCTGCTCGATTTTACTTTTGTTATCGGCACACATGCACACTAAGAAGAACATACACACCAGGCAAGATTCTCGGTCCTCCCGACCGTCCACACATAGCTTTCTCGAGCCCAAATGCAAAGAGTAATCATATATACTGATTTCGTAAACGAAATGTTTAGTTTATGTGTATGGATCTATATTATTCGTATATATACTCCTTAGTGTTAAGCGCTTTTCTTTTGATTCAAGAAACTCTTGATTTTCATTTTTGCTAACTATTTGCTATACTATATTTCTTCATGTTTTCATTTCGCATCTCGCTCCAGTAACTCTAGAAATTTCTTTTTCTCTCTTTGTCTCTCTCTCTTGCTCTTCTCAATGAAGTTTAAGTCATTATTCCACGCTTGGTACACTCTAGTGATGTCCACCCACAAATCTCTTGCATGTTTAAAACAAACTTAAGTATTGCTTTCAAGTGTTTCTTGAAAGTATTAGGAAAATATGCAAGAATCTAAATTAGTCAGTCGTTCTACGAATGCATTTGAAAAGAGCTTCTTCTATAAAGTTTACACAGAATGCAGTAATCTTTTTAAGAAATTCTGTTGTGTATATTCCTTCGCTCTGTCCTGTTAACATTGGCTAATTGTAAACACACATCACTCTCGTATAGACAACTTCACATCTTTTCTCTCCTCCTCTCTATCAGAAAGTGCGATTCAGACACACACATACATATGATCTCACTATTTTAAACGTGTTTTGATTTGTTTTTTATTTCTTCTACCTTTGGAGCATATCGTACTTATTATAATTTTCAGCATGTGCTCAATGAAACAAGAACTTTTGTAAAGCAAGTGAAAGTTCAGCGAATTGAGAGAATTGACCAACATTCGAACATTCGAAGTAGCAAGCCCTGTTGCAAGTGCAGCCAGCCCTCGCACTGTAATGCTGTAATGCGCTATCTCCGATTGAAGTTGCGATTGAACTCATGGCGACACATATGTATGCATACATGCATATACAATACGTATAATAACTATACTGGTATTTGGCTTTTGAGGCATGTGGTATGGCGGTTAATGAGCTACAGTACTCGTAATCTTACTCGTATATGCTAAACGCACTCTTAAGGTAAGCTGGTGCACTGCCCAATGAGCTTCTGTTATACGCGTACGTACTATGTACAAATGTATGAATGTATGTATTACTATATTCTCTCTTATACTACAATACAATATGTACCTGCATATACCATCTAATATAGTCGCTAAGTAATGCCTTTATTCAAATTTTTAGTTGAATATAAATTTTAAAACTCGTTCGAGTATAACAAAGAGAATAAATGTTGAAAAAGGCGTGTTTCGCTCATTTTAAAAGTGAAGCATCAGGCTTTACTCAGGTTTTTTAAAACCATTGAGGGTTAAGGAAGTGAGTGACACGCCCCTTTTGGTCATCTATTCTCTTTGCAGTTGCCTCTTTAAAAACTTTAACTGGTAAATGTTTTTTTTATTTTTATTTTTTTTGTCCTGTTTGCCTGTAGGACTATATGTATTTATTATGCCGTTCAGCCCACGGAATGTTAAACTAATTCACACACACAAATACATACAAAAATCAAAGTTTTGAGTATCATAATTATAGTATTCGCTTCTATTATACTATTGTATAAATATCACTAAACGAACACAGACAGCCATTCACAAACTCTTACTTGGGGCTATGTTAAATACATTTTCACTGTTAATCGGTATAACAGAGTACCTTTCACTAGCAGTACCTTCTATTAGATATGACTGATAAATATTTAAAAATGTTACAAAGATCGTTCATTAGAGTGATTATTGGAAAAAAAGCTGTTTAACAGATCTCACCTGAACAACCTAATCTAATGATAAAAAAAAACATTTAAAAATTTCTCTTCCACTTTGATATTATAACCTAAAGTAACTTGAAACCTTATTGTCTTCATTATTGTGATCTAATGCGAAAACTAAATTTTGAGTATTTCAAACTTAACAATTCTTTAAAAAAGTACAGGACTTATACCATCATGCACACACCCACACAAGACAGTCCGAACACGAACACGTATGCGTATGCGATAGTTAGTTGAACCCCATTTATTACTTACCTATTTATAAATATATATATATATTCATATGCGTATTTAATCAACCTTTACAGGCTTCTTTGTATGTACTTAATGTAGTAAGTATCGCATCGTTTGTTTACTTTATTTTACTGGACATGACACGTCCGTACTTATTGCCGCAAGTTATCAGATTAATGGCGTATGTTAATCCGGTATTTATAGCTCTATAACAAGTGTATATTTACCAATTTTTTTGTTTAATTACAGCTGATGCGCCAGTAACAATTTAAAAGTGCTTCAATGCAATTTGCTGCTGTTCCCTTGCATATTTTTATTTATTGCTCTTTTTATGCGCTTGCAGAGGCTTCTTAAATTTAGTTTTACTAAACAATAGAAATGTGATCTCTGTTGTGTCTTGGTATTTTAAAAACATTAATTTATAAAAAAAAAATCATTACTAAGCCACACACTGCAAGGGTATACGACTTTCGGCCTGCCGAATGTAACATTTCCTTCCCGTTTAATTTGATTATTTGCTTACATATCCTATCTTCTTTTCAGTTGCTGCTATTTTCGTCATGCGTGCGCTTTATGTTAATTTCCCTTACATACAGTATAATAATGCATTAACATTTTTTACAGCCACTGGCAACATGGCTAACATGGCTTTTACATAGACAATGCACCGCAACAAATACCTAACTGCTTATCGCTTTTCAGCTGCTCTGCAGGCTCGTATAATTCCGCTTAAGTTATTGTTTACACGTTACTAATTATTTTTAGTTATTGTTCTAAGTGCACTTTGCCATATGTATATACGATCCAACAGAGTTTCCAATTTGATAGAAAAATAAAAAAGAAAACATAAGAAAAGTGCAAAATATTTAATGGAAGTACGCACTCTGTTCGATGGTATATGCAAATGTAGCTCTGGTTAAATCAATCACATTCATTATTTTTTCAAGAAATAATTTCGATTTTGTTTCAGAAAAACTTATCTTAATAAGAAATGCATATTATGTCTGTAAGTTTATATTTTCTTCAACTAATTTAATTTCTTTTCCTTTACATGCCTTCATCAAATGCGCAAAAAACCAAACAAATTGCCAATGAAAAAAACTGTTATTAATTTGCATTGAAAACAAAAAATTTATTTTACTATAAAAACTCACGGATTGGATATTTAAAACGGTTCAATTTCAACCAATCACATACACACTACATTTATTTTTTGCCTTTATGGAACGCTGCACGGATTCCAACATTAAAAAAATTCCAACTGCCAAACTGTAACAAACTAATGCAATAATAACTATCAAACTATCTCTTGACATTATTCTACGTTTTCCATTTATATTGGCAATGCTTTTTGTTTGTCACTACATGCAAATTTCTTTCCATTTCAATTTTAATTTCATTAATTTTAATTTACATACGTGACAAATGTCAACTGCATGTTATTTGCCTTTGTCTCTGTGACAATCGATATTGAAACGAAATTATAGCAAACACTAAACTTCCACCTCTAAATGCTTCCTGTGTTATCTACACCGATTCAAGTGGACAGGTACAGTCTGTAGCTTGGTGAATGCTTATGGCGCACTCTCTCATTATGTTAATCTGCTGTTAACTGCATGTTAAAGCGTTTATGTTTGCATGCTGGCAGACTTAAGTGCTTACCCAACATAGTCTATAAATTTACATTAAATTATGTTCCTTTCACTAGCTTTAAGTATTGTTTAGTTGATTTATAACACACAACAAACAAGGAAAACTATATAATATATATAAATTCAAGAAAACTATCATATGTATTCATAAATTGATTTAAATAGTTATTATCTAGTGCTTATAAAAAGTAAAACACGATTAGAGCAGCAAGTACAGAAAATCGTAGTGTATGTAGGGACAGCAATGTGAATGGGGCACAGTCTTGGTAGTTCTTAGAGAGATCCCATCTTGGTTTCATCCATTCTTCTGCTGAGCCAGAAATGCAGCAAACATAATTACGCATGATTCACTGCAGATTCGGTGCGAGACATTTCAGCACACCCTGCGTGAATTAGGTTAATAAAATTAAATACACTGCCGCGCCCCAAATGACAATGATGATGATGATGGCTATGCCAGACGACAGCAGGAACAACAGGCGAAACGATTGCCTTAACAACACTGCAACAACAACAATGTCAGGCAAGGGTCTGTCAGCTCGAAGGCGTTGCCGGAGTTGTCAGCGATGATGTCAGCACTATGACACGGACACACCTTTGGGTGTCAGTGCTGTTAGCAGCTGTTTGAACAACTGTCTGACCCAATACGCAAGGGGGGCACGTCCACGCCCACTGCCACACTCACATTCGCACCCAAACACACACGTACACACACACATATACGCACACACACACACGCACATGCACACTAGCTGCTGGTGTCAATATTTGTAACAGAAAACGAAGCGAAGAGAAGAAGCAACGAATCCTAATTAAATACTTGTATATTTTATAGACCACATACATACATACATACACACGTATAGCTAATCCACAATCAATATTCTCTCTATTTGATACAAACACAGCCCAGCCGGGACGGGGGGTATTATACACTCAATACCCAATGCTAATGAACGGCACGTTTTACATAATTAGGTAAAGAGTGGCGAGTAATTTAACTTTGTTTACATTGAATACGATACGAGTACGAGTACGAATACGAATACGATATATCCCTATTTCTCTTTCCATCACTATCTCTACATATCTGTCTCCCAATATTACTCTCTCTCTCTCTTTGTCTGACTCCCGTTTAGTTCGCGTGCTTTGCGCGCTCTCTTTAGACACACCTCGATATAACAGTTAAATCGCTTTACAGTGAAAAAAAGCTTTAAGCTTTCGTGTGCTGTCGCTTTAATATTACAGGCGATCGCTTTAGCTTTCGAGTTATAGCTAGCATTCAAGCTTTTGCGTGTTACCCACCAAAGTTTGCTTTATTTTTATTAGATCCTTGCAGACGGTACATTCCTTTTGACAAGAAGAATTTTATGATTTATATTAAATTACATTTTATTAAAATTGGTAAACTGTTAAATAAAAAAACGTCCGAGAGATGAAGGCTTTTGTATGAAAGTCTACTATTTTTCGAGAACCATTTCAAATTTTCTCAAGATCCAAATAAAAGTTTTTATAAACTCATTTATTGAATATAGAACTTCTGACCTATTCAAAATTAATTATTTTATATTCGTCACCAAGCTAAAAATAATATTTATAATTTCATTAGGCACAATCTATGTACTGCAAGGGTATACAAACTTCGGCATGCCGTTGGAAATATTGTCTTGTTTTGTTTTGTTATCCCTACGATTTGTTGACTGTTTCTTCGTTAACCTAAGATCGGCAAATTTTTTTGTATGGTATACAAATTAACATTGTGTACATTGTATTACGTTCTCTTTCTCTCTCTTTTTCTTATATTTCTAGTGCCGCCTATTAGGATATGTAACTGTTACATAGTACAGCCCACTAGAACTTAAGCAATCAATCAAATGAAATTTTCTATTCTTGTTAAATATGTAACGTAACTTAATCGTCAGGCGTGTTCCGAACTTTATCAAATGTGAGTGTTATAGACCAAATACTCTTTCTCGCTCCTACTCTCTGTGTCTCTCTCTCTTTCTCTTGCTGTCTTCGCTGTGCTTGAAAGCTTCTTGGCTTCTCCACATATACAGTTGGCTCTTCCAAAGCTACGTTTAAGTTTCACAATACTTGCTGCTTTAATGGTGTTTTATTTCCCCAATTATTTATGATTATGTTTAAAAAAAAAACCCTAAGTTCGACTTTTAGCTTTTGTGGCAAACCTTATTGGTAAGCATAGCATAACAGATCAATAAAAACAATGAAACTTATCTTTAGAAACACACAATTTTTTTTATAATCATCTCTCATCACCGAAAACTGGAGAACACAAATTACAAACCTACAAGAAAAACGTTAAAATTCATTTGCGCCGCCATTTTATGATTTATTCTCCTTGCCCTTAAGATTATTTAAGTAACATCTAATATATATACGAATAGTTTAAATATATAACAGTGAACAAATGAAAAAACATAGTTATATTTTATTGTTAAACTGCGACTAACATAATAAAGATGTACACTGAGCGTATTGAATCTAACATGCATTTAGGATTCTAGTAAACCATGAAATGATTACGAGAATATAACTAATTTTGCTCTTTTTCTTTTCTTTTCTTCTCTTCTCTTTTTTTCCACCGAAAACTAAAATATATAAATCCCCAAAAACCAAACCAACCCAACTTTCCAAAAACTCTTTGAACAACAAACCAAAAAAAAACGTATTAATTATTTTGCCAATTGGTTTTTTTACTACGTTTGCATTCTGCCACACACACAACTCTCATGTTGTTTGTTTATGCGAATAAACGAATACATAAAACTCTATATAGTTACTGGACACCCTCCCGGTGTGCCAAGATTTTAATAGATCTATGTGCAGTCGGTTAAATTGTAGATTCGTTCATTTAACTGAAGGTAAGTGCATGTGCCTAAGTTTCTTGGTTATTAGATTTAGTTTTAGTATCTTTATTATTGGTGCTTCTAGTGTCTTTCCTATAGAGATATTGTTATATAAAAATCACTTTCTTTTTGTAGTAAAGAGAACACAAATATATGTTTTTATTTGTTTTATTTTTGCTCGATTGGCTACTGTCTTATTTAATTGTTTATTTTTTTTTTTACTTTCTTCGAATTCCAAGAAATCACACAAACAAAAAAACACAATAGACAATTGTAACAACAATTGAAATACCTAATTGGATAAACTTTCAAGATAACTAATGCCAAATTTTCTAGGATCAATTTCAATATAGAAAAAAACCCTTTGCAATTTTCAAAAATTTCTCAAAAACTCAACTCAATTTCAGTAAATAAAATATAAAGTGTATTCAAGATTTTCTTTCCATCAATCCAGTTAAAAATGTTGCTTTGAAAATCATTTTTGCTTGCAGGCATAAATAATAAGGAAACAACGATTATTTTTCTAATAGCTTTCACTGTTTTTCTTGGTAGCTACTCTGCGAACTGTTCTCACTTACTAATCCGGTATCCTTCTCGCCTCCACAGATGACAAGGTCGAGGTGATTGATCAACGTGTTGCTGTCTGTCGGGATCATGCCAACAGCCAGTGCCGGCGAAAACAATGTAAATACTATCACATACCAATTGTATTGCCTCCGGCCAACATAATGGCCGCCATGATCACCAATCCCAACGGTGAGCAGCAGGCGACGGCACCTGCTGGCACCGTGATGGCAACCACGTCAGCAAGTCCACCAACAGTCGCTGCTGGCTACAAGAACAACTTGATCATTATCGAGCCGCAGAAGCAACAGCAACAACAATCACAACAGCAGCAACAGCAGTTTAGTTACCATACCAACAACACTGGCTATTATCACAGCAACATTGGCAATGCAGCAGCAGCAGCAGCAGGAGAAGCAGGTGTCATTACTGCAACATACGCCAGCAACATGTATCAGCAGCAGCAGCAACAACAACAACAACAGCCCATCAGCATCACCTACCACTGCAGTTCCCCGTATTCACCATCGTCAACATCCTCCTCATCCTCGTGCTCCATTGCCGCATCGCCCACCCTGTCGTCGGCCACAACGCTGTCTACCACTTCGACAGTCACAATGCCCACACCGCAGCAACAGTACCCTTCCGCTGGTGCAGCTACCACAGCATTTCTCAAGCCGCCCGCCTACTACACGGATGCCTCGCCCACTCTGGTGCTGAGCAGTGATTACAACTCCAACTGCATACCCATCCAGGCAGCGCCGTTCATTTCGCTGCCGCAACAACACATGTTGAAGTATTCTACACAGCCGCCGCCGCCCCAGCAGCATCGCAGTCTGCTTCATCACCAGTCGACAGCGTATGTGGGGCATCATCATTACCCCGTGGTGGGAACCACAATGCTGCCGGCCACTACAATCACCGTCACGCCAACCACAATAACAGCCTCCTCCTCCTGCATATAAGTAGACAATTAAAGGCCACTATCCCACACACATACATAGACACACATACACACACATACACGCCCACACACAGTACGAATTCGTAAATACTTAATGCAAATTAAAGGTTGATATGAACTATTTACTACATAGAACAGCAGATATGGGTAAACTACGTATATAGTTAAGGAAACAATAAAACCAAACACAAAAAAAATATTGAAGATGCTAATGAACTTTTTCGTACGTATAGCAAGACTTAACGGTAAAAGTGTGTTGTAAGCATCAGATCCACACAAGATTGTTCTGCATGCATAGAGTTACAAGTGTTAGAAATCTTATTAGAAACCAACTCACACACACACACACAAAATAAATGACTAACAAAGTGTTTATGCGAAAAATGTTTAGTGTTGTTTAGTGTTAAATAATAAAAATAAACAAAAAAAAATGGAGCACATTTAAATTGAACTCGGAGGAGGAAGTAAACCAAAGTAAACAAATTGCAGTTGTATTTCAAATTGGTTTAAAACTATTTTAAACATTAGTGTTTTATATTTCAACAAAAATAAACATAAATTACAAATAATAATATCGATAATAAGAGAAAATTATAAGTCGGAAGTAAAGGTAAAGTAAATCTACAACAGTTTGTATGGAAATAGTCAAAACTAATCAAAACGATATATTTCATAGGCCGTTGTTAAGCAAAAACCGAAATAGTAGATATGAAAAAGGAAGGGAAACCGAGTATGCTATAGGGAAAAGTCCAGTCACGTCCTATTTTTGCATCAACGATTTACTACAAGATAAAAACAGAAGAAAGTACCGGCAAGAGCTGAACTATTTCAAAAGATTTTTTTAACAATACAAAAAACCATATTCCTTTTTTTACAAATTATTCACAGTAACACTATAGTAATGCAAACAAAAAAAGTCGATACAAGATATTTTCTTATATACAAATAAATATATTTATAAAGGTAATGAAAAACTAAAAAAAAAAATATTTAGGTATACTAAGCGGGAAGTCATCAAAAACAATACAACAAACAAAAAATAATCAAATCAAAACTAAGCATTTTTTGTAAAAATAAACACTGACAACTAAATTTTTTAAAGGTGTATTAAAAATTAAGTAAAAATCATTAAAAAACATGAAATATAATTAAACATATATATATTTCATAAACTAAACACACTAACACTGGAACAAATAAATAACAAGTAAGAGAAACTCATTAGCATGAACACATAAGAAAGTCACTTACTATGGTATATCAAAATTTGTAATCGTAAACCATAAACCCGTAATAGACCATATTAAATGGATATGGTATTGCGAATTTCATACAGATTTCCTTTACAGTTTGTGATGTTGAGGGTAAACTTAATTTTTTATATATATTGAATCAAATCATTACATCACAAAGCAAAAGCAAAGAATAACGATCAATGAATAACGAATAACGAGTATCGAATAACGAACATCACAATTACAATAAATAAAATTAAAAAAAAGAAAAACAAGAAGAAATGCAAAACTTATTATTATATACAACATACATATATGCATATATTTATGTATATACACGTATAATACAAGAATATATACTTATATATACATATATATATATATTTACTAATGGCAACTAAAACATGAAATGTGATCTTTTAAAGAAATAAAAAGCATAAGCGAAATCAATAAAACGAGGGATATTCGAGTGGAAAACAATTTCCAATATTGACGAACAGATTTAACATCAATTTATTTGTAAAGGGAAACTGGATAAAGGTAAAACACTATATCTAAATAAACATTATAAAATAATATGACTATATTGTATTAAACGTAGCAGTCATTATTAGACAAGTTTCTGAACTTTAAACCAAAAAAACTTAAATCAACATGAGAATAAAATCATTTTAAAATTGGTTCCACTTGTCGCAAGATTGAAAAAAAAACACAAGCCCAAATCAAACATATAATTAGACAGTATCTCAAAAATACATACTGATAAAATAATCAATATTACTACGATCGTTCAAATCTCAACCGAAATACTTATGCTTTACAAGTACATATACATTTAAGGCCTGATTATAATATACGGAAATTTGTTCTTTTTCTTTTTTATTTTACTTAACTCAACTCTACCGCAGTAGGTTGATTTTGCGCTCTGCTCCTTTCCGTTCTGTTTCCTTAGATACCCATATTATATATCTATCTATCTCACTATCCTATTTATTATTATAGTCTCCAAGATACATACTCATATATGCTAAGAACTTAACTCGACATCAACTCCTTATCTCCTATTATAACTGTAACTCTATCCAAGTATCTTATAGAAAAATACTCCCATAGATACGCAAACAACTCCAACAAAAATGCCTAATAAGTTTCCGTCCATTATAAGCAGACCTTAAATCTATGTACAACCAAAACAACAACAAAAACAACAACAACAGAAATAACAGCAAAAAGAACAGCGAATTGAACGATAAATCTAAGTTATACACTAAATTAAAGAAAGTTGATAAGATTAAACACAGAATGTATGTATGTATTAGTACGTACTTAAGCTACGATACAAACTCAAACATTTTAAACAGTTTCTAACACTATAAATACCAAAAATAAAAAGAATTGGGGAAAACAATAACCTGAGAAGCAACAGGCAATAAAACGCAAAAAACAACATAAATGTTCCACAACAAAAACAAAAATAGTTAGTAAGACTTAACGAAAAATGATTGTAGTGAGAATTACTTACACAAAATGAATGGGCTATCGAATGAATCGACTATCGATGCCCTCTATAGGCTATCGAGAATCTTATCTTGTGAGTGGGAAAAATACAAAATCGATAGTTTGTGAACTAGAATCGAAACTTTTATTTGCCTTAAAGATGGATAAAGAAAGAAAGTCATGGTGTGCGTTTATTGGGAATGCATTACATGGATTAAAATTGAATTTTAGTTAATAACTATGCGATAGTTCTTGGTTTGTTTAACCTTACGTGCGATAGAAGATAACCCTAGCCCTTAACTCTCTACCCTATCTAATATTCGTGTGTATGTATGAAGACCCTTGTTCATGGCGCATTCATAAAAGGAAAATCATAGGTCCCTAGCAAAACTGGAGGAATAAATAAAATTAAATGTAATATTAACATTCTACGAACACTACACACATAAGTATGTAGTTATTTTCAACATACATAAGTCATAGTTATTATTGTTAATTTTAATTTATATTTACACATATATAATATATATACAGACACATATTAAATTATTATGATTATTAATTGTGAAAATGATGTGATGTGTTTCTTGAAAAGTAAAGGAAAATCAATGTTACAACGTAATGAATCTAAAATTTATTAAATCACATACCGACATCCCAAGAATGTGCGACGAAAGAACAACCAAAATAATATGAATAATAAAAAAAAAACTAAAATTAAAAACAATAAGAAAACTACAGTAACTACTCCTAGGTAAGAACTAAAGGGTGCAAACATAAACAATTTAATTTAATTAAAATTACAATTTAAATTAGACGAAAGCCGGGTGTAATCGAAAGAGTTACACACACATATTATTATACTGTATGCATACGTGTGTATGTAAATATATATGTTCATATAATTATCTAAACTGTAAGTAATCCTTCATTTATGTCAAGTGATATCAACGAATTTTTCGATATGTTTTTTATTATTGTAATATCTTCAGCGTGTTCCGTTCACCATATCCCCATTTTGACGGTTTCATATAGAATTTTCTTACTTTTTACTATTATCATTTTATGTTTCGTGATATTCATTAAGTTTTTATTGTTGATTTATGTTTTAACCGCCTTAGTTTGTTCATTTTGTATACCTTGGTAGGTGTTTGTTGTTATAAACATCATCATGCGTGTGAACTCTTTTGTTTTCAACATGCGTACTAATTATGTATAAATTTTAAAGTTATATACATACATAAATATAGGCACGAGAGAAGAATGATGAGTTAAAATAATATCCCTTAAGGTACAGTTATGCAGTGAGCGAATGGATAATGATATTGGAATAATGGTAACGACGAAGCTGAAGAAAATAATTGATTATAAAGATCAGAAGGGAAAATAAAAGATATAAATATAGAAACATATAACAATATACGGCTGCAACTTGTTCGCAGTGAAATAAATAACGTAATGACAACAACAACAAAAAATACGCTGATAATTGTAAACGAAAAGCGAACATTTTTAAAAATATTTAATAAACAAATCATTATTAACTATTATTATAAACAAATTTAGTTATTGTATACAAACATGTAAAAAAAAAACAAATAAAACGAGCAAAGTTTATATAAATAAAGAAATGCACAGAAACAGTGACATTATTGCGGTTACCATGTAAGAGCAGCAGGCTATAAAATAACAACAACAACAACAACAACATGAGGCAAGGGAAGTAGTATGAATCAATATGGTAATGAAAAATACATACATTTAAAGTTATTTAGCAGTAAACTAATACTTTAAAACGAAATCCACAAACAAAACGATGAAATACAATAAAATCAACAAATAAACTATAAAAATTAAAAAAAAACTTGTGTTTACTTTGAAAATGTTCTAAAGGAAATGTTCTAAGCACAAGGAAATGTCTTTTGGGTTATTTTACATTTAAAAAAAGTTTTGCAAAGGTAAAAAAATAAAAAAAATGTTCACTCTTTCACATTTCTACATGATTAGCAGAGCAAGGTTTCGATCCTCGGACCTCTGGGTTATGGGCCCAGCACGCTTCCACTGCGCCACTCTGCTTGTTGGCATCCCAATTGCAAAAACGCCCTCTCCAAGGAAATGGTTACGAAATTTAAAGAAGATTCTTTTTTCCAACAACTGAAGCAAATCCAATTAGAATATATATATAGAAAGTTACAAATCTTTAAAGGGAGTGAGGGAAGTGAGGTTACCGAATAAACTAAATTATTCCTAAAGCGAATTACTTTGGCGAGAACAACATCTTTTGGGGTGGCCCAAGCAGAAGAACACACCATGGCAATGCATTGGTCAGACGTGTAACTCTCCTCCGTTCTCTCCCTCTGCCTGCCCCTTACTTCCACAGCTTCCCTCAAGTGCCACAGTTCAGATTGCCACTAAATTCTCTTAAGTTTTCTGCAAAGTTTTGCAAAATCGAGTTGGAAGGGCAATGCGAAACTTATTGGGGAGAGCTACTCATGAAAAATTTAAGTAGCGGCAAAGGACGACGGGAAACTTACATTTTATTGCCTATAAAGACGCATTAATTTATGCCGGTGGTGCGGAGGAGGGGGTAGTAACCCTTAAGCTCCTACCTCGTACTCCCTTGACTATGCTGAGCGGAAGGTGAAGTTAGAAAGAGAGCTGCGTTTATTATCTGCAAGTTAAGCAAAGTGGTCCAGAAGTCAGCAAGACTGGCAAAAATTTAAGTGGTCTTTCGGACCGTAAACACACGTTCCTAGCTTTGCTTGTGTAATTGCTACAAAACGTTATAGCTGTTGTCCGATTGTTCCAATGTTTATTATATAAAATTGTTTTCACTTTTGTTATACTTAATCAGCTCATGTTCTATTGTATTTCTTGCAAACTTCTCTTGAAAATGAATGTACCTATTTGCAAGTGTATAAAGACTTTCTGCAACTACTTTGGCAATTGAAAGAGGTGAGCCCACAATAAATGCACTGCCAACTTTGGCTTAAAGCGGCTTACCAACTTTTTGATTAGGCAAATACCCAGGAAGGAAACCCAATAAGCTTCACTTAAACTAATAAGTGGAAGTGATTTCATTATAAAGAAAAACAAGGAAACAAAATGAAACAGGTTTATGAATTTTTCTATATGTTTTGCCAATAAAAATCTTAGTTCTATCTCACTTTACTACTCCAATTTAAGTTTTCTACTGCTCTTCATGAACCACAACTGAATACTGCCTATAAAGAAGTATCAAAACTAGATAACCACAGTGCTAAGTTCCACAGAAGTTTCCACCTCGCACGCAAATGAATATTAATTCTGCCGGAATGCAGAGCAGCATCGAATTTCTTTCTTCCTTCTCTGCTTCAGTGCATCTCATTGGAACGTAAAAAGCAGAATTGACTAAATTAACTGAAGCTGGAGAAAAAGTTTGTTTGCTCTGAGACGCTTATCTGACTCTGTGTGGGGGGTGATGATGAATAAGAAGAAGAAGCAAGTCAAGCTGTGAAAACTAACAACTCAAGGGGTGGCACAGAAAGAACTGTTAAATTGTTTGATTGTGCACGAAAGACTTAACCTTAAATATTTGATGCTGAAATAATACAACGCTACATTGGGTAATTGTCGAAATGCGTAAAGACTGGTTATACCCTGTGAAGAAGGGCATATTAACTAGGCGCTAACTAAAACTTAGACAACTGATTGTCCCTTTAGGTCGGGTAAGGTCGGATTAGGTCGGGTTAGGTCAGAGTAGGTCAGTTTAGGTCGGATTAGGTCAGTTTAGGTCAGTTTAGGTCAGTTTGGGTATGTTTAGGTCAGTTTTGGTTAGTTTAGGTCAGTTTAGGTCGGGTTAGGTAAGGTCTAAACTACAAAACCCTATAAGAAATTTTAATTTAAAATATAATAGAGCTGAATTTATAGTAGCAAAGTCCCACTTGAATGAAAATGAGGTTAACGAGCATACAAATCGGGGACAAATGCCTTACTGATATGGCACTGTGAGCGTAGACCCTAAACAACAACAAGCACAGATGAATTTTCAATTCAAACTGCACACAAAGGGGAACGTGACATGAAGATGTTGGCAAGCCTGGCCACCAACAGAGTGACAGCGCAACAGAAACAGAGACTACCCTGTGGAGTTCAATGTAAATGATGAGGAAGTGAAGAGAGAAAGGGAGAAGTGAAAAACAGATTGCGATGCACAGTTGAACTTATTGAAATCTTTGAAGAGGAAAGAGCCAGAAACAAAATGGGAACTTGCATGTGGTAACTTTTGCATAAAGTATTAATATTCCATGTTAAATGGCACTCAATGCAAATTCGATCAAAGGTCGCCCCGGGGTGAAAGTCAGCAAGTAAACAAAAGCCAAGAGCAGGCGACGTACCTCGTACCCCAAGTTGGGTCCATGTACGAGCTGAAACCTCGAGGGCAACGACAAGGAACGGTTGCGCCGACATCGCCAGTTAGCTTCTACTCCACTCAGGGGGGCGTCAGTGTCAGTGGAGAGAACAGAGAGTCAAAGACTTCGCCTGGCAGCGACTATCTGCCCTCGACTTTCAGGTATAATTAATCTTATTTAGCTCTTTCTGCTCTTCTGTTTTCGCATTGCAGTTGCCACTCCTGTTGTTGTTGTTGTCTTGGCACCAGGACTCTTGCTGTTGTTGTTGTCTGTCAGCCAACGCTTCAGCTTCTGTTTGTTTTTTTTCATGCTACCTGACCAGAGTTAACTCCATTCCCCCCATCATTCTTCTCCTGGTGTCCAGGTTATCTATTAATGTTGGGCTTTGCGTTTGAATAACAAGTGCAGAACTTGTCCTTCACGGACCTACGTCCTCCATTTACCGGACAGTCAGCAGTTAATAGGAAAATTTAGGCAATCTTTAAGGTAATCCGTAGCTAAGGCTTCCGTTCTGGGCCGTTGGTTGCCAGACATTTATAAAACGGACTTTAGACGGTCAACAACACGCACAAGAGAGTGTGACAGTGCCCACGGAGTATACACATTTATTTTGGTTAGTCTGTTTACGTGTCAGTATGAACGGGCTAAACAAAGCAAACTAAAAGAGCTAGAGACTCCAGATTTGTTATTAAAGTTACTGTATAACGTACCTCGATAAAGTTCATTTCAGTTTTTGACTACCACGCCTCCGATCTTTACTGCAGCCCTTTTTACCTGATGCCAGAAAACCTCCAACAGTGCAACAAGCACTTTTCATCTGGGACAAACGTTATGAATTAATGTGCCCAATGTGGAGTGCGACCAACTGCAGCAAAGGTGCCAGCTGCTAGATGACCACCAACAACTGCCCTCTCTACACTAGCAGAGCCAGCTCTGTGCGCTCTGCTGCTGTGCTGCATTGTTTTTGCGGTATTTGGGTATTGTGGCCAGAATTATGATGTGCCGAACATGTGCAGCCCGAGCCCATTAGACTAGGCCAACAGAGACAGTGAGGAGAAGAGTGAAGGACAGGGCGGGGGCATGCATGAGGACAGACGCCAAACGTGCGTGTTTTACATATGAATATGGTCACACCCGACACCCGAGAGGTGGTTGGCAATAGAAATTTGGTTGGGTAACCCCGAACCATTCGTGTTAATTGAAACGTTATTGTGCTGAAGCAGGGGGGGAGAGACGGCAGGCTGCTCCTTTTCAGTTTCATTGCGGGTCTGAGGCCACAGCTTCATCTTTTTCACACTTTCAATTGCAATTGTCGGTCTTTAAAGAACAAAAATTATTGAAATCAGGCCATTTAACTTTTCTTTACCTTGCATGGTTCTATTTAAATGAAACAATGTTTACAGAGTTGTGTAAAATTAATAAATTTTAAGTACCTCATCACACGACCAACAAGGGAACGCAGCACTAGACCTAAAAGCAATTTAATACTGGAATTGTCTGTCCCTGATCAAGATGCTTACAAACTTCTGTGACATTGCCGTCAGAAAATTGAGGTTATGTCATTTGTTTAGTTTACCTTCTCAATTATTTAGCAGCAAAAGCGGCAGGCCATAAACAATTTTCCATTGGTGTCAGTCCATGCGTGTTCATTTTCATGTCTGTTATAATGTGTGAGTACTTATGGGTTCGAGAGCTGTGTGTGTTTATGCAACTACATAAATTCTATGTGACAGTTTCGATTTATGTTTTCTTTCATTTCAAATTTACCTTTGGCTCCTTCGAGGCAACCACCCACACACCAACAGCAGCAGCAGCAGCAGCAGCAATGCGTCAAGGCAATTCGTATACAACATTTATTGCCATTTATTGGCACAGCCTCAGGAACGAACTCCCAAAAGTGGGAATTTTGCATTTCAATATATGTATTACAGGCAGGTGTGGCACACCCCATGCAAATCATGTTTATTTCAAATATTGAATTCCACGCCCACCGCCCCACTAAATTGGTTGTTGATTTTCCGTTCTCTCTGTGTCATTTCTCTCTGTTTACAAGAGAACATAACTTAAGAACTGAGTGATAAAATAACATTTATTTTGTACATTATAAGTTAAAACTAAGTAATAATTAAGTTGATCATAGTTAGGGTAATTTAAATATTAGGTATAAAAACGGTTGTCATAGTGCTGCGTAGAAACAAAAAAAATATATAAATAATAAAAAATACATGAAAAATATTCACAATACATGAAAAATATAGTAATTTAACAAAAAGTAAAAAAAGAGTACTGGAGATGCCGGGGATTGAACCCGGGGCCTCTCACATGCAAAGCGAGCGCTCTACCACTGAGCTACATCCCCATGAAATACCTGGACTGCTAAAGCCCATTAAGTAAGTAAGTAAATTTTATAATACTACTGCAGAGACAAATAACAAAGAACATGTTTATTTATACAAATAAAAAATATACATTATTTTAGCGCTTTATATTAAACTAAATAACCAATTACCAAACGAAAAATAAATGTTAAACAATATGATTTTCATTGCGCATTGTTAGGGCACTGCGCATGTGTAGAAAACACAGTTGTGTTAAATTGAACTTAAGCGACAGCTCATTCAACGGGGATGTAGCTCAGTGGTAGAGCGCTCGCTTTGCATGTGAGAGGCCCCGGGTTCAATCCCCGGCATCTCCAATTACTTTTTTTTTCGGTTGAACAATTTTACTCAACTAAATTGTGCGATCGATTTAAATGGTGATGCAGTTTCTCGTTTTTGCTTCAAAACAGTACGCGATCTTATTTTCAAATAAAATATTCAGATTTTAGATCGCAATCGATCGCAATTTTGCTTCTTCATTCGTAAAATCGATAAAGTGATCCACGCTACTATCAAGCGCGCAGCAAAGTGCAAGCAAACGATTTAGTGCTCTACCGCATATATTGTTATGGTTATTCGTTACGCCCTCACGATCGATTCAGAAGACACTACTGTAAAATGCACGCCATGTATTGGAAAGAGACCATTAACGTGTTAAGGTTAAAATTTTAAACACATACCGCACTGCACGCAAGTGAGAGCGGGACGAAGCGACACACGAAAATAATACGAGAGAGAGAGGTGTGTGTTTGAAAACGTGCGTCACACGAGGGTTGTCGTGCTCTTTTGCGACTACTCCTCGTTTTTTCTACGTCTGTGCGCTGCTGTTCACTGTTGAATGCTCTTTGCTGCTGCTCATTAATTCTTCGCGCCTGGTATTTTACTTTAATGATTGAACGATTTTTGCACGGTTTTTGAAATCAAGTTCATTTCAGTTTCAGTTTCATTCTCGTTCTATCTACCACCTACGCTGGTCAGGAGTACCCAGAGCAATGCGATAGCTGATCAGTCTCTTTGGCATTGCTGAGATCTTAGGAACTTAGCATCTGCATTGACCAGAGAAACGATTTGTATACTTTTTTTCAAATTTTATGTAGAATAAAAAAATATTCTTGATCAACTTCAACGAGCAAGTCGAACAAGTTCCTGCTACCTCCAAAAAGTATTTTAAAGTACATATTGAAGTATTTTTTGGGCTACAAAAACTACGCAGTCAAAATGCACGTGAACCGGTTTAAAAAATTTCACCATTAATATAAAATAAATAAATTCTTTAAAGTAGAGATTTCCTTTGGTTTGACTCACATAGAGATTACACTACTTTAAACAGTTTACGTTTTCGTTGCTTTAGTTCCTTTCGAAGTATAAAAATTCAAGAGGATTAAAAGATTTATTTCTCTTGCAGTTGCGAAACTTTTATCTGCGCAATTATTCGCTGCATATAAATTACAAAGAAATCGCTGAGGTATTTCCCTAATCTCCGTAGTTTTCCCGCCCCTTCTCTTAGTCATATCACGGTAGTTGCATTTCGTTTCGCCACTTTAGTTAAAGTCGTTTATACTTGAAAATGTTTAAAGGGCAATTAAATGCCGAAGTGTAACCTATTAATACTTATGTAATACATCAAAGTAACGGGAATCAAAATACGAACTTTGGCTCTTCTGATTCACAAATGATTTTATGTTTAATAAGTGAAATTTAAATGGCACTGGCTCCCACATAAGTTATACATAAATTTTATCAACTTTCATTCTGCCTTTATTAAATATGCTGCCCACCCATACATACATACATACTACTTGTCCCCTTTGCATTTATTTCCTTTTCATGGATGCTTGGTTTGTTTGCCAACTTTACAAAACTAATTAAAACGATAAGAGGCCCACGCGACCGATTCGCCAACTTCCTGTGCAAGAATACGCAATTTGAAGCACTTACCGCATAAACCTTCCATCAATACGATCTTGTTTCTCTTTTTAGGGCTAAGGCTTTGTGTGTTGACTGTCGCCATATCGTCTCATATCTTCATCCGCCTACCACATCTTTTATAATTCAATACGTCGTTTCTGGCTCTACCCGTGGCTTGAATCCGAGCACATGAATGAGTGAGTTTTCTGCAACCACAATGAACTGGTCAAAAATTGCCAGCGTCCATACATTTTACATACTCTTCTGCACTGGGACCATACAGTTTGTGCATTCAATTGGAAGCGATGACTTTTTGGTGAAAAAACAATCAGCTGTGCACACAGACAATGAAATTAACACTTGACAGTGAAAGCACGATATAGCGAATTAATTAAGATTACTTGCATAGGAAAGGGGTACATACAAAATGCAGCGGGAAAAACGCCAAATCTGTACACATGTCCGAGTATATTTTGTGCCACCTAAAATTATGCTATAAAATTTTAAGAGCTTTATGACGCAACGGATCTCGAGTACACAGGTGTCTCAGGAGTGGTTTACAAACTGGTTTCTTCTTAAAAAAAGTATAAGAAACTGTAAGAAAATTAACGTATTGTTCAAAAGAGAAAAAAGAACAAGTTTTAATGAATTCTAATTTAACAGAATTATGTTAAGTCCAAAATTCGACGATGCAGTCCTATGCCACGCCATAAAAGCGCAAAACTGTCTCTTAATGGATATTTTAAAAAGCTAGATTTAAAGGGTAAAATGCTGAGATGACAACACTGATTCGGCCTTTTCGCTCCCAACGATCCGTTTCTCTCTCACTCTCATTTCCAGTTTTCAGCTAGAGGTGGCCAATGCTGTGTTAGGGAGTCTGATTATTTAAGATGATTTAAATACTAAAATCCCTTTTTAATATACACTTACATAGTTAAAAAATATATATTAATTGATGTACCAAGTTATATCTTGAAATTGTCACACTGTTTCGCTCTACGCAACACACACGAGCTAATCGATAGTTACTCACGAAGCTGCCGCAGCACGATTACTTTGGTTGCCCACCTCTAGCAAGCTCCAAGCTCACCTGTGCCCCTCTTGAAGTTGCGCCGTCTGCTTGGTCACAATCAGTAACAATTTGCCCGCGAAAACGGTTAACACGTTGGAACGCGAGAATTCGATTGCGTACGCGAATGCGAGTGTAAACAAGGTAAATCGAATAGAAGCTGAGCTGAAAGCAAAGCAACAACAACAACAGCGGCAACAACAACAACAATAATAATCTTACGTGCGCATGCGTCTTACATTTTATCTTTGCCATTCGCTGTCAACGGTGTCGCTGCGACGCCGTCTCTCTTTTCTCTCTTTCTTTCTCGTTGATTGAATTTGACTCCAAATATCCGTTGGTTCAGTATTTGTGCGTGCGTACGAATGTGTGTGTAAAGTGAACGAACAAAAAAAAACCAACTGTAATTGCAGCAGCAACAAGGGCATTTCGGCTTGCCAACAACAACAAAAACAAGAGCAGAAAACAAAGTTTGAGGATTGTTTATCGAATCAGTAAGTAGAGGCTCCTCCATCGAGTGCAGAATTCGCCTTGCCACACGTACACGTCATAAGGTTTTATCGCAATAAACCTATGATGATCTCAAACTGTGCCGTTGTTGTTGTTTTTGTTAGGAGACGCACTATCGGGGCACATGCGATATGATCGGTTTTGTGCGAATCCGAAGTCACCTTCAAAATAGTGTGTGTGTGCTTTAATGGGTGTTTTCATGTGTCACTGAGTTGTTTAAGATCGAAATATTCTGGCTTTATAATAAGAATGTGATCAGGATTAAGAAGAGTTTAACCCTAATCTATTTAATGATATTAGTTAAAATTTTCCTATTCGCCTTGGTTTCAACTTTAAATTCATGAAATTTCTGAATAATTAAAAAAAAACAAACATTGATAAATTCAATTTGTAGTGCCAATAAAAGTGAAGTGTTTATTATTATTTAATTTGGTAATTTGAAGCCAAAACAGAAGCTCACGAATAAACACACCTTAAGCTCTAGAGTTTTAGCTCAATAAACTAAGAAAATACATTCAAATTTAGCCAAAACAAAATAAATGCACACATATGTATGTATGTAGGTATGCATGTTGGCCTGTTACCTGATTTTTATGGCCAACAGCAAACGGCAGCAATGACAACTTGCATAATAATTGTTGCTTTTGCTGCTGTTGCTTCTGCTGCTGCTGTTGTTTTTGTTTTTGTTGCAATTCCTTTTATGGTGTTTATTGTGTTTAGTAGCCACGTCTGGGCACACACTGCTGCCCAGCCCTGTACCACCCGTGCCACCCCCACCCCATTCGGCACATACCTCAAGTAATTGCATAAGAGCATTTTATTGCGATTTTTTCAAATGCGACAAACACACGCGAGAGTTATTTTTATACAGACCCCACATTCATTGAAAGTGATTAGAGCCAAAGTGGTATAAAGGCAACAGGTTGAAGAATATATCGGAGCATATAATGAACTGGAAACATAAATAAACAATAAGTAAAAATATGAAAACTCTTAATTTCTTGTGAATATTATTAATGTGACAAAGATCTCAGAGTAGGATATCTGCACTTCGAGCATCATGTGGTTTTTATTATGGTTGCTGAAGTACGCGCACTATCCGCAATTTGCTTATAATACACTTGGGGTTTTCCTTTCACGGTGTATACAACCGTACATATGTATGTATGTACGTGCCAGTCATATACTTCATCCCAAAACCACCAAACCCCCCTTTGCACACGTATGGTACATATCGCGTATGCAGGTACCAGCTAGGTTGGAATTTTAGCTATGCCAGAGAGCAGGTTTTGTCAACCCGTTTATTTTGTACGAGCATTTTTATTAATTCACCGGTTTTCTTCACCTGATTTCTTGTTATGAATTTCTGTCGCGTTTATTTCTGGTTTTCGGGCTTAGAGTTTTGGTTTTTCATATTTATAAGCAATAAAGTCGTATCAGATTTTCGCTCACACCTTGCATCCCTGATATACAAACACATATACTACATACTCGTACTCTATGCTAATTCAATTAATGATCTTTCTTTGGTTGTTTGGTCAAGTTTATCATTTAGCACATTTCCGTTACTGTCCTCCTTTTCTTCCCAGGCAGCACTTCCCAGTGCCGGCTCTGTAATGTGATAATATATTTTCACACTTAATCAACAAGTTGTTTCATTGTAAATTCCTAGAAATCTCAGAGAGAGCAAAGCAACAGCGGATCTAACAGTTAACACGAGTAATTGTTTCGACCTTGTCATTTACAAAAAACCTTAACATATGTATTTCATACATAACATTACTTTCTATGAATGTGAATCATTTGTTCAGCTTTTATGTTTAACGGTAGTCTGTTTATTATTATTTTGTATATTTTATGTTGCTTGACTAATTTTTAACTCTTATGAGTTGGGCCACAACAGTTAGTGGGCTATTATTAGTTGTTTTAAACACAGTAATTGTTAAGATCATAAATCATAATTCATCACAAACGACAATTACAACTTAGTTAAACCATAAAATACACACATACGTATTTTCCCATAATAAGCACTACTGGGCGTGAACTGTTATTTTTTGTCTTATAGCAAATTATTCCTAAATTTTACTAAATGACTAAAATTAACTGTATAATTAATATGATATAAATACATATGTTCATCCTTGTTGAGAATAGTTAGTATTGTATATCGATTTTTATAATTTTTGATCGGCCTTCGATCAAACGACGAAAAGTGTAGTGGAATTATTAGACATAACCGATTATACATTTATAACGAACTTCACCTTTGTTCATACTCCACAAAACACAACAACTACACATATAACTGCGGTTTAAAAATGTTTAAATACTGATTCTATATACCTTGGCATATTCCATACTTTTACTTTTATTTTAAGCAATCATAACAAAAACGCATAAGTGACCTTCATGTTTCAAGTGTTCTGTAATCAATTAGCTGATAAAGTGAGCTTAGAACATTACCAGGGTTGCAGTAAACTCCATTCATTTTTTGGGCAAAGAATAAATCTGTACGAAAAAAACTTTTAAGTTGTTAACAATAAGAAAGCGAGACCTGCCACAAACTATATTTTTTATATGCTTGGAATTGAATGAATGGATATTTTCAAGCCATAGTGTTCAAGGTAGCCTTTCTTTCTTTTTTTTTATAAAAGATGTATAGATACATACTTCAAATGTATGTATGCTCATACATACATATGTACATAAATTATACGGCATACCTACTTTTTTAAGATCACCCTTTCGACATCCCGTAACAAACAAAAACGAAAGCGGCGATTCTCAAAAAAATATTTGTATAAAACAAAAATGAAAACGTGATTCCAGTAAGCTGCGTTGAAAGACGACCAACGAGAAACGCCTAACAGAGCCAAAGATCCAAACAAGTACGAAAGGCAGAATAACCTTACATACATATACATACATATGTATATCAAGACACACACATAAACATACATGCTTACCGCCACACACAAGTTTGGTTAAAAAAAAAGTCAAAGAGAGGAATGATGCGCGGGAACAGGGGAAAAGACCTAGCATTTGTATACCCTATACCGGCCTGAAACTCTTTTCTTAAGATAAGTAGAAGGTGATCTTTGAGACCTTCGTTTTCTCAAATTTGACTTTATACACCCTCTTTCAGATGCTGCGGCTGCAGAGTATTAAAACAGGTTCCACAATTAATTTTTGTTTTCTCAAGCTAAGCCAAAGAGAAAAAGAGAACTTAAAAAACCAAAGATGAATCCTCACAGACAGAATGCACGAAGTATTTGAGGCTACTACGAAATGTATTCGGTTAATCGAACTCTCACAAAAACGAGTAGGTCTGGTAGTCTGTTTCATACTGATCCAAGATAGAAATACACGTTCTCTTGTTAAATAAGACTCATACCGTAACTCAACTATTCAAGCCTGCATACTTCAGTTAATATATTCATATTTTTTAAACTATTATGCATATTTAAGTTTATCTCAGTTAAGTCACATATCCGCCGCGTGTGAATAATTGTTTACTTCATCGACAAAGATGTACTTTTCTTATCTGTCATACACGTAGTTAACGACTACAAATTGCCTGGAAAGTGCAAAAAATATTATTTTTAAAGATGTTTATTTTTAGCTGCTTTGCAATGATCTCATACGCGAGGTTCACACAGTTCCTATACATGAATTAAATATTACTTAATTATACCTGGTGCAATGAATGAACTGGCATTATAAGTCGAAGAACAATCATTCTGTATCTAGAGTCTATGTTAAGTGTAACATTTTTTTAACATTGCCTGTCCTTGAAGAGCGTGCATAAATATGTTAAAAATTCGATACAGTTCTAAGTTTTACTTATTATCGTTATAAGATTTTTACTTCTTCCACTTCTCTATACCTTTTTTATACCTTGTTCTTTCTGAGTGCATTAACAACAAGCATAACCAGTTTTGCAGAGTTTCCCAGGTGTTAATACATTATCAATTCCAAGAGGCGAGAAAAAGAAAGATACTGATAAAAAACTTGGTACCTCTTTTTATTTGGCGCATCTTGCGAGATGCTAATGAGTTTTTCTCCGGGCTATAGGTACACAGTTCTTCATAAGGGATTTATGAAAGCGTGTGCAACTAATTACATTTACTTAACCAGCACAACAAAGAAAATATAATTAAATTAAAATAAAAAGTATAATAAACCACAGTCGAGTGATCTGACTTATAGATACCCTACATACAAGAATCATAGGTCTCTAAACTATTGATTTGTTTTTATTTCTGTTTTTAACATAAAAATCGAAGGTACATATACAAATGATAGTTGAGAACATCATCATTATATGCATATATTTACATTTTTCATAACAACAATAATTTAGTGATGGGACAATGTGTGACTAAAGTTATTTAAATTATTTGTTTATTTTATACACTCGCACCTACTGACAATTACGTGTATAGCGCGGTTTGAGGTACCAGCAACCAATTTGTCACTCAAAAACAAACAAACAAAACTGTTCACAAATTTTATTGTTTGTTATGTTTTTAGCGCCTTCAAATTTAACAACAAAACTCACTTGAGGAGAAGCACTGAGTTATCGCTTAAAACAGCTCTGCTTGACCGTCGATAACTCTGGCATTTTTTAGCTATTTATAACCAGACAATGTTATCAATGTTAAAGAATGGATTAATAGGGTTTTTGACATGAGTTTTGGTCAACAAAAGTGATAGGTTGTCCCATGGTGTACTGTTTAGGTTATATTATAAAAAAATAGTCGGCCTGTTAAGGTTTTTATAATGACTTTTCAATACAAAGGGTATTCTACTGTCAACTGCGTTCGACTGTAGCTTTCTTTACTTGTTTACTTCTTTCTCATACATTCATAAATGTACATATACATGCATATATATAGAAGGATGTACATATGCCAGATATTTGTGTGGGTGCTTAGACATGTTCAGTACCCTATATGTGTGGAATTCACAGTGTAGATTCTATTGTGTAGATGCACGTACTGTATGAACATGGAGTAGGGCTCTTATCTAAGCAATTCGAAAACTGTGCTTTTAATTTGGGTTCCATTTATCACTTGCAATTTACATACAACTGTGCAAACACGCATACTTCCTTTGAAACAGCTTGAGAGCAAAACTATAAGAATTGTAATTAGCTAGGTTCAATACATGCGATGTTCGTTTAATTGTGTGAATCATTTTCGAGCACGTCTGTGTTCATTTAGATAGGTTTCTGGCATGATTGCACTGGTAATTTAACAGTATATTGGTAAGTCCTGCGTAAAGGATTCATACTAACTCGTTTTCTATATACCATACATACTTTGTACAATGTACATAAATATGTTTGTAATCTGTCAGTACAACTAAAATAAATATTTCTCTAACCCCTCAGCGCGTGTGTCAACCTTTGAGAACTCGAGAAGAATACATATTCAGACATCACAACGAACTAATAGACAGACAGATAGACAGACAATAAGGCCGTGGGACACACAACAACTACCTGTACTACCCGACGACTAACTTTTTTAATGATGAGAAACCGCTTAAATAAATCCACATTAACAAATACAATGAACGTCACTGTCGCGTAGTCGTTCATGCGGGTCTCGCGAGGCTCGGGAAATCCAGGGGAGCCCTGTGGTCTATTGTGACTGACAAAAGTTGTGTATTTTTCATGCTTGATTGCGGATTCAATTAAAGTTTGCGCAGTTCGTCAAGGTCTCGCCAGAGGGAGGAGGGGTGCGCGGTACTGCGGTACTGTGACAGACCAGCACGAAATATATAAATAAAATCAACTGGAATCGAGTTGTTTCCAAAAGTTCGCGCACAACCTGCAATTTAATAAAGCGAGCTCTCCACTGATGAATTAAACCTACATTATAATAATAATAATAACTAAAGAAAGCTATACTCGAGTGCACTCCACAGTGAGGTACCTTTTGCTGATGTTTGAACAAGAGTTACAAACACGAAAACCAAAATTTGTTTATTTTAAATAAGAAACATGATTATTTAAAATATTTGAATTAATTATAGTTCAATAAGGTTTAATTTGGATGTTAGGTCTATTTTTTACACTTTGAGCCAAGTTAGGTGTGTTTAAAATCTCCATCAGGGGTTCTTAATATAAAACGTAGGGTATCTGTCAGTTGTGTTTGCTCCTCTGTTACTTTCGTTGCTTGCTCGTTGTTTACTTTGTTGTTTCATTAAAAATCATTAGAATTTTGCTATATCTTGCTTTCAAGGTCGTCTATTGAGCGCATCTCAAACAGCTATAACAATAATCATTCCGTTTTTATACGTACACGATTCTCAGAGCTTCAATTACCAGTTTTGGTGCCGTCCACGAATATTATACTCGTACACCTTTTCCACATGATGAATCAACTTTTTTTTTTTAGCGAAAACAAATGATTCTGAAAACCATCTGTATATATCAATGAGTGTTGTAATTTGATGTGTGCCAGCGTTAATAAATCTAAAGGAAGTACACAAAAGCAAACGTGCCTTTATAATGCGGAATGCATGAATTTACCTGTTTGCGAAAGTTCAGGGTCGTTGGAATCTTATGTTATAATGCAAACAGGTAAAAAAAAGGCTAAAGACAGTGAAGCAATGTGTGTGTGATACCAAAGGTTTAATAATAAAACACACACAGATGACGTCATTACTGTTTACTAGGTTTATCAATTGGTCATAACTCAATGGTCCGATGTCAAGTTTTTCTTAAGTTTACTTAAAGACTCATTAGCAATTTATTACCCAATATTAAGGAATTTTAATTGCAACATTAAAACAAAATAATAAACTTCTCAGTAATATTTATTTCCCCTTTTTAACAATAAATTATTTAAAAAGTCACGTTGCGCCGCCCACGATAAGAGCGTCATGAATCGCGCTTGCCTTAGAGCACTTGCTTGTGGAATTCCATTTTCGGTTGCCTAAAAAAAATAAACAAAAAGGAAAAACAAACAAAATAAAAAAAAATCATAAAAAACTATAGTAATCGGGTATAAATAGTGCTTCATAATAGAGACGACATGCACGTTTTGTTCCAAAACTCGAATACCATTTACAGTGTGTAATAATAAAAAGTAATAATACCGTTTCTAGTAGTTTAACCATGACTGTACATAAATTCGTATGTAAGATGACGCTCATGTATAGGAATTTTATCTCGCATAGTATCAGGGCTTATGGAATTGTGTGTGTGTGTTTGTGTAAATGAAGAAAAGTACAAGTTATAATGCTAAATAAATTATAAAATTATTTATAATAAACGAAATGGATACGAATTGTGATGTGAAGTAAAGTTTTCTTCATTTTTTTTTATTTTCATTTGCATTTGAGCTCAATAAATAACTTATTGTGGATCAGTTGGGGACTTAGTTTGTTATCAATTGGAACGCTACTAAATTTATATGACTGTTTAATCATAGTTATCATTTTTTGTTGTACTTGTAGATATGTCCACATCAAGCACACCGAAAACACCCACACCGCCCACACTGCCGCCGGGCGTGACTAAAGAGTGCCACATCGTGAAGCGGTGCGATTTCGATGGATACGGATTCAATTTGCACTCGGAAAAAGTAAAGCCCGGCCAGTTTATTGGCAAAGTGGATGATAATTCGCCTGCGGAAGCAGCCGGTCTCAAGGAAGGCGACAGGATACTGGAGGTCAACGGCGTCTCCATTGGCAACGAGACACACAAACAGGTTGTGGCTCGCATTAAGGCAATTGCCAATGAGGTGCGACTGCTGCTGATAGATGTGGATGGAGTGGCCCCAAAGCCAAAGGAGGAATCGCCGCTGCCGTCGCCCTTATCAGTGACCAATGGCAACGGCAGTCTGTCGCACTATGAGGGCACCAAGCAGGAGCTACCCGGCGCGAGTACCAACATAAGCAGCATTAGTGTGGTCAGCACGAAACGAGTCTCGAACGCAAGCAGCATTCAGAGCGGCAGCACGATGAATGCCAGCGACTTGGATGTGGTGGACAGAAGCACACCCATGTCGCCGGCCAGTCCGGCTCCAATCTCAGCAGCTCACAACGGTGACAATTCATTGCCATTGGCTAAAAGTAATAATAATAACAACAACATAACGCCGCCGCCACCACCATCGGAAACCGTAGCCAACCTTAATAACAATGGCAACATCTACAGCAGCAGCAGTAGCACCAACACAGCCACTGCAACCACCACAGCCAGCCGCGGCAATACAAACGGCACAAGTGCGAATGTCAACAATGATAGTGTGCCTCCAGTCAATACAATGAACCGAGCGGGTGGCCTGAATTTGCCACTGACAGCTGCTGAAATGCGTGCCAAGTTGGCCTCCAAGAAGAAGTTCGACCCGAAGAACGAGAGTGTCGATCTGAAGAAGAAATTCGAAATTATACAAAAGCTCTAAGCGCTGCTTTTACCACAATCCACAATCCCAGAGCCAATCCCAATCCTACCTATCTAAATCCCACTCCCTATGCATACATATATACACTCCACTACATAGTGTACATTCCAAGCACCCTACTTGTTATTATTTGTTGCGAAGTGCACACGAAATCGAAAACTTCTGTTGACTGCATTCCGCAATTCACAATTTGGCATCTGTTGAGCTCCTTGCCGGGGCCCACAACAATACACATACTTAATAATTTTTGTAATTATACGCAGTCACTTATGAGTTAAGTAAGTTTTTAATTATTTTAGCGTAAACACAAGAACTTCTGTAAAAGAGAACGAGCCACAAAGCAAACAGCAAGAGTATATAGTAAGCTATAGCCATGAGCACTTGATTATTCGATATCCTGCACCGTACCAAGAAACCATTGGGAGTACATCACATCATAAGGGGTAATCCGAATTTCGAATACGCTCAAGTTTACCCCAACCTACTCTACAATTCTACTCCGTATATTCTTTGAGCCTCTTTCATCAGTTTGCAAGGGTGCAGGGTATACAAATTGCAAAAGTTAAAAATCGAAAATATAAACCCTGAATATATATGCATATATGTATCTGAATTATTAAACTATTAAGTTTGCGATATTAAAAACAGCGGTACACCTTGAACGTACCTTGGTTTCTTAATGTATGTATCTTTTACCGTAAATAAAGCAAAACAATTGAAATCTTTTCGTTTCATTTAATTTTAATTTTAGCCGGACCTTATTCTATAGCATATACTCAAAAGTAAGTACAGTTAATGATCGCAGTTTCGAAACGAACAGAACAACTGTGCAAATATTCATTGGCAAACAAAGCCTGTGCGCGATAGATTGTATAATACACTGCGTTGCAGAAGTCTGTTGACGCTTATTCAGAATATGCAGTAAAGTACAAACTTTTTAAACAATATAGATTGAAACATAATGGGTTCTTTTAAAATATAAATTGGTATGATAAGATATTATAAAATCAGTTCTCGCTTTAAACAATTCTAATTTACAATTTAAATAAATAAATAATGTGATTCTACGTTTGCTGTAGATTGCACAGTGCTGCTGCGACAATGAGCATTTCATTGAGATACCCTAATAGCCATGTTTGTTGCACTGCGCAGTGGTCCAGTATCTTGAACCTTCGTAATGAGTCGACCATTTGTCGCATTTGATTGCGGCAGGCGGGTTCCTTGACGTGTAGTGTGGGCAATTGAAGACTCGGCGCTCGACTGGACGTGAGGGCTCCGTCCGCCACTGACAGCGACTGCATGTTGGCCATTTGTCCGGCTAACTTCTGCTGGTCGTATTTACTTAACAATGGCTTGGAGTCATCCTGTTCATCATACTCTTCATCCGTCTGGTTGTCGTCTTCATTTATTTTGATGGAACTGTGCGTTCTTTTAACCGCTTTGCCTGGATCGGCGCACAGTATAAGGTACTTGGGTATAACGCTCTTGAAATTGCTGGCCTCAAACAACTGAAGATCATCGCAGTCTCCTCGGTAGGCCTCAGAAACGTAGCTGATGATGCCTGTGGGCAAATGAAATTCATTATTTTCAATATTCCCATTTGATTTCAACTTTCGACTTACCGTTTGTGTTGAGGCAGAGTATAAACTTGTAGCTGGAGCAACCAAAGTTGAGTGTCTCACTAACGTCCGTCTCCACACACTCGATTAACGAGCGCACATGGAGAAGATTGGCTCTAAAGGCCAACGGCATGTATTTCAAGCGCTCTGAGTAATGTTTTGTATCGGGCCAGCGGATGAGCGGACGCAGGCATCGTGCCAGCTTAGGAAGGGTGCGCTTGAATGTATCCTCCACATCCGATTCGCTTAGCTCAAAGAACTCGGCGAGCAGCGAGAAGGGCTCGTTTAGACGCAGTTTTCTGAGCGTTATACAACAGTCAAGATGCGTCAGGTTGGCATTTTTACAAATGTGTCTCTTGAACAGTGGTAAATGCATGTTAGATAAACCCAAGTGTAGATTGGATGCCATGTCTATGGAGCCCAGCGTCATGCTACGCATGGTGCGTTGAGGCATGTCCCGCCGGAGGAACACCGCCTGCCGAACAGCAGATGAAACTGCTGGCGCGGCTGCTGGAGTAGTTGTAACAAGACTTGAGGCACTGCTGGGACCGGCCAAGGAACTGTTAATCGCACTCACTGGTTGTCGCGTGGTTGCTTTAATAATCGTGTTGGGCGGCAGAGAGCTGATTGCATCCCCCAGTGCTTCCTTCTTATTCACCAGCATTGGCGCCGCAGTTTGCCAAGATAATGAAGTGGATGAGCCACTCTGCGCCATCACATACTTTGGTGTCTTCAACATTGGTGCTAAAGAAATACTTTTACTAAGGTCTCAAAGTTGGACGAAGCAATAACACTCACTTGGAATGGCGGCTGTAAGGCTGGATGAACGCTTCATACTTGGTTTAATGATGGCATCGGTTCGTAACTTGCCGAGAGCAATACTGGTGCCTGTTAACTGCTGCGAAACATCATTTTAGTTTAAGAGAATCCACGGGGAACAAATATATAAGCGTGTTTTAATTGACCATATGTTCTAAGTGTTGCCAGACTGATTTTGTGGTCAGCTGTTCAAAAGCTGAATTCACCAATCGGCAACAAACCATCTGTGTTTGCATGTATTTGTGTGTATTTTTTTTTTTGCGTGTGTGTACCTTAACAATTTGTTGTGTCTGCATTGGTTCCTTTGATCGACACTCCAAAGCCGGTGTTATTGGCACAATGCCATCAGGTGTCTTATGGTATTTTATTATTGTGAGTGACATTTTAAGAATATGTTTATATTGCACTTAATAAGAGGCTTGCACTGTTTTAATAGGGGACGCGAATTGTACAGTCGCCCTGCATGGCCGAATATTCAACACTGCAACTTATCGATATTTCGATTGGCCTGCGCATCGTCAGTGCTGCTTATCGATGGTATATCTAACCGCATGCAACACTGTTACTCCAAGTTAAATAGTCGCGCCTTCATTTCACTTTCAGCTCTCGAGTACTTCGAACGGGAAACGGGCGCGCTTTAAAGTTGTCGCGCGCCGTCATCAACTTACGCATTTTATTGGTTGGTGTTGATTCATATCAAATTTAAAACAATAACTTTATGTTTAAATTAAAAAACTTAATCAAAAAATATATTTTAACTGATTTCTAAATGTACCAATTTATAAACAAATGTATTATACATGGAAATATAAACATATGTATGTATGTACATGATCGTGCAAATGAATAGACCAATGACAATAAAAACCTTCAGCCAAATCTGAGACCGTGAATACTCAAGACTCAAAATACGCGCAACGCATTGTTAATTAAGCTATTTTCATGCAACTCAACTCACTGATTACCTCTCGCTGCTTTTGTTTTTTATATTCTTCGTCCATTGAAAATTGTTAAAAAGGGTGTAATAACTTTGTGCAAAAGTATGTAACAGACAGAACACAACATGCAGTCCCCATAAAATAGTTTATATATAGGATATATGTATGAATATACATATATCTAAAGTCAGAAGCTAAGTCGATAACCCAAAAAGCTCTGCTGTTAAAACTAAAACTAAATGTTAATTGCAATGGATCTTTTACTCTTTCGAAAACTAATACTTTAAACTCTTAAGAGCTTTTTCAAGTATCGAGCTCTGTAAGAGTATGAATAATGCGACACTCCAAATGCAACCATTCATTTTTTTTATCGTTGACTGCTGGAAATTACCAACGGGGTATTCTCATTTGTGTAGGTGTATGTAGAGAACAGAAGTTGTAGTAGACGCCAAACAGTATATAGATTCACTTACTATTTTACTACCTTTAATTTTTGTAATTATGTGGGAACTTACACAATTTAGTGAAGTTATTGAGTAACAAAGTAAATTACAACAACGACAAACGGTGAGTAACCGTGTGCCTTTTGTTTGACTTATTTTTTGTTTATCTAAAAGTGATGTAGGGTGTTTTTAAGTGAGATATTCGCACTGGGTATCCCATAGTCGAGAGCAATATGATAGTGTTAACTTCGTTAATTGCTATTTTTGTTATTTGATCAAAACACATTATCAGCACATCCAATACCAAAAGATAAACAGCGAGAATTCAAGTATGTATCTCCGACAATAATATTTGCTGATAAGGGAAAACTGGTGAAGCCCAAGCAATAATTAGGCCAATTATTGCATTAACGTGGGTACACAAAACGATGAGCAAGCAGAGGAACAATCCACTCGATAAACGAAAAGTTGAACGCACTCTCCCACATAATCGCCAAAGCTTACTTCCCCTTCGTCAGAGGTCAACTCGATTATTATATTAACTAAGATTGCTACAATTTGTCAGTTTCCTTTAATTTTACTTTTGAGAAACCAAAAGGCAAACCTACATATATTACTAATAACAGCGCTATATATAATTCTATGTACTGTGGCTTTTCGATCTCCGTTTCTTTTTAATATGGTTTTACTGTAGAACTGTAATTAAATGTTAATTTCATCTTAAGCGAGGCAGATGTAATAGAAATACATATGTATAGACAAGTTCCGTTGGGAGCTTCAGTTGTTTCAATATAGAAAGTAAACGATTATCAAGCTAGTTATGTCACTCAGTTCTATATGTATTACAAGCAGACCGCACCCGCTAAACGGCTGATCTCAAATATTTGCAATTTTGTAATTAATTAAACTCTTCATTTGTATGCATATTACTGTTTATATATACATGTGTATATATGTATGCAAGTATCTTGTTGCTATAGAAACGAACGTAATGTTTAAAGTGCTTTACTCAAATTTAACTAAATTGAATAACTTTCTTATTTGATTAATATATAAAAAAAAATTAGAACTTCGCATAGTCATGAGGATTATGTTTGCGTCCAGGGTTGTGGTTTAGTCCAGCATGAGAACCCGTATTTAGAACTCATTACTAAATTGCTAAATCGCCTATACTTGTGGTTTGAAAGAAAATAGTTTGTTTTTAAATCATTAAACCCGATCCGTAAGGTATGAGGTCTGTTGTGGTTATCTTAAACTATCAATGATGCAATTATCTGTAGTATCGTTACTTAATGAGCTGCGATATGATTAATCAATCATAATTAGAAAGTAGAATTGATCGCTTGTCAAAATGTAGCAAAATATATAAATATATTGCAAACTAGCACTAAGGCAAAGAAATCAAATCAAAATTCTTAATTTGATTTTTATGTAGAGACTATAGAGTCTATATCGGCAAGTCGGTGAATTGACTGCGTAACAGTTAACTGTGGTAATGTAGCAATTACACAAATGTTAGCATGACCAGACTTCATTCGGACAGCAACTTCGACTGTGACAGGCAATAACAACAAAACGTGTTTCGATGCCGACAAGACACAACGGACAATAAAACATAGAGAAAATATAGACAAGTGAAAAATGCTTTTAGCCGGGCACACTCACAGTGGGATACCCAGTACCAAATGCAGCTAAAGACCAACACAAACGACTGTGAGTGTGACATAAGTTAGTCACCCCTTAGTTAATTAATGACTGGCCGATAGTTTTCCATATGATACTAAATCATTTTGGAATATTTTCTAGCCTAATAGGATGTTGATTCTATACGATAGTAATGATCACAATGAGTTGCCAAATCAACAGCGAAATAATTAAATAACTTTGGCCTCAACACTGCCCAAGTGTGCACAATTATTACCTGAGTCGCGCTTTGTAGCAGTTCAGCTGCAGCGGACCAAGTTAAAATGCAATCATAAATATTTATCAGGAGTGTCTAAGTTGGGCTTTAAGTAGTGGTTAATTTAGGCAGTGCGTGAGGGGAAACTTAAAAACAAATATATATGATTTAGTCTAACTTGTTATCTTAAGTTGTAGTTGCAAGTTGTCGAAGCCTTCGTAAAACATTTGATTGGTTGCCAACCAAATAGGCCCACAAAGTTTAGTGCGAACCATTAACTACCTACAAGTTGTTTCATAGTGTATATACCCTCTTCAAGAGTACACAAATTTGCATAAACAGAAGGCACTATAACCATTTGCACCAAATAACAAAACTCAAATGAATTCTACACGTGAAAACGTGTAAAAATTACAGTTGAACACAGTCCATAAATATCGACGTTGGTCATATTTCAAATGCTTGCAGGTTGCAAGGTTCGTCATGATATTTGCTTGTAACCTGAATCGGAGAATAATTCAGAGCAACATGCAACATAAATAACATATGCAACACATTACTAAGTGATAATTTCTGTTTTTGAAAGACTTATATGGGCTTCTTATATTCTGAATGCTTTAACGAGACTTTATTGGAAATCTTTTTTCTAAAACAATTTGTGTCAAGGTACTTAGGTTATTCAAGAATTTATACTAAAAACATCTGAGGAAAACTCTCAGTAGAACATTAAGGGTACTCTTTTCCTGCTTGTCTATTTCCCAAATTTATAAAATGCCACCATGACCACACCCAGCAGAAGTACCACAAAGCCCAAAGTGCCAAGCAGCGCAAGAGTCTTGGAGAATTGTGCTATGCTGTCATTGGAAACATCTCGCACCACTGCTGATAGCTCCTCCGACTCCCCACTCGGCACAAACACTTTGAAGCTGATTGAATTTTCGGACACTTCTGTTTCGTTTCCATACGAGGTCATTGAAGTATTCCGTCTGCGTCGTTTAGCTACGCTTGGCAGGCAATCTTGTGTAGTTTGTTGGCAGTCTTCGGGGTGCAGGCAACCAGTTATGCGCATCGACATGACCAGGACATCGCCACTGTGCATGCCGGGGAACATGATAGCCTTGAAGTGCAATCGTTGGCACAAGGCTGACTCGGCGTACGGCGCCTGCGGACAGATGTCTTGCATAGTTGGGTTAAGGCATCCGCGAGAGGTGATCAACGAGGCGCTGTGCAGTACTTCACCAGTGCTTTGAGATGCGCTGTAGCTGCACGTCGGACAGCTTGGTGTAGTTCCAACCTAGGGGGAAAGAGGAAGAGAGTAGTAGAACTCTATTCCATTTGAATGAACCTGATTTTACCAACCATCTCCGGGCAGAACATGAGCTCGTAGCAGCAGTTCCTCGCCTAACTGCACAGCCCCATTGCTCTCCAGGTGGCGCTTGAAGGCACCGTCAGGAGCAAGCCTGAGTAGCTCCACATGAGTGCGGAAGGGATTCTGATGGCCGCCGTGGGCATAGTTGCCAATGCTGCGTGATTGCCTAGTGGAAGATCATTCGTTACACTTTCAAATGCCCTTCTATTCTATTGTATTCTACCTACACATCTTTGGACACGCCTATTTTCAGAGCATGCGTCTTAATGGCCACCCTCTCCTGCATCTTGCAGTGCAACGTGAGGATTGAGTCCTTACTTGTGCGTATGCCACGTATAGCTGGAAAGCGCAGCCTCAGGCACAAATCCTGACCACAGGTTCGCACTCCACAACCCTCAAAGTTTTCAGCTGCTATATCCAGTAGAAGAAAGCTTCGCGACAGCTTCAACTGGCAATGTTCGTTCTGATCGTCCTCCATGTCATGATCTACCACGGGTGTGGCACCTAGAAAGCTGTCCAGCTTGAGCACAGCACGAAAGTATCCATGCTGCAGGCAACGCATGTCCTCGACCCGCACACGCAGCTGTTGTTGCCCCGGCGCGCTCTTTTCTGGTGGCAAGTAGGCAGCCGCTGGTGTTGGGCCTTGTTCCAATGGCGCCTCATAATTGTAACCTGGTCTTGGTTCATTTTCTTCGTCAGAGTTTGGCACCACAATGGGACGTTGTGTTGTTCTTGTTGATGGAATCCTTGTGGTACTCCCTATGCTTGGATGTGCATAGTAGTAACCCGAGAAATCATCACTGCAAGAAAACAAATCTAAGTTATACAGACACTAAAATGTGAAGGCACTCCGGATGCACCTTGGCTTTGGACTCTCGTAAGTGGGACGTTCTTCTTGACCAGGTGGAAGATAGTGTTGTATAGGTATAAAATTTCCACGTCCCGAGCTGACGCTCTTTAGCCTGCGATCGTCGATTACCTCCGGTATGGGTAGCTCCGTTGTGGAAGAGGGTAACGGTGCCACCGGTGCTGGTGCTGATATCGGAGATCCGTAAAGACCTGGTGGCGATAGTGCCACCTGAAAGGGTACCTGTCCGTGCAGATAACTCCCAAATTCTGATGGCGCTGCAAAGAAATGAGCCACATCTGCGTAGGCCTGTGAAAGCAGCAGCAAGACTCCGCTCAAAATTGTCAAGTATGTCCAATCCGTTGACATTCTGACTGGTAACTAACCGACGCAACCAATTGTGGGCGCACTCTTATAAGCTCTATATATTGTCGTGACATAGGCTGACCCTTTATCCGTGTACATAAAATGCCCATCTATGTTATCCAAAACTTACTTTCTATGCAATCGCACACGATTTTCTTGTATTTCGTTTTCGTTGTGCCAACTTTCTTCGATCACGACAAATTATTGGCCAAGTTACATATGTAGGGCTCTTGTCCCCTTTGGGATAATGCATTCTATGTCAGATATCAGTGCCCATTTTCATGCAGATCACTTGTCGCGTTGCCGTATCCGCAAATCAAGTTTGCTTATAAAAATTAATTACATTTCCACTCTATTGTTGATGTTAGGAAAAAATTAAATAATCAAAGAAATACAAGAGCCCTCATAAAATAAACAGAACAACCCTACCCTCGAAAAGAGTATAAAGCAAATTGACGGGGCACTTTTAGGTATATCATACGCAGATTCATTTCATTAATAATCGTCAAGACCCATGCGTGGTATCTGTCTTTGGAAATCGGTTTTTCGGTTCGACCTTCTTGCTATATATGGTTTACTTGTAAATTGTTAACCGGATGAGATTATAAACATAAATATCTCGCCGGCAAAAATTGTGTGACTACCCACAACAAGATATCTTTATTATTTTGTCAATTCTCGATTACGTTGCTGTATGTATGTATCAGAGAAAGACGTCGATGACAATTTGTTTATTAAACAAGTAAAGAAAGCTAAAGCGAGCGCACTTGACACTTAGATACCCTACTCTGAATATCTAAATATGTTTTTTTAGGATCTCAGAAGTCGACGATCGTTATACAATGCCAGGCACATCGTATCCAACGAATAATGATAATTTCAGCAACGGGTTTCCCACGATAACTACGCAAAGCGAACGCCTCTTACAAAGCCAATCGAGGCGAAAATTTAGTTTTCCCGCCACACTTCACTCGGCAGCACTGCTCGAAGTGGGTCAGCGCGAGACGACCCGTAGGCGGTTGAGCAACGTTAGCGATGTAGTCACCCGAAAGCTGTCCTACACAATTGGATGGAAGGCTGCTCAAATACCTGCTCAGGATATTATCACCCAGGTAAAAGGCTCTTTGCACTTACTTTGGACATGTTTAATTATTTTAATTGCATTTCATCTAGGGACGATGTCTATGTGGACAATATATCAAGCGAAGGTTGCGCCGCTCGGGACTCTTCAATAAGAAGTTGGGACTACAAAGCATCCGCAGTATATTGGGCAACAGCAGTACATCTTTGGGAGTAGTGAGGGAAGTTTTTCCAGCTGTTCAAGTGGTGAGTATAATGTTTTAAAATTACAAGATCATACATTTTATATTCATTGTATTTATTTTCAGTTGGGCGACGAATTGGAACGCATGCATCCCCGCGTATACACTGGAGTGGCGCGACAAATTTGTCGAAATCCTGGTGGAGAGTTTCATACAGCCGACGCCATTAATTTGCTACTAGGCGCAGTAGGCCGGGAGTTATTTCGAATTGAGATCACGTGGAGTAAGGTTATATCCCTGTTTGCCATTGCTGGTGGCCTCTCGGTGGACTGTGTGCGTCAGGGTCATCCCGAGTATTTGCCAAAGCTTATGGAGAGTGTCTCAGAGGTAATCGAAGATGAACTGGTTCCTTGGATAAACGAAAATGGTGGTTGGGTAAATGGATATATTCAAGTTACTAATGTTGTACACTAAATAATAATTATCTTAATCTTTTCAGAACGGCATCAATACGCACGTATTGCCTACCAATAACAGTCTTAATCCCCTCGAGTGGACAACCCTAGTCATTGGTGTCGTATTTGGTTTGATTTTATTGTTTATGATTTTACGCTTTATTGTTAATACATTCATACCGAAAATATACAGACAAGTCACAAGCTGATTAAAAATATTTAGTATATAAATATCTTTTAAATAGGAGAATTTGTTTCAAATTTTAATTATAATTGAAAGACTTCAATTTACAGTGTACCGGAAATTATTTGAATTGCCGCAATTGGTAAAGTCTGACCAGAGTCGCATTATTTCCATAATACATACTTGTACATTTCTAGACACAGTGCAGTGCATACACAGTAATTGAAATTGCTTGAATATAAATTTGTGTGTTTTGGGTTAAGGATAAATTTAAGTGGCTTTGCACGATTAATTATTAAATATTTTCATTAGAACATTTAATAACTTCTTTTTTCTTTTAAATAAAATTCTATTCGAATATTTAATCCTGTAAAATACTTAACATGAACTATCGATACCATTCATATCGATGTAAATGTCTGTTATGTTTCTGTTGTCGTGTTTGTTTGATCATCGCAATTGCCACATATTTAAATATTTCTTTCTCGGAAACATGATCACTTTTGTTTAAACAAGAAGTTTAATGCATAAGCTACTAAATAATGTTTCATTTAGGGCGGCAAATGCTTGCGAGAGTAATACACGCATGACAAACGGCTGATGTAGTTGTCTCGCTCTCTCGTTTGTTGCGTACCTTTTTGGAGCTCGGCCCCAAAGCAGGCAGCGCAGTCGAGTGAGAGGCAGCAAACAGCTGCTGAGTTAACGGCGCACACTCTCACGCGTTAGAACATCGGGCCGCTAAATTTTTCAACAATACCCCGAAGTTTGCACAACATTTTGTTCGTAAATTTCTCCGCAAAAGTTTAAATATAAAAAAAAAAAACAACGTACGGGAAAAAAGGAGAAACAAATAAGCAGCTTGAGAAACGAAAGAGCAACAAGTTTTCGTGGTTTTCTTTGTGCTCGCCGTTCGTATATGTTTGCAGCTCTATGCTTTACGCGTAACTTTTGTATTTTGTTTTGCTCATTTTATCAACCCGAATCACATTCAAAAGAGACAACAAAACAACACTAAAAGCTCGACTTTTACACAACTTACATGCATTGAAAGCTCACAAAGAGAAGGCAAAGACGCTGAAACTGAGACTAAGGAAGCTGCACGAACACCAACAACAACAACAACAACAGCAAAGCAAGCTTGCCTCTTTGTTCAGTACTCAGCGAAGCATTACCCACAGCCTCTCAAATGACGATGGCCATGGCACATGGAACAGCCTCCAGCTCCACACCATCACCCACACCCACAGCGAATACCCCCAAACTGGCCATGTTCAAGTCCTCCTCATTGGACCATGAGATCTATACGAAAAATAGACGCAGCACTATCGCAGCACCTGCCAGCGATTGGAAAGCCTTGCGAGCCCCACTTAATGGCAGATCAATGCATGTGGGCAGTGCCAGTGGTGGTAGAGGGTCAACGGGAATTGCCGGCAACATGACGCGTGCTGCCTCCACGTCATCCTTGGCCAGCAGCACACGCACCATGACCAACTATCAGGAATACAAAATGGAAATTATTAATCAGGTAAGACGCCGCGCGGGTTAGAAATCTTTCATTTGGTGAACCTGACTTCTAAATACCCTTCTCAAACGACCTTCTCCAAAAAAAAGTATAAACTAACTTGGTTTTTTTATAAAGATTGATAATATCGGTATTTTTATGGCAAAATATATCATGTCATTTTGAAATTAACATAGTTAAAATATTATTTTATCATCAGAACGATATTAAAAACATAAAATTACAACCCTACCAGATTGCTTTATGGTATAGCGAAGAGATTACTCTTGGCTGTTTTATTTTGTTTATTTGATGATATGACAATTGTTAGGAAAGGTAATGGCTACGCCAATTGTACCATTGTACTTATTAAAGGTTCGGGGGGGCGTAGCACCCAAAATTTTGAATTCATGGGTATCTATCTACACTATAACTGTACTTTCCATAAAGTACATGCACACTTCAATATGTATTTATGTGTGTTAATGTATGTACGTTAAGGCAACCGCGTTGGCAGGTAATTGATTGGATAAACTTACAAACATTGTACCACATATTCGTGAATGTGAGTTTTGTTTGTTTATTTTTAGCAATTTGTTTACCTTAACTGATAACAAAAAGCTGATTACACTTTATTAAAAATGCAAAAAGAGTGCACTTGTTTTCTTTTTGACATTAAATTATTATATTTTCAAATATTTATTCGGCTTCGTTTGCCGCAATGTTAAATTTCTCATTCTTTGCATGATTAACTTGGAATTCTGCTGCAGATATAATAAACATATAAAGTGTTATATATACAAAGCTGATCTAGCAGACTGTCTCGAGAAGACAACGCAAAGTTTAAATAATAGACACGAGAAACACGCGAGACAGATTTCCTAATGCTAATCACTCTAGCAAATGTGTATGCCTGCATACAGTGTCATTAAAATTAATAGAATTTTTGCAAAACGAGTTTCAATTGGAAAGGAAATTATTTTTTGTTTTTTTTATTAAAACTTTTTTTAGGACATTTTGCCTTGATACAAGATCAAGTAAAGAGGACAAAAAGGTTTTATATTAATGCACTATTGCTAAACTATAGTTGTGAAACTATTTAGTTGGAGGGCACTGTAGATGCATGTTCATATGACAAAACACGCAAACGAATGATCAAAACCGTTTGTCGCGAATAGTTTAATAATTTGCCAATTACGTGTCTGTTTGTAATCCATATTGTCTTCGTTGCGAATTATGGCAGCTATAGTTGCTTAGATCGGCCAGTTCAAATGGAAAGACCGTGGACAAGGCTAAATTGATTCAACAATTGTTGCTGATCAAGAACGTTTATGCTTATAAAGGTCTACTTGTTACATTAATTTTTTAAAAGTTAGTCTACCCACATATAACGTTTACAGGGTATAAAATGGAAAGGTGCACATACATACGTATCTACATAACATACATGCATATATACATATGTTTAAGTTCTTTGTAGTGGACCCCCCGTTTCTACAGTATAATATGTACTCCACAGCAGGTTATCCAATAGGTTCTGTGTTTATATTATTTCTGTGAGATCTGCATTTCATGAGAACCACTCAGCATCTTTCCGAGTCTTTCATTTCTGTTTTGGGGTGTGTAAAATGTGTGAATGAGATTAAGCAGGTGTCATTAGCGGCGCAGTGATGCTCTGGGAAAATTATAGAATTTGCTGAGTCAGCGAGAATGCGAAATACCCTTTGCAAATTAAGGAATATAAACTCAATTAAGTATATACATATTTTATTATATTTGTATGTGTCTATATATTGATGGAATAACTCAATTAGGGAACCCTCGTTATTGACTTTATTGAATTGGTTATCAATTAATTAAATTCTTTTATTTGTATTTATTTAACGCAGGGCAAATGTCTCTGCGGACAATACATCAGAGCGCGACTACGACGGGCTGGCGTCCTCAATCGTAAGGTAACACAAAGACTACGTAACATCTTGGAGCCGTCGTCACATGTAGTTTACGAAGTGTTTCCGGCCCTCAATACTGTAAGTAATGCTCTTTTGCCTGACGTCACTATCTATGTTTCTATATCTGTTATAATTTATAGATGGGGGAAGAACTGGAGCGAATGCATCCACGGGTCTACACAAACATATCGAGACAGCTGTCGCGAGCACCATTCGGCGAACTAGAAGACAGCGACATGGCGCCTATGCTACTCAATCTGGTTGCCAAAGATCTGTTCCGCACAAGCATCACCTGGGGCAAGATAATCTCAATATTTTCAGTATGTGGCGGCTTTGCCATAGACTGTGTGCGCCAGGGGCACTACGATTATTTGCAGTGCCTTGTCGATGGCCTGGCCGAGATTCTGGAGGATGATCTGGTCTACTGGCTGATCGATAACGGCGGCTGGCTGGGACTGCAGCAGCACATACGACCGCGAGTGGGCGAGTTCACCTTTCTGGGATGGCTGACGCTCTTCGTTAGCATCTCTGCCGGCGCCTATGTGGTCTCTAATGTTTGCAAGCGCATTGGTTGTCAGTTGTATTCGTTAATATTTTAGTTGTGGATAAACTCTTTTTACCCCATAGTCAGTGAGAAAACTTGCAATCATTCCTGCTTAAAGTTGCTTAATAGCTGTTTAAGAAATCTATTTAACGTTTAATAATTGTTATAATGTTTTTATACATATGCCTAACTTAGCGCCAATAATATAGAGTGAATAAATTAAAATAAAAATGTGTGTTAAATAAAAATAAAATATCAATTGTTAACGGTAGGCACCAGTGTTGCCATCTTAGCTGTTTTCCAGTCAAGTCAAATGAAACATGTTGTTTACTGCTTAACAGAATTCTGTAGTTTTCTAATTATGTTATTTTCTTGAAAGTTAAAAGAAAAGATAAAATTGTTGGCAGGGTTTTTCAGTTTCTCATCTTTAAATGAAATTAACCATGCGTATCGCCAAAGGGGAGCGGGGAGGTAAACAAACCATTTAAAACATTACGCTGTTAACTTAACATTCAAATGTTATTAACAGTATCGAATTGGTCCACTCTTATCGACCGCCACCACAACTGAAATATCGATATAAAAGTTTCACATCGATATAATTATATTTCACGACAAAAATATTAGTCGAGTTAAAAACATATGTGGGCATCCGCAGAAAACAGTTGAAACAGCACTTAAACCTAAAGAAGGCCATGTCTGGTACGTGTCTTATAGAAATCTTTGTATCCCTAACTATACATTATTGATACTTATTGCAGGTCATCGCGGAGAAAAACTTGAAGTAGTAACCTTGCACGCGGTGTCTCAAAAACAACACTCGGTTGACCATTTTATCATTGATACGTGTTCTGATGAGGTGTACTACTGTGAGGACTGTGGAAACGACTTTGACAGCATTGAGTCGTATAACGAGGCGCATAATGGCCCCAACAGCTGTAGAGGGTCCGCCGAGAGCACAACCGAAGTCACCTTGGAACCCGTTGAGATTAAAGAGGAGGCTGACTTTGATGATAACACGATAGAAATGGAATCAATTGAGGAGGATATTATTGAGGAGCTAGACGATACTACCGAACCTCAACTCTGGGAGGTACTGGAAGATGATGATAATGAGCTAGTGCCACCACCCGAAACCAACGAAGCTGAAGTGATATTTGAAGAGACAGTCGAAGTGGGTGAAATGCTCAACAAGTCTGAGAGATATTTCTGCTTTGACTGTCATAGCATATTCGAGACACGACAGAGTGCCGAAGAGCACAGTTGTCCACAGAACGAAGCCAATGGCGCGAAGAAAAACAATGCAAAATTGGCGAAAACTCAGACACCAGTACGACGTAAGTTAACAAATGATCCTTCAGCTGGCAACAACAGTTCGACCACAATTTGCCACATCTGTAAAACAAAGTTTAGCTCGGCCAAGTGCCTCAAGTTTCACATGCGCATCCACAACAAGCGTACCTCCAAGTCTATCCAGGATGCCTTACCTGTTGGTGCACATCAGCAGTATAGCGAACTGGACCAGTTCTATTGCGAAATCTGCAACAAAAGGTTTGTAAAGTCCACTGGAATCAGTTCTTATATGTTTACTTAGCCATAACGACTTCTTTCCTTCTCAGCTTCGAACAAAACCTGTTGACTGTGCACAAACAAATGCACCAGAACCAAAGCCAGAGTCAGTTCATGTGCAGCACATGCAATCGACAATTCGATAACGTTACCAACTTTGAGATGCATCTACGGATTCATGAGCGTCAAACCCTCAATAGCCAGAGCAGCAAAAGCAGCACCACCAGCAGTAGCAGTAAAAAAGGTTCCACGGGCAAGGAGAAACCAGGATTTGCGTGCCAGTATTGTGGACGAGTCTTCTCTCGACCCTACGAGAAGGTTAAGCATGAGCGGGTGCACACTGGCGAGAAGCCTTACAGCTGTGAGGTTTGCGGCAAAACATTTCGAGTCTCCTACTCCCTGACCCTTCACCTTCGCACGCACACAAACATACGTCCATATGTTTGTACTACCTGTAACAAACGGTAAGTGTATTAAACCAAGTTGACAAGTTCATTAGCATAATCTCTGCTTGCTTCACAGCTTTAAGTCGCATCAAGTGTACTCGCATCACTTGCGCATCCACAGTACGGAGCGTCAGTATCTCTGCGATAGTTGCCCAAAGTCCTTCCGTACCTCTGTGCAGCTGTATTCGCACAAGAACACACACACGAAGCCGTATCAGTGTGCCACTTGCAATCGTCCCTTCGCCTCGTTGTATGCTGTCAAGGCACACATGGCAACCCATCGACCGGGCGACGGAAAGAGCGCTAGCAAAACAGCCACTAAGAACCAACAGATGGCCAACAAATACTGGTGCGATACCTGTGGTGCGGAGTATGCAAGGCCATTTGCACTGCGGCTCCATATGAAGGCGGCGCATGGTCATACGGACACTGCGGACACACAACTGGACCTAGAAGCTCCCACAAACGATGATGATGAGTTCATCGTGCCAGACACTGAGACAGCAGTGCTTATCGCGGCAGCCAAAACCGACTCTTCATATCAGCCGAACAGTCTAGACACTGCGCCCAAATACGAGGAGTGCATTGAAGTGTCCACCGATGGGGTGAGTAAAAGATTCTTGGAGTAGTCGTAAATTTTGACATATTTCTACCCTGCAGTTTGACGTGGAAACCTTTCACAATGAGGAAATCATCACAGACTGGCTAAAGTAAAATTTGGAGAGGCAATGAAACGAGAGGAAACTTACAAACAAACGTTTTTTATTGGAGCATAACTGCCGCTTTAAACTAATAAATATTTAACTCCTGGCATAGATTGAGACCAGTCTATTGAAATGCAGAAGGTGTAAAGAATTGCATAAGTTATAAGAAAGTTGACGTGAATAAACTATAACTAATTTCATAATATAATGTTCGAACTTAAATAAACAATGTAAAAAGTGTATTTATTGGTATTTTGCATTAATTAATCATTAATCTATGCCTGCTGCTCTGATTCATCGGTGGCATCATCATCATCATTGCATATTTCCTTAAGAATTTCAACTAAATTGTTAGCCTCGTCCAGTTCCTTTCGCATTATATTGATCTCCTCCTCCAGTCCATCGATGCGTTCGTGCAAGTGGCGATTCTCCATCAGCGTGTCCTCGAGTGCAACGCGTCGCTGCTCTGATAGAAGTTTGTAGTAGTTTTCTCCAGGCTCGCACTCGCTGGTCAAATCCTCAGCTGTGAGGGGCTTCTCAGACTCACTGATAGAAGCCTCAGTTTGTGTATTTGCATCCTGAGTTGTTGTTGTTGTTGTCGTAGATGTCTCGACGCATTTGCGTTTACCGTATTTTGGCGTTATATTAACGCCCGCCTTTAGACGACTAAGTTGATCCACGATGGACACACGTCCAGGTCCCGTGAGATTCTCCTTGTCGTTGGCGTTGGCCTGCAAGGGTTTTAAGGTTTTGCGTTGTTGTTTTAAATGCTCTTGTTGCTCGGCCTCGCTCTCGACTTGTATGAAAACTCTTGCAGCGCCCGTGGACATTTTCAAGTCGTTTTCTTTAAAATTTATTGTAAATTAACAGTTAATGCATCAAACAAAGCGTATGGATCGCGTCTTTCGGTTCTGCGTTGTGATGGCCGCCAAAAAGATGCCGCGTGTTGGTATACAGCACTGTTTTCACAACACTACTTTTTACACAACATCTTGCAGCATTGCACTGAATCGGGTTATCGATTTTATCACTTTCAGTATTTAAATACTAAAACTATGAGCTGGTCACACTGCATTTATTAAGTAAGTTGACAGTTCTTGCACGAAAACAGCTGGAATCTCCGGCTTTTATTTTATTTCGTGAAAATATTCAACAATGGTTGAAAAAACAAAAGAAATCAAAGCAGCGACCGATGTGGACCTTAATTTTGTAAGTATATCGAACACATGTTTGGAATTGTCTCTCATAATCGACTCTATAAAGGAAGAGGAGGACGTGCCGTATGAGGAGGAGATTCTAAGAAACGCGTACTCAGTAAAGCACTGGCTGCGGTACATTGACCACAAGGCAAAGGCGCCAAACAATGGTGTCAACCTGGTGTACGAGCGAGCACTCAAGGAGCTGCCCGGCAGCTATAAGATTTGGTACAACTATTTGCGTACACGCAGGAAGCAGGTGAGAGGAAGGATACCCACCGATCCCATGTACGAGCAAGTGAACAATACGTTTGAGCGAGCGCTGGTCTTCATGCACAAAATGCCGCGTATTTGGATGGACTACAGTGTGTTCATGAGCTCACAATGCCGTATAACCAGAACTCGGCATGTGTTTGATCGTGCCCTGCGCGCTTTGCCCATCACGCAGCACGGACATATTTGGCCACTGTATCTGAAGTTTGTTCAGCGCTACGACATCCCTGAAACGGCGCTACGAGTTTTCAGGCGTTATCTGAAATTGTATCCCGAGAATGCCGAGGAGTATGTCGATTACTTGCAGGTAAGATAACGGTTAAAGGGTTTTCCATAAGCACCCGTCAATAACAATATCTTTTATGATTATTTTAATGCAGGAAGTAGGACGGCTGGACGAGGCGGCACAGCACCTGGCACACATAGTGGATCATGAACATTTCGTATCCAAGCACGGCAAATCGAATCATCAATTGTGGAACGAGCTCTGCGATCTGATATCCAAGAATCCACACAAAGTTCACTCACTAAATGTGGATGCGATCATTCGTGGAGGTCTTCGTCGCTACACGGATCAGTTGGGTCACTTATGGAATTCTCTGGCAGATTATTATGTGCGATCGGGTTTATTCGATCGAGCCCGAGACATATATGAAGAGGCCATACAGACAGTGACTACAGTGCGGGACTTTACCCAGGTTTTCGATGAGTATGCTCAGTTCGAGGAGCTGTCGCTGAATAAGCGCATGGAACAGGTGGCCAATGACGAGAATGCTACTGAGGAGGATGACATTGATGTTGAGCTGCGTTTATCCCGTTTTGAATATCTCATGGAACGTCGACTGCTGCTGCTAAACAGTGTTTTGCTTCGCCAGAATCCCCACAACGTGCACGAGTGGCACAAGAGAGTTAAGCTGTACGAGGATAGGCCCGAGGATATCATAAATACCTATACGGAAGGTGTACAGACTGTGCAACCGAAGCTAGCTGTGGGTCAGCTGCACACCTTGTGGGTAGAGTTCGCCAAGTTCTATGAGGCCAACGGTCAGGTTGATGATGCCCGCGTGGTCTTTGAACGTGCAACTCAAGTGGAATATGTCAAAGTGGAGCACTTGGCGGCTGTTTGGTGTGAGTGGGCTGAGCTGGAACTGCGTCAACAGCAGTTTGAGGCAGCTCTGAAGCTGATGCAAACCGCCACAGCAATGCCGAAACGCAAGGTGGCATATCACGATGAAACGGAAACTGTGCAAATGCGTCTTTACAAGTCCCTCAAAGTTTGGTCCATGTACGCTGACCTGGAAGAATCTTTTGGCACCTTCAAAACCTGCAAGGCGGTCTACGAGCGCATTATTGACCTAAAGATTTGCACTCCACAAATTATAATAAACTACGCATTGTTTCTGGAGGAGCACAACTATTTCGAGGAAGCCTATCGTGCATACGAGAAGGGCATCGCAGTGTTCAAGTGGCCAAATGTTTATGATATTTGGAACTCGTATCTAACCAAGTTTTTAGAGCGCTATGGCGGCACTAAACTAGAGCGTGCCCGCGATCTCTTTGAGCAATGTTTAGATCAGTGTCCACCAGAACATGCCAAGTACTTCTTCCTTCTCTATGCCAAACTGGAGGAGGATCATGGATTGGCCCGCCATGCCATGGCTGTTTACGATCGTGCCACAAGCGCTGTGAAAGAGGACGAAATGTTTGACATGTACAACATATTCATAAAGAAGGCAGCCGAAATTTATGGACTGCCACGTACAAGGGAAATCTACGAGAAGGCAATTGAGGCGTTGCCAGAGCAGCACATGCGACACATGTGTGTCAAGTTTTCTGAGCTGGAGACCAAACTTGGTGAAATAGATCGCGCCAGAGCAATCTATGCGCATTGTTCACAGGTGAGTACAAGTGAGGATTTGCATAATTAAACAGTTGTACATTTCTATTTCTTTTTTGTTTTTGTCAGGTTTGTGATCCTCGAATTACCGCCGACTTTTGGCAGACATGGAAAGAGTTCGAGGTACGCCACGGAAATGAGGACACGATGCGTGAAATGTTGCGCATAAAACGTTCTGTGCAGGCGACCTATAATACGCAGGTCAACATGATGGCCGCACAATTCTTGAATACAAACAATGACACTGCTGCCGACGGTGCTGGTAACGGTGTTAATGGTGGCCTCGATGCTATGCGTTTGCTGGAGGAGAAGGCGCGACAGGCGGCAGCAGCAGCAGCAGAGCCAAAACAAAAGCCGGCCGAGAAAGCAGCAATGGACATCACTTTTGTTCGTGGCGAGACACAGGGTGGTGCAAAGAATAACAACTCTGTTGTAAATCCTGATGAGATTGACATTGGCGACAGTGATGAGGATGAGGATGACGAAGATGAGGAAAACGCTGGCATAGAACAAGCTACGGATGCCTCTGCGGCCACAAAAACAGACGATGAGGGCCTTATCATGAAGAAGCTGCGCTTTGAACAAAAGGCTATTCCAGCTAAGGTCTTTGGTAGCCTTAAAACCAACAATCATCCAGAATCCGATGAGGAATAATAATATGGATATTTTTCCAAGTAAGAAATAAAACAAATACCAATTTTGTAATACAGTTGATTGACTTTTTAAACATTTGTAGTATTTCCCAATTATATATTCTTAATTGCAAGGGTTCTGTCATTGGGAGATAGGAAATAAACCTGAATTGAAGCAGGCCATGTTCAAAAGGAGATCTACACAACTGTTAAAAACCTTTCAAACATATATTACACTCCATATCACAACATAGAATTGTTTTAGAGAAAATTTTAAAAATTAAGAACAAACATATCTTTTAGAATGACCAATATGCTGTGTGCTAATCGCTTAGTGTTAAGAGCTATTAGCTACCACAAGGAAGTGTTGGGAGTTTTACTTATGAAGAGAGCTTTGGCTGCCAGCCAAAGGGCTCGTTACTTCGCTTCCAAAATGGACGATTGCATCTCAAAGGGAATTGTGGTGGGAATGTATGCGAAAGAAGGCGATAAGGAACCAAAGCTAACGACAAGCGGCGAAAAGTTCGATGATCGTGCGCAGGGGAAAATCTCGGATCTGGTGCGAGAAACACAAATGAGGGGCGATCTTGGGAAGGGACTTGTTTTTGTGAATGTGGATGCTGAATTTAATTCCGTGGCCGTCGTTGGTTTAGGCCAAGAGGGAGTTGGTTTCAATGACATGGAGATGATTGACGAGGGAATGGAGAATGCGCGTGTTGCTGCCGGCGTTGGGGCTAGAGCCCTGCAAATGCAGGGAGTGTCCGATGTGTTTATGGATTCCATGGAGTATCCCGAGCAGGCCGCCGAAGGCAGTGCTTTGGCAGTTTGGCGGTATAACACCAATCGTCGGAAGCAGAATCGTACCCGCATACCAAAGCTGGAACTATATGATTCACCTGACATGGATGCCTGGACTCGAGGCCTGTTTAAGGCGGAGTCACAGAACTTGGCGCGACGCTTGACCGATTCACCATCCAATCAAATGACACCCACCATATTTGCACAGGCCACCGTTGATGCATTGTGTCCGTGTGGAGTCAGTGTGGAGATTCGCTCAATGGACTGGATCGAGGAGAACCGCCTCAACTCGTTTCTAATGATCGCCAAGGGCAGCTGTGAGCCACCTGTTGTGCTCGAAGTCAGCTACTGTGGCACTGCACCCGAGGATAAGCCCATTTTGCTGCTGGGCAAAGGCTTGACCTACAACAGCGGCGGCCTCTGCCTGCGTCCGAAGAAGTGCATGCACATGTACCGCGGATGCGTGGCCGGGGCTGCCGTCTGTGTGGCCACTATTCGTGCTGCTGCTGCTCTTTCTCTGCCCATAAACGTCACTGCGGTCCTGCCGCTTTGCGAGAACATGCCTTCGGGCATGGCCGTCAAACCGGGCGACGTGGTTACTCTTATGAATGGCAAGACTCTGGGCGTTGTAGATGTCAGCAAGGCGGGTACGGTTGCTATGGCGGATCCTCTGCTCTATTCCCAGGCCAACTACAAGCCGCGACTGGTCGTCGACATTGCCACGTTGGGCTACGGCGTCTGCTCTGGCCTTGGAGGCAGTGCAGCGGGCATTTTCACCAATTCAAATTTTGTTTACAAACAGTTCGAGAGAGCAGGCGGCCTGACCGGCGATCGTGTATGGCGTCTGCCACTGTGGAAATACTTCAAGGAGCTGATCATGCCCAACGATACCTTCGATATTAGCAATCGTGGCGCTGGCCCTGCCTCCAGTTGTATAGCAGCCGCGGTGCTGCATCAGTTGGTACCTTGCGTGGACTGGGCACATCTGGACATTCGCAATGTGGGCATGCTGACTCGCCACAATCCCCTTCCCTACTTGCTCAAGGATCGCATGACAGGCCGTCCCACGCGTACCATAATCCAGTTCCTTTACCAGATGGCCTGTCCCGATAACAAGTAGATGAAATCAGTTATGTTTTTATCACATTCAAACTGTTGATATTAACAAAATATAAGGTCACTAATCAAGTACATTATAATCTGGATTAATTCTTACTTAAAGTATTCCCTTCTAGGTTAAAGAACTCGGACCTTAAATGCCATTTTGTTATGCAATATTTTGGGCATCAAGCTACGTTTAAACATTTCATCGCACAGCCCATTAAACAGACTGAGCACAGTCTCATCTCATCTGTTGGATCATCTCCCCTTGCGCCGCTCGAATTTTTGAGCCATTTAATTAATTTAAATGGGAATTACGGTTGAAATTGTAAATTTGTGAGGTAACCCCCTTTGCACGACAGCAGCTGCTGCTGTATTTAGTTTTTCTCTTGATTTCTATACCCACTGGCAATGGAATGTTCGAGGGTATTAAAGGTTTGTATGAACGGACGAAAGGTTATTAGAAAAACATATTCATGAATTAATGAAAAACTTCGATTTAGAGCATATGTATTCGGTTTGTTATGAATCCTGTATCAGTCTCATCAAAACATAAATAAACATTACATACGTATAATTATTATTTATTTATTTAATGGTATATAACTTGCTAAGAATACAAATTTATTTTAAGTATATACTGAGAAATAAATAAATAATAAAGCAAATTTCTATGTATAGCAAGCTGTTTGACTTAAGAAAAAGGTATCTTTAAATAAAGATTAAATAATTTCTGGGATCCTATCTACTTTTATATAGAAAGATTGAAAGATTAGTTCTGCTAAATATTAAGTGTATTGAAGAGTTATGGTATAAGTTTTGGAAATTTCTGGCAATTGCGTATGCCCAGTAAGCCATATTGGTATTGGGTATCATGTGCGCTCTGCTGAAGCTTACTTCTGGGCGGGCTATTATGCTAATTGCGTAAAGTTCGCTTTAATGAGCCGAAAATCGGTGCCAACCCTCGACACTAAGCCATGTTGGTGGTGTTGCCATTTTCATCATTGTGTTGTGGACAGGCTTACAACTAAACTGAACCAAACCCAAATGATACATTGAGACTTTTAGGAAGCAGCTCGCCAGCAACAGCAGACATTGTAAATTAACCAAAACTGTTATGTGCCCAACTCCAACTCCAGCTCCTTACCAAGTTGGGCTACCATACACCCCTTACCCCATACTGCCGCAGTGCGTAGGACTGATGACTTTAGGTTTTATATATAAGGAATTCAGTAAGCATAGAATAAGCCTTAATTAACTAATTAGCTCTTTAAAATGTACAAGAAATAAAAAAATTATAATCCTACACGAAATGTTGTTTATTGTAGAGTATTAAAGGTGCGGTACAGCAAATACTTTTGAATTATCTTCTGGGGTTGTTTGGCAGCTGGGGGTGCCCCCGCAAAAGCGAAATGCTTGCGCTGGAGTGCAGCCAAATGAATTTGCAAATGAGCAATTAGGGTTCAGAAATATGGATACTCGGCATTTTAAAGAACCCAACGGTATGTATGGAACCAAGGATTGTGGAAACGGCATAGTTAAGCAACGACTGACTCCTCTCTGGTTATGCAGCCTGTAGCGTTAATCTTTTACAAAGCAAAAATCAGAACGAATTATGAATAATTGTGGGGGCGGAGGCGAATTGTGGAAATTAGCGGTCAGTTGCCAAGGCAGCGCTCACATTTCCATATCGTACAGCACCGACTTCGACTTCATTATATTCTCTCTCATCCATTTTGTCGGCCTGGCTGCAATCCAAAACTCACTCAGTCGGGTTTGGATGGGTCCATGGGTGCAAAAACAATTGCAATTGTGATAAAATTCAGTGAAACTAATGCTGAGCTCGGTCTGGTTTTGCAATTCTGTATATATGTACATACATATGTATCTGTATAGACGTTGAAAATTTTCAATTGGCAGATACTCTTGCTGGCCCAATTTGCAACTTCACAATGTTTTCGACAGCCTAAGATTAAATTTCTTTATTTATGAAGATGCCTTAATAACTATGCAAATTTCATGTAAATACAACCTGAAGGAGGAGATCCTAGCTACTCTAGCAGTTATAAAAGGGTTACCTAGAGCATCAAATGTTCGTTTCATTCGAAAAGGACTTTACATACTAAATTGTTCAGCTTGCGAAGACGCCTCTTGCGGTCGTCATGGACGGTTTGGCCCTGACAAAATTTGGCAACTGTTCTTATACTCTTCTAATGAGAACGGACCAAGAAGACTATATAAACTATTTGAAAATGTTTGGGACAAGTTGAAGAAGGCATTGTAGAGTATATTTATATTTTTTTTGATTAGTATTTTTATTTTAGTCAAATTAGGGATGTTTCTTAGTCTGCCTGGAGGAATGTTTTCCAATGCGATGATGAAGTTTAGGTGGGTATATATATTTTGCACATGAGTTTTCAACGCACAGAAAGACCCATCTCCTTACTCATAAAGTATACATACGTAACTTCTTATAAATACCGAAGTAGGAGATAGTTTTCTAAGGCTCTTAATCCATATACTACGAGATGGCACCCCGTTGAAAATTGGAATTTGTTTGTGGTTGATACAGAGTAACGTTAGTTTATAACTAGGCGAAGGTAAAATAACTTTTACTGTCTTTATTTGTGGGTTCTCCGTTAGTGCCTTTGAAACAACGTGTTTTATATACATTTTTATAGGATTGACTTGCGCTTTGTTTTCCAGCTGCAAAAGAAAAGCGGTGGCTGGAAATGATTATTTTCACTTGAGCGCGCACGTAAAAATGGGCAAAGAAGAAAAAAACAGAGAGGGTGGTGCTGGTTATGCTGCTGTTGACCTGATGGGGAGTCTGGCGTGGCTGTGTTCTGCTATAAATTGCCAATTAATAGCTAGAAGAGGAGGCGGCGGTGGCTTTCATTTGCATTTTGTAGCTAGTATTTATATATATGTATACATATGTACGAATGTATATAATATACTCTCATATTGTCTGCACAGAATTACATGGTTGTAATGGTGGCGCGAATAAATGGTGACTTTTTCATCCTCTTTACCCTTTGGACCACACGACGTATGCCTAATTTTTGTCTTTTACCAAGCTTTTGCCACGCTGTCCGTCACCCTTCATTGTACAATGGATAATTGCTCTTTTCCTCACACCAGAATCTTTTCCGTTTAATTTAAAATTCGACAATTGGCTTTCAAAATTTAAAATATATGAGATCTGTGCACATTCATTAAAAAAATTATAAAAGAACAGAGATACATACATACACAGATATAGAAAAGTAAGCCAGGATCCAACTGTTTCAATGGTTGCAAAAATATGTAATGAAAATCAATTATATTACATTTTTTTGTCTTGTTCTATATTTGCAACAATCTTAATACTTGTATACGCTATTATTGTTAAGTCGATGTTATATTATTTGAAGAGGTTGCGTCACTTTTAAACTATAATTGCTAGTGTGGAGCACATCAAAAATATTGTTTGAAAACATCGTTTAAAATTATTGAATAAGTCGCCTTTGTTATCGATACAAACTCAATTTAATCGTTTGTCCATCTCTGATCTTGAGTTGGTGAAAAAAATGAACAGACACAGTTGACGCGCAAAATTAAGAAAATATTTAAAAAATATTCAACATGTAGAAACTGCAACAATGCAGCAAATCAGTTCTAAGGCCAGGTAATTGTCTCAAGGATTCATATTTTTATTTATAAGGTTAGACATACTAATGTGACCAATTTACTATTAATAATATAATCGGTCTTTGATTATAGTATCACCGATTTTTTCTCACAAAATTTAAGGTCCAATGGCCCACAGTGCATTGGCCAGAGTTTCAGATTGTTCAGCTCTGCATTCAAATGCAGCTTGACCCCACGTCAGACTTTCGCGGCGCCCTCCTGTCCAATCCGATCAAGCGTCGTGCTAAATTCGTTGCGGTTTTTGTGGTTTTGTTCGTTGTGCTTCCCATGTTTTTGAGCAAATAAAATAAAACGTATCGCTGAAGATTTAGTTTGTTCGAGAACTGAAGTCAGGCTACAGATGTAGAGAGATACTTTTAAGCAAATTTGCAAAATAAATCGTTGCAAGCACGATAACCAGCCCGATAAATTTTCAAGAATGTTTAATTGATTGAAAACGGTTTGATTAAAATAACAGCAATGTGAGAAATAGAATCGTAAGATTATTAAATATTGCTGCTTGCAAGCACTTTAATTATATTGAATTTACAATTCTTGTTCCTGTTAAGTATATAAAATGTAGAATTTTTGAACCTACTTCAGCCGTTCTAGTGTGTAAAATCCAAGTGAGAAAGAAATACTGAGAATTGTTTATGATGTGTAGAAGAATAAATTCGAAGGTCCTGTTGTTTTGTCTACCTCCTAACGAATACAGCAAGTAGAGCTATGACCAATGCCAAGAGATGAGTACCCCTAACAGTAGCAGTAGTATTGCATGGTATCAGACCCAACTTGGAGGTGCAAACGCAGGCCTCCACCTGCATGCCCGATGAGTAGGTCTGCAGATAGCATCCGTTGGAACTGTTCACCTTGGCGCACATATACGTAATATTCTGTACTGTAACAAAAAAAAAAAATTGATGAATTGGATTGAGGTGAGGAATACTGGCATCACTTACTGCCCCCTTTGAATATATATGAATATTTGACACAAGAGTAACCGGGAGACATCTGACACAGATAACGATCGCGGTTGATTGTCTCATTCTTCCACAGCACCTTTACATCCGGCACCGTATCGTTTGCTATATACATGAATATAAAAAAATGTATATTTTTATACGAACACACATGTGCACATCGTTATTACACTATAAAAAAGCTACGCACTCGTGGCAACCAGTGGCATTTCACAGGGTATTTCATTGAAGTCACCGACTCTGGCTTCACAGCTCTCATTTGGTATGTTTGTTTTGTTTTGGTAGGGTCCTATCCAGGTGAAGTGGAAACATTGCGGCACTATGGATCGATTAAAAATGAAATTAATCTGTCTGTATTCTTATTTCATATTCACTCTTCACTAACACGCAGCTTCCAGGCTGCTAAACAGCAAGATCAGTAGCAGCAACCTCAGCAACATTGCCGATTGTGTAGACTCTTTCAGTGATTTTAAACTTATGATCAGAACTTTTGGCACATGCATCGATAACAGTCATTATCAAAGTGTAAAGTATATATTGTAACAAACGATACGAGTGTCTGTCAATCGACGCCTTTATCATTCACCATCGGGCTGGGATGTTAATCAATTTATGCATAAGAATAAACATTAAAAACACCTTAACCAATAAGAAAAAAAATAGTAACTGCACAGAACTTATAATTCGAATAAATGATTCCTTAATTATATAGACGCATTCCCTTTTATCCGCTTCTCTGACTGCAGGTGATTTCTGTAGTTCACTCGAGCCGAACATTTTCTCGATTTATTGATATTGAAAAACAACGTTGTTGCATTATCATTGCATGTATTTTCAGTTATTATCGTTGATGAGTATATTTGTGCGATAAGCAACCTTATCTATCTGCAACACAGTGGGGAAAATAAATGAAATTCACATACATTTTAAATGAGTTTTAACTGCAGTTCAACTTTGCCGGTCAGAGGACAAACAGTCGACCCTTTATGCAAATGACATTTAATTAAATTTTTACCAAACGAAACACAGAGGAGGATACTCCAGGAGAAACTGACAAACAATTAAATAGCAACAGTTGTCAAACATTTTTAAATAAGGTCTGCAAATTGTATTTTTTGTTAATTGTTCAATTGTTGGAGTTGTCCGCTTGCCTTGCACGAAATTAGTTTGAAAACAAGTGAAAAGCTCTACAACAGTCGCGTGCATTCGACTGTGAGATACCCAGTACATGTACACATAAGTGTCTACCTAATGGGGGCGGTCAAGGTAACTTCTTTTTTTTACTGATTTCAACTTTTACTACTGGGTATCACAAATAAAATTGTCAACCGAACGAATAAAAGTTGTCTAATTTTATTTGTTTAGCACTGCTGCAGTGCCATTTGGATGTCAACACATACACAGAAGCACACACACACACACGTGTGCACATTCGTACATGTGCTAACTGAGTGTACCCACACGTAGTTTATGTACATACAATGTGCATATATATTCACGTTCGGGAACAGTTCAACAAATTGAATTAAGTTTAGTTTTTACCAATTGTTCAGACATACATACATACATTCATTCTCATGTGCATATGTGTACATCTAATATTAATTTATGTTCATATAACTTAATTAGAACTCAGGCCAGGGTATTCAAACGTTTGTTTCGCTAAGATATTTGCTGAATTTTGAAATAAAGGCAGAGTTTGAATGAAATTTCAGCTGTCTTTTGCAAGTATTTCGTGCTTTTGGCTAACAATGTGAACTTTGCATTGGTTTTGTCGGTTTCAATGTTGTGTGACAGTTTTCGCGCTTCCCGTGTGACTTTGTAGGTGATAATAATAACAGCAACAACAAAAAAAAACAACAATTGAGTTGCAAGCTAGTTTGCTTTATACAAATTTCACAAGCCATGAGAGTCTTCATTTGGTTGGCTAAATCTGCAAACTAGCAGCAAGGGTTTCCCCACTTTTTCCCGACTGTTTCCTTGATTTTATTTATATAAATAAAGTTGTTAAGTTTTTGCAAATATGTGTAACAGACAGGAGGAGGCGTGGCTGACCCTACAAACCTCCTAAAATTGATATAATGCTTGCATAAGCCTTAGTTTAAATTTTGTATACCTTGTCTATTCAAAAGCTGTCTTATTAGTAAATAATATAATGTAATAGACAGTGTTTTTCGATGTATATAGCAGCAGGGTATCATATAATCAACTTAAACTGCTCTCTGTACTTTCTTTGTTCCTGCTTCGCCCTGCTTAACGCCCAAATCTTCTGCTAGACGTTCTGATGTCACTGCTAAGCCCCGACATAATCACGCAAAATTTGGAAACGTGTCTTGTATAGTAATGAGCCCTGATTATAACTTAAAATTGCATGTACAGTGAGTACAGTGAGTAAGCAAGTTATGACACGTGATGTATGACGTCATTGTCGAAGTACGTGTTCTATGTTAAGCGGAAAGAATGAGTGTTTCGAGCTTCTATTATCATTATAGAAAAATGACATTTCATATTTACTGAAATTGGCTTCTTAATGAATTCAAGTATCTTGAGATAACAACCAAAAAAAAACTGATAAATATAGGATGTAGGTGTATATAACCAACTCAAATATTGATCTATGTTATTATGATTATCTATTTTTAAGTCAACTGCCTTTTATATGAATAAATAGAAATATATACACTTTGTAGTAGTTTACCTACAAATTTCGTAATGTTGGAAGAACATAAAATATCATTAATTTATTTGCCATACACTTACACTAATGGGTGTCCATTTTTGACATTTTCAGAGAGAGAGAAGACAGTCTGCGAACGGCAGCAAACGACACACGTTTCCCTTTCGCTGTGTGTGTCTCATAAGCCGCATACTCCGCTGCATACTTCACATTCAAATTACAACACATTATAAGATATTTTTCAGGCTTACACACTTGCAAACACTCAGAGGCCAGGACGTTTGCTGTTTGACACGTTCGTTGGGTAAACGTGGCTTGCATGCTGACACAATATGAACAGGCCAAAAGGAAGAATAAACGCGGAGCCGAGGTACATTGAAAAAGCCGGCGGAGGCGGGTTAAGAGACAGCCATTGACAGCCGTTGCTGTCTACCTGTCATGGCACTTGATTAAGAAAACATAATTTGATATTTAACAACAAATCGAATGTGTTTCGAGTTCTTAAACTACTGAGACAGTATCGGATAAAAGTAAGAAAGATTCAGAAGTTTACTTACTCGAAAAGTAGAAAATTAGTTAGTTGACATCACAAAAGTCTGTAAAATATCAAACACGAAAGTTTTTCGATGAAGCGAGCAGGGAAAGGCTATCAGACCATGCAAGATATACACGTACATATGTACAGTATATATAAATAGATGTGTACATACTTATGCATGTCTGTGTGTCTGTCTGTCCGTGGCAATAGCCAAGTTTACTTAGACATGTGCTGCAGTCTACCCACACAGCGTATTAAGCAGTAAAGAAGGGATCAGAAAATTGTATACCCTAGCAAAGAAAGGAAAAAGTCTTTACTGTCTCTATACTCATTCTATGTACCTTTCTTTAAAGTAAAAACATAATAAATTGCAGACAAATTGTTGCTAAGATAATGTTTAATAGAGACAAGGTTCAGAAGTGATGGCTAAGGATTTTGAAACTTCTTCTTAGCTGACTCCTTCAAGGGTATTGGACTGTCGACTATGTATGCATGTTAACTTGTTGTTAGTGTTGCTATTTCTATTGCTATTGCCCCTGTTTGTTTGTCTCATTGAGCAAACGGGGTTGTTGATATGTCTCTCCAGCATTTCAAACGGATTTGTTTGCTAAGTTTATGCAAGGACAAGGCTACCAGATTCGAGACGAAACCCTATAAAGTTCTTTGGTTACCGCCCTACGCCATCCGCGGTTTCTGTAATTGTCATTATGCCCCCGGGCCCAGGCACAGGCACAACCAACCTCCGTTAAACATACTACGCAGCGCCCACTAAAGCCCTGGTGGCCCATTTGAATGTTTGTCTATAATATAAGCAGTTGGGGGAAAACAAGTGCTTCAGAGGGAGGGACTCATAGTCCACCCACCCACAGCCCTCCCTTCCGCCCTTTGTCCAGTAAGTGCTTTTCATGTTTCGAAGCGAACTCTCTGCGTGCAGCTTGCCACTATCGTCATTATCTGCATTAGCATTATTATTATCGTGTAGGAACTTCATTAGCTTGTCTGCTGTCTTGGCTCGCTCAGAGTATCTATAAATATTTGCATTTATAAGTTCTTTGCCTTGCAGCGTATTTGTTGAGTTATTAACTGAAATTAAGAAAATTGAAAAACGTTCGTTTTTGTGGTAGAGCGTGAAATTGCCGCGAATTCCCTGACCCCCGTTTCTCCCCCTCCCCCGCACTCCCTTCTTTCGATTTTTCTTCCCTCGCACAACTTACATTGCGACTTGTTTTACGGTCATCACAGATTCCCAAGTAGAAGGGACCTATTTGTAATGTATGCATGTGTGTGCGTTCCGACAACAATGAAAACAGTAACATTTGGAATTGAAGACGCATACATACATACATACATATACATATGTATAGTATATATGTATACATTGAAAGCTAGCAGAAACCCCAAAAGGAGTTCGCAGGGCGCACATCGAAACTTGAAGTGAAACCCATTAATATGTATGAAACTGTATATGCAGCCCGTCCTTCGTTCAGACAGTGAGTGTACTAAGCATAAGATGAACAAGTGAAGCAAAGTAAGGACCACTAACTTCTAAATTCCCTACACTCAATCAACGATACGGGTAAAGGAAGCTACAGTGGAGCGCTCAACATCCACTCGAGATGGCAAATTTAGTCTAGTTTTTGGTAACAAAGAACATT
>JAEIHA010000304.1:0-12224 GCA_018904595.1 Zaprionus indianus | reverse complement strand
AGACACAGGCAAGACACGAAAGGCTAGACACAGGCTAGACTCAGGCTAAACACAGGCTAGACACAGGCTAGACACACGCTAGACACAGGCTAGACACAGGCTAGACACAGGCTAAGACACAGGCTAGACACAGGCTAGGCACAGGCCAGACTCAGGCAAGGCACAGGCTAGACACAGGCTAGACACAGGCTAGACACTGGCCAGGCATAGGCTAGGCACAGGCTAGGCACAGGCCTAGACACAGGCTAGACACAGGCTAGACATAGGCTAGCCACAGGCTAGACATAGGCACAGGCTGCGGCTAGACATTGGCTAGGCACAGCAGCATGCCAGACACAGGCTAGGCACAGGCTGGCTAAACACAGGCTAGACAAGGCTAGGCTAGACATAGGCCAAACACAGGCCAGACATAGGCCAGACACGAGGCTAGGCACACAGGCTAGCACAGGCACATGGCTAGCACAGGCTAGACACAGGCTAGACACAGGCTAGATACAGGCTAGGCACAGGCTAAACACTTTCAGGCTAGACTTACATAAAACACAGCTATAGGCATAGACACAGGCTAGACAAAAGGTTAGACACAGGCTTGGTAAACAGACTAAACACAGGCTAGGCAGAGGGACAGAGGCCACGCATGATAGGCACAGGCTTGCACAGGCTAGGCACACAGGCTAGACACAGGCTAGACACAGGCTAGACACAGGCTAGACACAGGCTAGACACAGGCTAGACCCACCAGGCTAGACACAGGCTAGACACAGGCTAAACACAGGCTAGACACAGGCCAGAGACACAGGCTAGACACAGGCTAGGCACAGGCTAGACACAGGCTAGATCACTGGACATAGGCTAGACACAGGCTAGACACAGGCTAGACAAAGGCTAGACACAGGCTAGGCACAAGGCTAGACACAGGCTAGACACAGGCTAGACACAGGCTAGACACAGGCTAGACACAGGCTAGAGGCTATACACAGGCTAGACACAGGCTAGACACAGGCTAGGCTGAGTCACAGGCTAGACACAGGCTAGACACAGGCTAGACACAGGCTAGACACAGGCTAGACACAGGCTAGACACAGGCTAGGCACTCAGGCACTGGCTAGACAAAGGCTAGGCACAGGCTAGACACAGGCTAGACACAGGCTACACACAGGCTAGACAACTAGACAAAGCTAGACACAGGCTAGACACAGGCTAGACACATGGTGAACACAGGCTAGCACAGAGGCTAGACACAGGCTAGACACAGGCTAGACACAGGCTAGACACAGGCTAGACACAGGCCAAGGCCCTCGCTAGGCACTGGCTAGACAAAGACTAGACACAGGCTAGACACAGGCTAGACACAGGCTAGACACAGGCTAGACACATGCTAGGCACAGGCTAGACACAGGCTAGACACAGGCTAGACACAGGCTAGACACAGGCTAGACACAGGCTAGACACAGGCTAAGCACTGGCTAGACACAGGCTAGACACAGGCTAGACACAGGCTAGACACAGGCTAGACACAGGCTAGACACAGGCTAGACACAGGCTAGACACAGGCTAGACACAGGCTAGACACAGGCTAGACACAGGCCAGACACAGGCTAGACACAGGCTAGACACAGGCTAGACACAGGCTAGACACAGGCTAGACACAGGCTAGACACAGGCTAGACACATGCTAGACACAGGCTAGACACAGGCTAGACACAGGCTAGACACAGGCTAGACACAGGCTAGACACAGGCCAGACACAGGCTAGACACAGGCTAGACACAGGCTAGACACAGGCTAGACTAAGCTAGACATAGGCCAGACACAGGCTAGACACAGGCTAGACAAAAGCTAGACACAGGCTAGACACAGGCTAGACACAGGCTAGACACAGGCTAGACACAGGCTAGACACAGGCTAGACACAGGCTAGACACAGGCTAGACACAGGCTAGACACAGGCTAGACACAGGCTAGACACGGGCTAGACACAGGCTAGACACAGGCTAGACACAGGCTAGACACAGGCTAGAGACAGGCTAGACACAGGCCAGACACAGGCTAGACACAGGCTAGACACAGGCTAGACACAGGCTAGACACAGGCTAGACACAGGCTAGACACAGGCTAGACACAGGCTAGACACAGGCTAGACACAGGCCAGGCACAGGCTAGACACAGGCTAGACACAGGCTGGACACAGGCTAGACACAGGCTAGACACAGGCTAGACACAGGCTAGACACAGGCTAGACACAGGCTAGACACAGGCTAGACACAGGCTAGACACAGGCTAGACACAGGCTAGACACAGGCTAGACACACAGCCAGGCTAGACACAGGCCAGACACAGGCTAGACACAGGCACAAGGCCAGACACAGGCTAGACACAGGCTAGACACAGGCCAGACACAGGCCAGACACAGGCTAGACACAGGCTAGACACAGGCTAGACACAGGCTAGACACAGGCTAGACACAGGCCAGACACAGGCCAGACACAGGCTGTGACACAGGCTAGACACAGGCTACACACAGGGCAGACACAGGCCAGACACAGGCCAGACACAGGCCAGACACAAGGCCAGACACAGGCCAGACACAGGCCAGACACAGGCCAGACACAGCTGGCACACGGCCAGACACAGGCTAGACACAAGGCTAGACACAAGGCTACACATAGCCAGACACAGGCCAGACACAAGGGGCAGACACAGGCCAGACACAGGCTAGACACAGGCTAGACACAGGCTAGACACAGGCCAGACACAGGCTAGACACGGCTAGAGCACAGGCTAGACACAGGCTGCCAGACACAGGCTAGACACAGGCCAGACACAGGCTAGACACAGGCTAGACACAGGCTAGACACAGGCTAGACACAGGCCAGACACAGGCCAGGCACAGGACACAGGCTAGACACAGGCTAGACACAGGCTAGGCACAGGCTAGACACAGGCCAGACACAGGCTAGACACAGGCTAGACACAGGCCAGACACAGGCCAGACACAGGCTAGACACAGGCTAGACACAGACACAGGCTAGACACAGGCTAGACACAGGCTACAGACACAGGCTAGACACAGGCTAGACACAGGCCAGACACAGACACAGGCTAGGCACAGGCACAGACACAGGCTGGCTAGACACAGGCTGCAGACACGGCAGACACAGGCTAGACACAGGCCAGACACAGGCCAGACACAGGCTAGACACAGGCAGACACAGGCCAGACACAGGCCAGACACAGGCAAAGCCAGACACAGGCCAGACACAGGCTAGACACAGGCTAGACACGGGCAGCACACAGGCTAGACACAGGCTACAAGACCACACAGCGACACAGGCTAGACACAGGCCAGACGCACGCCAGACACAGGCCAGACACAGGCTAGACACAGGCTAGACACAGGCTAGACACAGGCTAGACACAGGCTAGACACAGGCTAGACACAGGCCAGACACAGGCCAGACGACACAGGCCAGACACAGGCTAGACACAGGCCAGACACAGGCCAGACACAGGCTAGACACAGGCTAGACACAGGCTAGACACAGTGGGCAGACACAGGCTAGACACAGGCTAGACACAGGCCAGACACAGGCTAGACACAGGCTAGACACAGGCCAGACACAGGGCCAGACACAGGCCAGACAGGCCAGGCCAGAGCACGGCTAGACAAAGGCTAGACACAGGCCAGACACAGGCTAGACACAGGCTAGACACAGGCTAGACACAGGCCGACACAGGCCAGACACAGGCTAGACACAGGCTAGGCACAGGCTAGACACAGGCTAGACACAGGCTAGACACAGCACGGCCAGACACAGGCTAGGCAGACACAGGCCAGACAGCCAGACAGGCTAGACACAGGCTAGACACAGGCTAGACACAGGCTAGACACAGGAGACAGGCTAGACACAGGCCAGACACAGGCCAAGGCACAGGCTAGACACAGGCTAGACACAGAGCAGACACAGGCTAGACACAGGCTAGACACAGGCTAGACACGGCTAGACACAGGCTAGACACAGGCTAGACACAGGCTAGACACAGGCTAGACACAGGCTAGACAAACAGGCTAGACACAGGCTAAACAGGCCAGACACAGGCTAGACACAGGCCAGACACAACAGGCCAGACACAGGCCAGACACAGGCTAGACACAGGCTAGACACAGGCTAGACACAGGCTAGACACAGGCTAGACACAGGCTAGACACAGGCTAGACACAGGCTAGACACAGGCTAGACACAGGCTAGACACAGGCTAGACACAGGCTAGACACAGGCTAGACACAGGCTAGACACAGGCTAAACACAGGCTAGACACAGGCCAGACACAGGCTAAACACAGGCTAGACACAGGCTAAACACAGGCTAGACACAGGCCAGACACAGGCCAGACACAGGCTAGACACAGGCTAGACACAGGCTAGACACAGGCTAGACACAGGCTAGACACAGGCTAGACACAGGCTAGACACAGGCTAGACACAGGCTAGACAGCCAGACACATGGCCAGACACAGGCTAGACACAGGCTAGACACAGGCTAGACAAAGGCTAGACACAGGCTAGACACAGGCTAGACACAGGCCAGACACAGGCTAGACACAGGCACAGGACACAGGCCAGACACAGGCCAGACACAGGCCAGACACAGGCCAGACACAGGCTAGACAAGCAGACACAGGCTAGACACAGGCCAGACACACAGGCTAGACACAGGCCAGACACAGGCCAGACACAGGCTAGACACAGGCTAGACACAGGCCAGACACAGGCTAGACACAGGCTAGACACAGGCTAGACACAGGCTAGACACAGGCTAGGCACAGGCTAGACACGGCTAGACACAGGCCAGACACAGGCACACAGGCTAGACACGCAGGCCAGACAGGCTAGACACAGGCCAGACACAGGCTAGACACAGGCCAGACAGGCTAGACACAGGCCAGACACAGGCTGACACAGGCTAGACACAGGCCAGACACAGGCCAGACACAGGCTGTGACACAGGCTAGACACAGGCCAGACACAGGCTAGACACAGGCCAGACACAGACGGCTAGACAGGCTAGACACAGGCCAGACACAGGCTAGACACAGGCTAGACACAGGCTAGACACAGGCTAGACACAGGCTAGACACAGGCCAGACACAGGCCAGACACAGGCCAGACACAGGCCAGACACAGGCTAGACACAGGCTAGACACAGGCCAGACACAGGCCAGACACAGGCCAGGCACAGGCTAGACACAGGCTAAGACACAGGCTAGACACAGGCTAGGCACAGGCTAGACACAGGCTAGACACAGGCTAGACACAGGCTAGACACACAGGCAGACACAGGCTAGACACAGGCCAAAACACAGGCTAGACACAGGCTAGACACAGGCTAGACACAGGCCAGACACAGGCCAGACACAGGCTAGACACAGGCCAGACACAGGCCAGACACAGGCCAGACACAGGCTAGACACAGGCTAGACACAGGCTAGGCACACGGCTAGACACAGGCCAGACACAGGCTAGACACAGGGCTAGACACAGGCCAGACACAGGCTAGACACAGGCTAGACACAGGCTAGACACAGGCTAGACACAGGCTAGACAGGCTACACAGGCTAGGACACAGGCTAGGCACAGCACACAGGCTAAAGCACAGGCTAGGCACAGGCTAGACACAGGCCAGACACAGGCTAGACACGGGCTAGAGACAGGCTAGACACAGGCTAGACACTGGCCAGACACAGGCTAGACACAGGCTAGACACAGGCTAGACACAGGCTAGACACAGGCCAGACGCACAGACACAGGCGGACACAGGCCAGACACAGGCCAGACACAAAGCTAGACACAGGCTAGACACAGGCTAGACACAGGCTAGACACAGGCTAGACACAGGCTAGACACAGGCTAGACACAGGCCAGACACAGGCCAGACACAAGCTAGACACAGGCTAGACACAGGCTAGACACAGGCTAGACACAGGCTAGACACAGGCTAGACACAGGCTAGACACAGGCTAGACACAGGCTAGACACAGGCTAGACACAGGCTAGACACAGGCTAGACACAGGCTAGACACAGGCTAGACACAGGCTAGACACAGGCCAGACACAGGCCAGACACAGGCTAGACACAGGCTAGACACAGGCTAGACACAGGCTAGACACAGGCTAGACACAGGCCGGACACAGGCCAGGCACAGGCCAACCACGGCCAGACACAGGCTAGACACAGGCCAGACACAGGCTGGAGACACAGGCCAGACAACACAGGCTAGACACAGGCTAGACACAGGCTAGACACAAGACACAGGCTACACAGACACAGGCTAGGACACAGGCTAGACACAGGCTAGAGACACAGGCTAAAGGCAGACAGGCTAGACACAGGCTAGACACAGGCTAAACACAGGCTAGAACACAGGCACAGGCTAGACACAGGCTAGACGAACAGCTAGACACAACGGCACGGCAGACACAGGGCAGACACAGGCTAAACACAGGCTAGACACAGAGGACAGAGGCTAGACACAGGATGGACACAGGCTAGATACTGGCTAGACACAGGCTAGACACAGGCCAGACGCCAGGCTAGACACAGGCCAGACACAGGCTAGACACAGGCCAGACAACAGAGCTAAACCGATAGACACAGGCTAGACACAGGCTAGACACAGGCTAGGCACAGGCTAGACACTGGCTCAGACACAGGCTAGACACAGGCTAGACACAGGCTAGACACAGGCTAGACACAGGCTAGACAAAGGCTAGACACAGGCTAGACACAGGCTAGACAGGCTAGACACAGGCTAGACACAGGCTAGACACAGGCTAGACACAGGCTAGACACAGGCCAGACACAGGCTAGACACAGGCTAGACACAGGCTAGACACAGGCTAGACACAGGCTAAACACAGGCTAGACACTGGCTAGGACACAGGCCAGACACAGGCACTGTAAGTAACACAGGCTAGACACAGGCCAGACACAGGCTAGACACAGGCTAGACACAGGCTAACTCATACATAGCCAGACACAGGCTAGGCACAGGCTAGACACAGGCTAGGCTGGCTGACACAGGCAAACACAGGCTAGACATTGGCTAACATGGCTGACACTGGCAGACACAGGCCAGACACAGGCTAGACACAGGCCAGACACAGGCTAGACACAGGCTAGACACAGGCTAGACACAAGACACAGGCTAGACACAGGCTAGGCACTGGCTAGACACAGGCTAGACACAGGTTGACACAGGCCGGACACAGGGATAGACACAGGCTAGACACAGGCTAGACACAGGCTAGACACAGGCTAGACACAGGCTAGGCACAGGCTAGACACAGGCTAGACACAGGCTAGACACAGGCTAGACACAGGCTAAACACAGGCTAGACACTGGCTAGACACTGGCTGGAGACATGGCCTGACACAGGCTAGACTGAGGCTAGACACAGGCTAGGCACAGGCTAGACACAGGCTAGACACAGGCTAGACACAGGCTAGACACAGGCCAGACACTGGCTAGACACAGGCTAGACACTGGCTAGACATTGGCGAGACAAATAGACAGGCCAGACACAGGCTAGACACAGGCTAGACACAGGCTAGACATAGGCTAGACACAGGCTAGACACAGGCTAGGCCAAAGCTAGGACACAGGCTAGACACACAGGCTAGACACAGGCTAGACACAAGCTAGACACAGGCTAGACACAGGCTGGCCAGACACAGGCTAGGCTGGACACAGGCCAGACACAGGCTAGACACAGGCTAGACACAGGCTAGACACAGGCTGGACAACGGCAAGACAGGCTAGACACAGGCTAGACACAGGCTAGACACAGGCTAGACACAGGCTAGACAGCTAGACAAGGCTAGACACAGGCTGGACACAGGCTAGACACAGGCTAGACACAGGCTAGACACAGGCTAGACATAGGCTAGACACAGGCTAGACAGCTAGACACAGGCTAGACAAGGTAGAAACAGGCTAGACACAGGCTAGACACAGGCTAGACACAGGCTAGACACAGGCTGGCACTGGCTAGACACAGGCTAGACACAGGCTAGACACAGGCTAGACACAGGCTAGACACAGGCTAGACACAGGCCTGAACACAGGCTAGACACAGGCTAGGCACAGGCTAGGCACAGGCCAGACACAGGCTAGACAGAGGCCAGACACAGGCTAGACACAGGCTAGACACAGGCTAGACACAGGCTAGACACAGGCTAGACACAGGCTAGACACAGGCTAGACACAGGCTAGACACAGGCTAGACACAGGCTAGACACAGGCTAGACACAGGCTAGACACAGGCTAGACACAGGGTAGACACAGGCTAGACACAGGCTAGACACAGGCTAGACACAGGCTGGCACTGGCTAGACACAGGCTAGACACAGGCTAGACACAGGCTAGACACAGGCTAGACACAGGCTAGACACATGGCTAGACACAGGCTAGGCACAGCTAAGCACAGGCCAGACACAGGCTAGACAGAGGCTAGACACAGGCTAGACACAGAGGAGACAGAGGCTAGACACATGCTAGACACAGGCTTGATACTGGCTAGTCACAGGCTAGACAGAGGCTGACACAGGCTAGACACAGTTAAGACGCAGGCTAGACACAGGCCAGACAAGAGGCTAGACACAGGCTAGACACCAGGCCCAGACTACAGGCTAAACACAGGCTAGACACAGGCTAGACACAGGCTAGACACAGGCTAGACACAGGCTAGGCACAGGCTAGACACTGGGATAGACACAGGCTAGACACAGGCTAGACACAGGCTAGAACAGGCTAGACACAGGCTAGACACAGGCTAGACACAGGCTAGACACAGGCTAGACACAGGCTAGACACAGGCTAGACACAGGCTAGACACAGGCTAGACACAGGCTAGACACAGGCTAGCTGACTAGACACAGGCTAGACACAGGCTAGACACAGGCTAGACACAGGCTAGACACAGGCTAGACACAGGCTAGACACAGGCTAGACACAGGCTAGACACAGGCTAGACACAGGCTAGACACAGGCTAGACGTACGCTAGACACAGGCTAGACACAGGCTAGCACTGGCTAGACACAGGCTAGACACAGGCTAGACACAGGCTAGACACAGGCTAGACACAGGCTAGACACAGGCTAGACACAGGCTAGACACAGGCTAGACACTGGCTAGACACAGGCTAGACACAGGCTAAGCACAGGCCAGACACAGGCTAGACACAGGCTAGACACAGGCTAGACACAGAGCAGACACAGGCTAGACACAGGCTAGACACAGGCTGATACTGGCTAGTCACAGGCTAGACACAGGCTAGACACAGGCTAGACACAGGCTAGACGCAGGCTAGACACAGGCTAGACAAAGGCTAGACACAGGCTAGACACACAGGCGAGACACAGGCTAGACACAGGCTAGACACAGGCTAGACACAGGCTAGACACAGGCTAGACACAGGCTAGACACAGGCTAGACACAGGCTAGACACAGGCTAGACACAGGCTAGACACACGCTAGGCACAGGCTAACACAGCTATACACAGGCTAGACACAGGCTAGACACAGGCTAGACACAGGCTACAGGCTAGGCACAGGCTAGACACAGGCTAGGCACAGGCTAGACACAGGCCAGACACAGGCAGGCTAGACACAGGCTAGACACAGGCTAGACAGAGGCTAGACACAGGCTAGACACAGGCTAGACACAGGCTAGACACAGGCTAGGCACTGGCTAGGCACAGGCTAGACATAGACTAGACACAGGCTAGACACAGGCTAGACGCAGGCTAGACACAGGCTCGGACACAGGCTAGACACAGGCTAGACACAGGCTAGACAAAAGCTAGACACACGGAGACACAGGCTAGACACGACGGGCCTAGACACAGGCCGGGCGAGACACGGCAGGCCAGACGTGCGAGGCTAAACAAAAGATAGACACAGGCGAGACACGGCAAGGCCCTCGCTAGGCACTGCTGTCAAAGACTAGACAAGGCTGAACACAGGCTGGCCACAGCGAAGAAACAGGCTAGACACCGGCTTCTGAAACAGGCTACACCGATCAGGCTAGACACAGTAGCACTGGCTGAGACACAGGCATGACAGTCCGACCCAGGCACAGGCTAGAGCACCAGCTAGACAGGAGGCAAAACAAAGGCTAGGCATTCGTGGGAGGACAAGGCAGTTAGACTAGACAAAGGCTAGACGGAGGCTAGACACAGGCTAGACGTACTGGCAAAAAAAGACACAGGAGACACAGGCCAGACACAGGCCAGACAAGGCTAGACACGGCAAGGCACAGGTGGCAAGACCTGGGCTAGCACAGACGAGACTGAGGCCACAAACATGATAGGGACACAGTGAATAATGTCAAGGTACAGGCCTAGGTACATGCTAGAGACAGGCTAGACACAGGATAGACACAGGCTAGACACAGGCCAGACACAGGCTAGACACAGGCAAGACTAAAGAATAGACAAGGCCAGACACAGGCTAGACACAGGCCAGACAAAAGGTAGACACAGGCTAACACAGGCAGGCTGGGACAGGCTAGAAACAGGCTAGGGAGAGGCTAGAACAGCCAGACACAGGCTAAACACACACTAGACACAGGCTAGACACAGACTAGACACAGGCAAGACACAGGCTACACAGGCTAGACACACACTCAGGCCTAGACAAGGCTGGACAAACACAGGCTGGACACAGGCCAGACACAGGGTAGACACAGTACAGGCACAGGCCAGACACAGGCTAGACAGGCTAGACACAGGCTTGGCATGGGCTAGGCACAGGCTAGGCCTGGGCTAAACACAAAAGGTGAGCACAGACTGGGCACAGGCTGGAGGCATGGGCCTTGAGACACAGGCTAGCCTCAGGCTGAGCTGGGCTGGGCCACGAGACTGAACTGGGCTGAGGCTGGGCTAGACACTGGAGCTGGGTGGGCTGAACCTGGCAGGCTAGACACAGTGGGCTGAGCTGAACTGAGCTAGACCACAGGCTGAACGGGCTAAGACACAGGCCTGAAACACAGGCTGGGCTGGGCTAGACGGAGCTAGACACAGGCTAGACGGAGAAGCTAAAGACACAGGCCTAGACACAGGCTAGACATGCTTGGAACAGGCTAGACACAGGCTAGACACAGGCTAGACACAGGCTAACACCAGGCTAGACACAGGCTGGTGAGGCTAGACACGAGGCTGAGCATAGGCTAGAGCCTGAGCTGAGCACTGGCTAGACACAGACTGGTATAGGCAAACCTGAGGCTGGGCACAGACTGAGCACAGGCTAAGACACCGACTAGACACCGACTGAACACCGACTGAACACCGGCTAGAAACCGACTAGACTCAGGCTGAACAGGGTATACACTGACTGTGCACAGGCTAGACACAGGCTAATACACAGGCTGAACAAGGCTGAGACACTGACTGGGCACAGGCTGGGCACTGGCTGGAGGCACTGTTTATGCACAGGCTAGACAAAAGGCTAAGACTGATATGCACAGGCTAGACAAGGCTAGACACCGGCTGAGCACAGGCTACACTCTGGCTATGCACAGGCTGAACAATTGAACACTGACCCAGACACACGCTAGGCATGCCAGTCTCAGGCAAGGCAGCTTAGACACAGGCTAGACACTGGCTAGACACAGGCTATGCATTCAGTCTGAGCAAGGAACAGGCAAAGAACAGACTAGACACAGGCTGAACACTTTCAAACAGAGCTAGACACTGGCTTGGCACAGACTAGACACTGGCTAAGCACAGGCTAGACACAGGATAGACACAGGCTAGACTCTGGCTGTGCACAGGCTAAGGCTGGTCACTGGCTAGGCACAGGCCAGGCACTTCCTGACTGGGTGGCTGGGCACACGCCCATGCACATACCACAGTCTCAGGCAAGGCACAGGCTAGACACTGACTGGGACATCGTCACGCCTGGTCTGGCAAGGCACAGGCTAGACTACGAGGCTGAACCTGTAGACTGAACACAGGCTGAGCCTGAGCTAGACACAGGCTGAACACCCAGGCTGGGCTGAGGCTAGACACAGGCTAGACACACAGAGCTAGACAGGCTAGACACAGGCTGGGTCACAGGCTGAACACAGGCTAGACACAAGGCTAGACAAGAGACTATACACTGACTGAGCTGTAGGCTAGACTCCGGCAATGCACAGGCTAGACAAAGGCTAGACACTGGCT
>JAEIHA010000300.1:0-20416 GCA_018904595.1 Zaprionus indianus | reverse complement strand
GAGAAATTTAAAGGATACAACATTCTGAGTTAGAGCATATTTAGTGTAAGGTAGTGTCTCGGGCTGAGGTGAGCTCAGTCGCGCCTGGTCCCTTTACAGGAAATTTGTAAACTTGCTGAGACCCGAGACGAAGAATGGAGAGTGGCCTTCTGAGGTGGGGATCACCTTTGGAGCGAATGGCTGAGGTTTTCTTCCAGACGGCGTGGCCGCCTTGATACCCTACTAGTCAGCGTGTGAGGGTGGTGCCAGCGATAGCGTGCAAGGGCTATGAACGCGCGACCAGTGGCCACCTCCGCTTCTCGATTGACCTCGGAGCCGGGTATTGGCCAACGGGTAGCGAGATCACCGACTTACGGCTGTTCCAGAGGCTCCACTCTGGAACAGCCGTCGGTGTATGCGCTGGGTATTGACCTTCTGGCGCACCAGCGAAACTCCGGAACAGTTGGGCCACGCGGTCTTGCGTTCCGCCTTCACACGCGATCACTCACACACACACACACTCACATGCCCCCTTCCCGGCAGTCGCGCCCATCGCTGTGCACTGCTTGCTCAAATTAAGACACCTTTGCAGATTATTTTCACTTCATTTTTATTATATTTTCCCTACTTTGCCCTACCTAAGCACCGTCCCACTGTTTTCGCCCGGAGTACTGGGCCCTGCCTCAAGTTGGCCAACAAGTGGCTCGCTCACTTAACTCCACGCGTCCTTTCCGTACCCTTGTGTGTCCTTGACCTTTGGCTTTGCGTCCTTTGTTGTCCCCTTAAGCTCTTCGCCCTTGGCGACGCGTCTTTTGTGTTGTTTTCCTTTTAATTCCTTTGTTTGTGTCACACGTGTAGCTTTTATTTTTTGCACTTTCACACTTTCTTAGCGTCCCGACTCACTTAATTGGCGTCAACGCGCCAAAATTCTCCCCAGCCTCCAGGACCGGCGTTAGAGCAAACGCATCGTGGCTCCCCCTCTTCTCTCCGCTACCAACGAGCCTTCCGCTCGGCTCCGGGCTCTTCTACGGCTGCAGCGCTCTCTTCCCTTCGTTGCTCTCTGGTTGCTGGCGTGCATTGCTGCTACTGTGCGTCGGCGCTCTTGCGGCTGTTGTGCGTCGGCGCTCTCATTGTTGGCGCTTTGCAGCTGGTGCGCGTCGGTGCTCTTGCTGCTGGTGTGCGTCTGCGTTCGGTCGCTCTCTTGCTGTCGGCGCTCTTGCAGTTGGTGTGCGTCGGCGCTCTTGCTGCTGTTGTGCGTCGGCGCTCTCATTGTTGGCGCTCTTGCAGCTGGTGCGCGTCGGCGCTCTTACTGTTGGTGTGCGACGGCGCTCTTGCAGCAGGTGCGCGTCGGTTATCTTGCTGCTGGTGTGCGTCTGCGTTCGGTCGCTCTCTTGCTGTTGGCGCTCTTGCAGTTGGTGCGCGTCGGTGCTCTTGCTGCTGGTGTGCGTCTGCGTTCGGTCGCTCTCTCGCTGTCGGCGCTCTTGCTGCTGACTTTCCGTTATTCTCTTGCTGTCGGTGTGATGATGCTCTCTGTTGGCCCCACTGTCTGAGGTAGTTCCGCCTAACCATTAACTTAAACACCTTTTTAAGTATAGAAAAGAATGGATTCCTTCATTGGAACGAAAAGTATCTTAACACTAAGTAAAAGGTAATACTTATAAGCTACTTAACCTAAAGGGAAAAAAGTTAACAAGAATAATACAAATAATAATAATAGTAATACTACCAATAGAAACAAATGTGGGACTCTTGTTGAGGCCACATGCTCCACGTATGTATATGTCCCGGGACCACCTGATGAAGTCGGCCACCGTTAGTCTCCGCGTCAGGCCGGCGTAAAACTTGGAGACACCCAATGCCTTAAGGACCCTTTCATTCTTCGGGTCCCACGAGCCCAGAGCTCCGACAATGAATGCCTCCAGTTTTACCTGGTATCCTAGAGCGCGCAGGGCTTCAGCTAGGGGGCGGTATTTTTCGATTTTTGCGCCCCTCGCTAATTCGAACGCCTCGGCCCCGTTCTCGACGGAATAGTGACATCCACGATGACGATGTTTCTACTCCGTTCGTCGCGCCATACCAAATCCGGCCTGAGGGCCGCAAAGTCCTTCCACGCATCAGGTCGCCCTGGGGGTCCCCAGGCGTGAGCCAGCTTTGGCGAGGCGTTCCATCACCGTGTTGTGTCTCTGCTGCATTGCGTTTGAGTGGTGCATGCAGTGGCACAACACGTGAGGGATGCTCTCCAGCTCATATCCACAGACCCGGCAGCGCTTATCACCGCTGCCCCATCGGATCGCTCCATTTAAAGGGAGGACTCCCAGTCGAGCTTTGTGGATGAACCGCCAGTCAGCAAACCTAGTAAAACTTTCATTACGGACGAATGCGTTGCTGACTGGGGTCAGAGTGGAGAGCTTCGCCACCTTCCCCTGTTCGGGTTTGCTGAGGAGGATGGCCAGGAACTCCTCCTGAGCTGCGCTTCTGAGGCGTTGTTTGAGTAGGGACCTGGACTTCGAGTCAGTGGCTACTGGTCGGTTTTTTGGGCCTCTACATTCGACCAGTAGCTCACCTACTCTCGAGGCCCATCGCACTGCCAGAAGCGTAGCTTGCCTTTTGGTGGCCATCCTCACTCTCGACCAGAATACGGCATCGCCATAGCTGGCTGTCTCACCAGATAGGACGGAGCCCGAGAGAAAGTGGGCCATATCTTCACCGGATGGCTCCCGGTTTATTTATCTCTTTACCGCTTCTCTCAAGCCCCCTCTTGCTATCTGGGAGACGACCTCACCAGGGCAGGACATCATTCGATGCGCCTGGGCGATGGTTAGAACATCAGCAAGGACAGCTGAAGGTAGTATTCCCGCTCCGCCTTTTCTCATTGGGGTGAATACTACCTCCGCGTTCGCCCTCTGTGGCAGATACAGCCATTTTTTTATGTGTTTTTTAACAGCTGTATCTAGATGACTCAGCGGGGCCCGCAGTATGGCGCCGCTTCGTAGCACGAAGTCGAGCCTCGGTGCTACGAAAGTGCGGACCGCGTCAATCTTTTGCCACGGGGCGAGCAGCGAGCCATCTATCCTTGCGATGTTCCCGACCATCGCTTCCATCGCTGCCCTGGGTGTTTGGTCCACGTCTAGACCCACGGGGATGCCGAGGTAGTCGTAGGCATCCCCCTCTGTCATTGCCGGTAGTGGCGTGCCGCGGACGAGGAAGTCGGTTTGCACTGCCCTTCGCAGAGATTTCTTACCCGTGAGGTGCAGGGTCGCGCACTTCCTTGGGTTGAAGTGCAGCTTCGGCTTCAATTGCGGCGTCGTCCGCGGCACGCAACAAGGACCTCATCTCCTCTGGGGAGCTCGCGATCAGCACCAGGTCATCGGCGTACGCCAACGTGCTGATGCGGCTTCCGCGGAGCAGGTACCCCGCGTTGACGGTTTTGATTTTGCGAAGTACCCGCTCCACTGCCATGTTGAAGAGGATGGGACTGGCTGGGCAGCCCTGTCTGACCCCAGCTTCGATCGGGATCTCTTCCGACACGCCATCAATAGTTTCGACGGTGGTCGCGGAGCCGGTAGCCAACTGATGTAGTATCGCTTGGATCCTTGGAGGGATCCCCATACCGGCGACCGCGTCCATGATGGTGCGTGGCGTGCGGAATCGACCCGAATGCGTTGGACAGGTCCAGCCAGCCCATGACGAGGTCCTTGCCTTGTCTGCGACTTTCCTCCAGCACTTGGCCAAGAACAAAGTTGTGTTCATGGCAGCCTTCGTACTGGAGGAAGCCTTTTTTTCCTCGCTGAGCCGCCCTCCTCCTGTGAGGAACGTCGTCAGCCTGTCCGCCATGACGGCCGCGAACAGTTTGAGGATGGTGTCACCCATGGAGAGAGGCCTCCAGTTTGACAGGTCAGTTCTGTCCCCTTTGTTGTGGATTAATATTGTTCTTGATTTTTTCCACAGATCGGGGACATGACCTGTCCTCAGGCAGGCGTTGAACACTGCCGTGAGCATGGAGGCCTTCGGGTTGATTTTCTTAAAGCTTCCATAGGTGACACCATCGGGACCCGGCGCAGAGCTTTGAGTTTGAGTTGGGCTATTGAGCGTTGTTGGTGGGATTGTTAAGTCGGTGGGTGGACTTGCTGGGCTATTGTGGGTGGATGGAGTGATGACTATTTCGGGGGGGTCTGTGTGGCTATCGTGCGTTGATGGTGGCCGTGCCGTTCCCCCCTTGCCTGCTGTGGCGGTGCTGGCGAGGCTATCGGGAGGCCTTCAGCTCGCAGCTGAGGGCGCCGAGCCTCCCAGACCGATACGGGCAGGGGCTGCAGCCCTGGGCGACGCTGTTTTGGAGGTCAGCGAGCGGACGGGCGCAGGCGAGGCCGACGGCTGGTTGCCGCTTCTCAGCAGTCGACTCGTCGCGCCCGTTACTTGGCCAGTGGTGGCGGGGGGAGCAGGGGGGCGTTGCGGGAGGGCGACCGTTGCGGGATTGTTGGCGGTGTCCGCGCAACGTCCGGTGCCCTCAGGCTCATCAGCCTGGAGGGTGTGGGGACAGCAGTCCTGGCGCCCGTGGCAACGGGGCTGCGCGCGGGGGAGGGCCTGCTCCTGGGCGGTCCCGCGCGGCTCGGCGTAGGACTGGGAGCGACACGCCTGCTAGTGGGGGCGGTCCTAGCGCTGGCTCTCGAGGCCACGGGGCTGAGCGCCGGGTTGGGCTGTTGTCCCTGGGAGGGGGTAGGCGGAGGGGCGAGTAGTGACGCAGCGGGTGTGGCAGTCGCCTCCACGAGCATCCCGTGGGCATCAGTGACGACCTCGGGGTGGCTCGCGGCTACGTGGGCCTTGAGCTGCTTCATCCCACGCGGGATATCAGTGTTACATACCCGGCATCGGTATTTAATGGCCACTTGTGGGTGGCGCCGGGATATGTATGTGCTGATATGCCGCAGCGTACGTGCCGTATACGCCCAACGACCTCGTGGGGTGCCCCGCGTATGCATCCGTACATATGGAGCAGCGGAAGCTCCCCACGAAGGGGTAGGCGAACACGTGCACTCGCTGGGAGCTCATCGCCACAAATACTACTAATGACCGCTACGTCACTATCTAAGAAAAAATATCTAATACTCGCTATTGGTCGAAGGAATGATGAAGGCTCAAGCTGACCGATAGCAAGCAACAACAAATTTGAAAAATATAAGAAAAAAAAAACGGAGAGAATAAAATGGAAACTTAAAAAATAATAACTAAAAATAAAACATATAATAGTACTCACTATCAGTCGATGGAATGATTAAGGTTCAAGCTGACTGATAGTGAGACCACACAAAAACAACGGTTCACAAGACAAAAATAGAGTCTATTATATTTTTTTCTGCCATTGTATTGTTAAAAAATACTGATTTAATCAATTATATTGCTAAAAACTTTCTCACCAAAAAGTAACGATGTTGTCTCGCTTGCAGTCAAACGAAAAAGAAATTAAAAAGCGCGTAAATGCGCGTTGGTCAAAAGCGCGGTCAAAGACCGCATGCATCAAAATAATGGACAGACAAGTAATCGAAACAAAACAATGAATTTGGCGCGTGCCAACAACACCAAAGCACTCCCTTGTCAACATGCACACACACACACATGCGAAGTCATTCTCGGACTATGGGCTGCTTGGTCTCGATGCTGAAAGACAAAATTGATTGCTCGTTGGCCATTCTCTAGTGTGTTGCCAAACTTCACTAGAAACGCATACATACATTCACATTCCAGCATGTGCATACATACACGCACACATTGAAACGATCGCACAGCGCAGAGAAGTACGCTCATGCTTATCGTTCCGCTGTCGTTGTGCGACTGAAGCAGTTTTGATGCTATGCGCTGTTCAGTGTTGCCAAGTCAGCTATTTTTTGGCTAAAATTTAGCTAATTTCAGCGTGGGACAGCTAATTTTTTTTTTTTTTTGTAATTGCTATAAGCGGTTTTTGGGCTAAATTTATTCATTTCAAAAATGTCGATGAAGTTTCAAGGCAGTATGCAATAATACACTTGGTTCAATGGCAGAACGTTGATGAAACTGTTAAATTTTGGGCTGAGGTTCCAAACTACCTAGACGTTAACGGAAACAATCCGTTCAGCGCTTTGGCCACATTCGGCATATTTTTAATGTCTTTTGTGGTCAAACGCCGATGTGGAAAGCGTGTTCAGCCAAATGAACCTCGTGAAAACAAAGTTTAGAAATAGAATGCACTTAGACACGCTAAACTCAATTTTATGGACAAGGTAATACACTAAAAAATTTAATAACTTTTAGTGTTAAACTAAGGCTATTTATTTATATTTTCCAGGTATGGATGCGCCGGATGGATAAATGTTGCCACAATTACACGCTTCCTAATAAATATTTAAAATTCATTGGAACAAATAACTCCAATGAGGCTTCCGATAATGAGCACGATGTTGATAATATTATATCACTAATTTAAAATAAAAAATTTCATCAATGAGCAGGAGAAGTATTGAAGTATTAAAATATTTAATGTTTCCTCATAACGCACATTAGCAGCCGAAAAGCATTGAGTGGCGGAGTACTTACGTAAGCAAATTTATATGCTGTTCCTAATGCTAATCATGTCTAACTTTTATACTAAATAATTTGACAGTTCTACAACCTCTTCTATCAAAATTCCTAAGCTCTGACCTAACTATGGTTGTAAAACTTTCCTGACATTTCCTTTTAATGCCTGCAAATTATGTAGGAAAAGCCAGCTCCTCTGAATTATAATCTGTTATCATGGCTAGAGGTGGCTACCCCACTCCAGGTGCTATGGGAGTTCTCGGAATATCCAAGTTTTCGATAGTGACATTTTCCATAAAGGTTTCTTTTTTCTAAGCTGGTATGCTCATTAGCTTGAGCAGCTCTCTCTTACATTTATGACACAATAATCCTGTCGTCTGCTGACGCAACAAAAGGCACAGCCTCAGCAGAGTAAGAAACCTAATGGTTTCAGCCATAAAATTATGGTTATACTCCATCTTACGCTTAAAATAAATCTGCACTACTTCGGCTTCATTAAATGCCCTTGGAAGGGAAGTTACAACTTTTGCAACTGGAATTGGCACATTGACCACAGCTCCCATAATGGCACTTTGGCGTCCATATCCAAGCGACTTTATGATCATGAAAGGAAGACGGGTAGATATCAACCTTTTTCTAAAGGCGTTAATCCTTTTAAGCATTCTGGAAGCTCCGGATAATCTAGGCCATTTGTAATGGAAGCCATTGCTCTTTTTTTTCCTGACTTGATACTGCGGCTGCAGGTTTTGCAAAAGCTAAACTTATTGCTGTGAGATGGAAATAAAGAGGAAAGATACAAAATATCTGAACTGTCTGCCTCACTACACTTTTCCTCTATTTTCTCACGGGAGATTTTGTCCTTTTGATGTGGAAACCACAAGCCCTTGCAACATATGCAAACCTGATCGGGTCCCTGTTTGACTGTCTTGTTGAAACTGGCTATTCGGCAATCTAAAGTGGTTCTAACCTGTGATTCTCTATCTTCAGAAAAGCTATTAGCACGTCCTCCTCTATTCCTCGACGCATTTCCCCTATTTTCTGCTGTTCTGTTACTGCTATCACTTTTATATTGGCTTACTCTTTGTGACAAACTTCCGTTGGCATCAAAGGCAGCCTGTCTCGCTCTTATTGAAGCACTTCTTTTTGCAGCTGTGTCTCTAATGTGAGATCGTCGAGTCCTATCTCTTGCCCTCTCTAAAATTCTGGACTCTTTGTCTTCGCGTTGACAAGTGCGCCTAATATTGTCTTGTTCACGTTCGTTTGCCCTGTAGAGAGGGTCTTGTCGGCGTCTTGAACGACGCGAAGTATTTCCAATTTGCTCCTGTTGTCTAAAAGTAGAATTCCAGCGACGAGAAGAGCGTCGAGCATTGAACTGTTCCCGTTCGTTTTCCCTATAAACAGGGTCCTGTCTGCGCCTCGATCGACGCGAAGTATCTTCTATTTGCTCTTCCACTCTAAAATTCGAGTTTCTTCGGCGGGAAGAGCGTTGAGCGTTAAACAGGACTCGTTCCTTTCCCCTGTAAGCAGGGTCTGCTCTACGAAGTGGTTTACGCAGTCGGTCTGCTGCCCTGTCAGTTTCTGATCTATCAGCATGCAGTCTTCGCTCCCTTTATGAAGCTCGCTCGTGTTCAATATACTCTAAATTTAACCTATTAACCTATTATGCATACTCTAATTTTTTATCCGCAATATATTAAGAACTCTATCATAAATTTTGTCAAAGTGACGCTGCTTATGGCTTCGTCACAGCTTAGACGCATATGCGTCTGTGTATGAATACGTGTATATGCGTGTATTATTTCAATGGTCAAGCACAAATGTATGTAACATATGTGTGTGTGTGCGTTTGAATGCAAAAAATGCGTGTGCATAGAAAAGAAGAAAAGAACAACAGATGGCGCTACGCGCTCGCAGTCTCTTTCATTGCAATGACGTCACAGCTTGCTGGTCTGTATACAAAATCAAAGATATTTAAAGGTTTTTCAGTTTTTTGAGGTTATGTCAAAATTCAGACGTGATGGAGAATTTCTGATACCGGATTCGGAATCAGCGACCCAAAATACATATGACTGCATATGCCGCATACCCTGTGGGCCTGTGTAATTAACCGTTTTTGTTTTATTGAGCCAGTCTCGTTTATATTTGAGCAGAATGTATGCCACTCCCTTTTTAGGCCATGGATTTTAAACGAACGAGTTTGTGCGTAACAGGCAGAAGGAGGCATCTCCGACCTTCGACCCCATAAACTATATATATTCTGAATCAGTATCAACAGCCGAGTCGATTAAACCATGTCTGTCTGTCCGTCTGTCTGTCTGTCTGTCCGTCTGTATGAACGCCTGGATCTCAGCAACTATAAGAGCCAGAGGCATAAAATTTTGTGACAACATACGTGTATATCCAGGTGTTTCAAAGTTTTTTTTAATTTAGCCACGCCCCTTCCCGCCTCTGTAAATCAGTAATAAGGATTTAATATACACAATGTACACCCATCAACAAAAGTTGTGCATCTCACTTGACAAATACCTTTCCACGGTTGTTTTCTGAAAATTTCATTTAAATCGGACTAAAAGTAAGGGAGATATGATCTGAATTAAACTCAATTTAAACGTATACTTATGCGCATATTGAGACCCAATTTACGCATCATACCGAAGTTCGAATCTAGCGTCGTGCACACAGCATTTAACAGAACTTTTTATTTGCATAGAATGGTAACAGAATTAGCTCAGAATGCAATTTTCCCGATCGAACGAAAAATGAGGCAGTGGCTTAGTGGTTACAGTTGCGGTCAGCGGTCCTTATAGATTTAATGAGTGCGTGCGGCGTCAGTGTGAGTTCAAGTCCCGTGCGCGGCCGGCCGGTGCAACTTTTTATTTTTATTACTTTTTTTTTTGTTATTTTTTTTATTCTTATAAGCTAAAAGGAAAACTACAGTTATTTAATTAAATACCAATAAAAATAGTTTTCAAAAATGAAATTTCATATTTTATGCGATATTTAAGACAATCAATAAGTTACGAAAGTTAGAGCGGGTCGCCGATACATGCATGTCTGCATTTGCACATTTATATTTCAAAAATGCATACATAAACTTATTGCTCTCTTGCCCTACCTAATGCTTATAATTCTTGTCTATTCGCTTTTGCATTGTTTATGCGTTCTTCTTCTTCTGCCTACAATTGAATTTGTGCGTGTCGTTCGAATAAAATAATAAGGATATAAAATTTATATTTTTAAATGCTTAATAATAATCCAAATAATGCAAAATTTTCATATAACGGAAAATAAATGATATAAGGTATACCATGATAATCCATGGCCTTCTACAGTCAGCACCTGACTGTAGCGTTCTACTGATTTTCGATTAATTGAATCGCTCAATCTCGGATTCTCTACCCCCCCCCAAAAAAAAAGAAGATTTTAGAAAAAATTTTATGCAGAAATGTAAAGTGGATCATGGGGTATCCATTTTAATTATTTATATGGTATACTCTTTGACCATTGTTTTTTTATTATCCAATATTAATCGTTAAGTATCGTATAAGTTTTGTTCAAATTATTGTGGATCTCATGTAAACCTTACATAGCTATAGGTCGTAAATTAAATTGTATTTTACGCAGTTTTTTTTTAATTTGATCGGGAAAATAACTTCACAATATGCAAAATTTGCAAGCAGAAGTATTCCGGGAATTACAACTGCAACCTTGAACGCCATTTAAACGCAAAGCACAAGGAATTATATCAAAAACTGTTGGGCGAGCAAGATGAAGAGGAAATTCCGGAAAAATGATGCAAATTTCATCTTTTATGACTCAAAGTAAGGTGAAGGAGGCATGTGTACAGCTGGTCACTAAAGAGAAAATGCCATTTTCTGTTTTGGACTCAAAGGCTTTCAAGATCTTGACCAAACAAATTTATGCTGCCATATTATGGACTTGGTAACCGAAAAATATTTTAAAGTCAAGAACAAAATTAGAAACGCGCTTAAGAATAGAATGATTTGCCCTAAAATTGATACAGCCACAAGATGCAATAGGGCTATCCTGGGAGTAAATGGCCAATTTTATAATGGAAAAGGACTTTTCATATGCACATTGGGTAAGATCGAACTCAACAAAAAGCATACTGGACAAAACTTGTGCAATGAAATAACTAATATTCTAGATGATTTCGACATTGACAAACAAAAAATGTTTACAATAACAACTGACAACGGACGGAACATGATAAAAGCTGTTGAGCTCTTAAATGAGTCGTATAATAATCAAGAAGATGACGAAGTCGAAGGCGAGAATGGTGATGATTTTTTAGATGATGAGCACCTTCTTAAAGGCCTAAAATGTCATGCCATCGAAGGGTGAAATGTGCTGCGCATAAATTGCAACTTGCGGTGAACGATAATTTTTCTAAATATGGATTTTTTGAAATTATTCTTAAAGCGCGAAAGGTTGCGATATATTTGAGAACGCCAGCCTCCAGGCAATTAATAAGTGAAATCTCTTTACCAAAACCACAACTTGATGTGCCTACTCGATGGAATTCAACATTTGAAATGATTAAAAAATTATTGTGCTTTGAGAAATTTTGCGAAGAGCAGTGTGAACAAGGTTTAAAAATGACTGTGAGCGAGTGGAAGCAACTAAAAAGTTTAGTGCAAGTTTTAGAGCCAGCTTTTATAGCCACACAAAAGTTGCAGAGCTCCCAACTATATATGGGCGACTTTTATAAACTTTGGCTAGAACTAAAATTGACTGCTGGGACTGTAAAAAACAAAAATGCCGAAATTTTCAAAAAATGCATTGAAAAGCGTGAGAAAACGCTGATAGATTGCAACGTAGTAATCTTTAGTATTTTCTTAGACCCTCGACTCAGAAGAGTGTTATTAAAAAATATACCTTATTTATTGCAAGCAAAATCACAACTAAAACTTTTAATAGTTCAACAACTCAATATGGAGCAGAACGTAAGAAATTCTTATAACACATTCGTAATTATTTTTTAAAAAAATAAATCATTAACGAACCCTTATATTGCAAATCCGTGCTCTGAAAATTTACAGACAGCTGTACCTTCAACAATTAACAGCAATTCGCTTTCAGGTTCAAGCTCACTGTTAAGGGAATATCTGAATTCACTAGAAGTTTCATCCGGAGATGAAGACACCGATGAAAGCCACAGGGAACAAATTAAGGATGCTTTTCGCGAAATTGAAGGCTACTGTCCCAAGCCGATGGATCTTGACTGTGATATAATGGAATATTGGGAGGTAGAAAAGTACAAGTACCCTTATTTATATAATCTGGCGATGTTGGTACATGCGGTTCCAGCCACACAACTGAGCGTAGAGAGATCGTTCTCTGCGCTCAAAATGGTTTTAACCGACCTTCGCTATAACCTCAGCGAAGAAGCACTCAAAAAAATACTTTTTATAAAACAAAATACTTAAATAAAATAATATATTATGACATCATATGGGGATTTAAATAATACATAATGGTGCACTTTTTATGGTGCAACGGGTTTTTTTTTTGATAATTTGTGCCGGCGGGGCATGGGAAAATCAATGTATAAAGAAACGAGCTCAAAATTATGCTGTCGAAAAAAGACACAATATTATTGCAAAATATGCAATAAAATAGCTTTTCCAAGATAAACCCAATAGTCAAAGAGATTAAAAATATTTGAAATGGATACCTCATGGTGAACTCTATAAACCTGCATCAAAATTTTTCTAAAATCTTCTTTGGGAGAGGAATAATCCGAGATTGAGCGTTTCAGTCAATCGAAAAAAATAACGGTCAACAAATAATTGTTATTTTTAATCGAAATTTTTTTTCGTTCAACGAATAATCATTATTTTTTTAGTGAAAAAATAAAAATCATGAAATTTGGGATCACCTCGGATCTGCTCAGAGTAGGCCAGTAGAAACCTTCTGGTGCAATTTTTATTCTTATCCGACTATTCTCAGTGCATAATTTTTTTCATTAAAAAAATAACGAATAATCATTATTTACGGTCCCTGGTTATTATTGTACTTCACACAAAAAAATTATCTGAGATAACATTATTATATTAAATACTCTTTTCCGCCGGAGAATAAATAAGCAAATTCTATAAAATGGCACCATGACGTAAATCCCATTTATTACAAAGCGAAAGTGAATCGCATACCTCGGTTAGTGATAACAATAATAATGACACGGATGACATAAACGATGACGAAAAATGGATTACATCTACTCCCACGAAGAGCAAGGTGAATTCTTGCCTAGAAGATACTCTACAATGCACAAATAAATATAAAAAGAAAAAATTAAATAAAAAAATAAAAACATTTTCACAAAGCCAGTAAACTATTTTTTACCTTTTTCGCATATTGCCGAAGGGTATATTCAATTAAGTTGAGTCGAATTGAGAAAAAAGTTAAAAATAAACAGTTATTGATTAAAATATTGATTTATTATATTTATTTTTTGCTCTTCTTTGCCCCTTTTCCCGAAAAACTACTTGTTTCAAATATTACAACTTCTGGTGACAAGAAAATCTTTAAACAGTTTAATTAAAAACTGCTGTCATAAAAACTAACGCTCTTTTTGGTGTTTGTCAAGATATTGCATAAAATATAACTTGATCGGATTTTTTATGCGCCTGCAACATTTTGTGACGGTACAGTTTCCAACAAACTAATTCATTTAAAATGAAAGCTGAGAAAAAAAATTCAAACTGTCGAGAAAAGCGCCCAGTAGGCAATCAATCTTTGAAAAAAAAAAATAATAAATGAAAAAAAATTCGCACAGCGCAATGAAATACGTCCGTGCTCATCGTTCCGCTGTCGTTGTGCGACTGAAGCAGTTTTGATCCTATGCGCTGTTTGTACTGAGAGCCGAACATCGAAGTACCCCGCACGAACATCGAAGTTCCCATCCGAACATCGAAGTTCCCAGCCGAGCGTGCAGCCGAAGTCTGTGGGGTACTAGGATTTAAAAACTGACAAAAACAGATTTACCCCCTGTTTGAGTTCTCTATGTGTTCAGTGCTTAGTGTCTTTACTCTCAATGCTTCGGGCTGTGGGGTACTTGGTTGAGAAAACTAGCTATAACAGTTTTCCCCCTGTTTGAGGTCTCTATGTGTTCAGTGATTAGTGGCGATATGTTTGATGTTATCGATATTTTGCACGATATATCGGACCCCTGTCGTTCTGTTTGAACTACCTACCCGACTACTCCCTAAATGGGTACTTTTCGTAGTGACCCTATGGGGAGCGAGCGCCGAACCACCAAGCGATAAAAAGCGTAATCGAAATTGACTAGTTACGCATTGCACTTTTTTCTCTATATGTCAACAACTTTCCGTCTTACTCATACGCGTACGCTATCAGCTTTTTTTCCTATGTTTGTCTATGTTTGCTTTCACAATTTTTGAAAATTTACAAAAACAATGCTGCAATACTGTAATGGTTCTTTTGATACCCATTGAAAATGGTCAAAAAAGGTATACTTACTTTGTGCAAATGTATGTAACAGGCAAATGGAGTTGTTGGAGACCCCTCAAAGTATATATAGCCGAGTCGATTTAGCCAGCGGTCTGTCCGGATGACCAGATGAACACACAGATCTCATCTATTATAAAAGCTAGAGACACCAAATTTAGCATGAGGGTTTTGTTTACCAGGCGCAGATCAAGTTTTTTTCAAAGTAGCTGACCCGGCGAACTTCGTACCGCCTTACAGTCAATGAATGTCGTGTTACTTTTTAGATAGAAACAAAAAAGTATTTTATTATGATGAATGATGATGAAACATTCATACAGAATGAGAATAAAAGTAAAAAGAAAATAAAAAATTATAATTAAGTACTTCAAACTCATGTCAGAAAAAAATGATTGAAAACTTTGCTGTGCAGATTGGGGAGGAAAAAAACTCGGATTAATTCATAAATAGAATTATAATTCAAGCACTTTGTGGTAAACGACATTCTTTATTTTTGGTCAGGCGCAAGAACAAATAAAGCGGATTGTTCTTCACGAACGTAGGAGGGCAGATTAAACAGATTCACTTTTTTTTGTATTTTCACTTTGCAAATAGTTTGCAAATTATTTATTCGCGTGTGCGCTCTTCAAAAGATTCTTTAAGACTAAAAATTACAAGAAGATAAGAGATATCTGAAACCTATATGGAGAGAGGATCTCAGCGGGGAAAGCTCTCATTGAGTGAAAGCTCCGCTTAAGCGAGATGCACGCAACTTTAGTTTAACCCTTTGTTGCCACGTTGGTATGAACATCCCGCCGCCCTTGCATTGTATGCAACTTCAAATTTAATTCAGTGATATATAAAAGATTAGCTTAATTAGTTACAATTGCCCCACAACGTCCATCCAAAAACTGTGCGTAGGGCCACAGGTCCGCCAGACTTGCTTGAGTGGAAGCCTTCTCGAACGATGTCTGAATATACATCGGCTCCAAGGACGATGGATACGGTGGAAGGCTTGTCGAAGTTGCTGTCAGTCAGGATTAGGCCTTCAAAGCGCTCCCTGACAGAATTGTAGTGGATGCTCGAGCTGTAGCACCACGTCCAACCGGAACCCATCGGAAGCCTTGGACCGGATGACTGCTGCACACGCTGCTTCCCGTCCAACATTGACGCTAGCCAAGCGCGTAGCAGACGCAAAGGATGCATCGATCCTGGATACCGAAGTGCATGCATCAATCAATGCACGTGTCTCGAAAACCTTGCTTCCATTATCGATCAAGATGGTTGCGGTGGGTAGTAGTTTGAGATTGCGGTGGTGCAGCAGCGTGGTCAGAGACGGCGATTGGACCTGGGTTGCCGGTTGTACGCTAGGAGAGCGTTGAAGACGGTGTTCATGAAAATGAAGAAGAGTATGATGGGCACGATTGCAGATGCGGCATTTGTCCTTGCTTCGGCACTTCCCCTGCGAATGGTCATGAGCTAAACAATTGGCACAATAAGACCAGCCTTTAGCAAATATAATATGTACATTATAATTGGAAATTAAATAGAATGTACGACACGACCTTCCTAACTTACATACACATGTCGTGTGTTTACATTTTCATTTCATAAATCTCTTTATTTTCTTTTAGTACATCAACAAACATCTCTTAATTACTTATTATATCAATGCCATGAGATTCCGATTACCACTAACTTTAATCAAAACCATTTTGATATACAGCTTGTAGTAAACAATAGTTTTGTTAGATGTTTGTGTGGATCAAATGAAATGGATGTTTATTTATACTTAAGATTTATTTAGATTCAAATAAATGTTTTTAATAGTCACAAGGCGGCACGTGTGGTGTGCTTGATAGATAGCGATGGAAAGAGGAAGAATTAGAGATGAATACAAGGATATCGATTACAGATTAATATCTATGCAAATTAAAATTTAAATAATTGTGATTGGCAAATTCAAAGGGTTGCCAGATCTCCATAGTACTCCCTCCTAGACTTCAAGTTGTGAATCGAACAGGAAGTCTTATAATGCGGCGTGGTCTAGATGTCTGATGACGTAGAGATGACTTGTTTTGATTTAGCTGTTGATGTGTGTAGATGGTGTGTCTGTATTGGTTATGGAAGATTTTGTTGCTGCTTCTGATGATGATGTTGTTGGTGATGATGCTGCTGCAGGTGATGATGTTGCTGCTGCTGCTGATTATTCTGTTGATGATGATGTTGCTTCTGATGATGATGATGATGAATCATTGTGTGACTCAATAAATGCTGGATTGAGCCGATCGATTGATACCGTGGTATTTCGACCGTTGATGAGAATATTGTAGAATTTGTTATGTTTTGACTTAACTTCATAAGGTCCATCGTAAGGCGGCTGCAATGATCCTCGCACTGTATCGTTGCGTATAAAAACATGAGTTGCTTCGTTTAGCAGTTTAAATAGAAATGGCTTTGAAGTGTCGTGATGGGCTGTTTGTGTAGGGCGAATGTCGTTCATCATTTTAGCGAGATGTTTTACAAACTCAGTTTGCGGTAAATCATTTTTTCATCCAGACGTTAATGAGAGCTGCGGCTACTGTCTCTGCTTGCATGTCTTCAATTGGAACAGCTTCGGGCCACCGAGTGTAGCGGTCTATGATTGTGAGACAGTATCTAAATTGGCCAGATTGGGGTAAAGGTCCAATCAAGTGCAAATTTATGTATTCGAAAAGATGTGCTGTCAATTCATAGTGTTGAAGTGGTGAATGAACATGACGAATTACTTTGAATCGTTGACAAGGAGTGCAATGTTTTACGAAAGTGGCGATTTCCTTGTGCACCGAAGGACATATAAAACGTTGTTTGACGATTTTCATTGTAGATCTAATGCCTAATCGCATCTGGAGATGGGTGAACCAGAAGGGTTGCCGTTGCGAGAGAGTGCTTGCACTGTTGGAAATGTTGTATGTTTTCGTCTGTCCAGTTGATTGAAGAAGAATCGTTCTTCTTATTTCCTGGAATTAAATGCAACAACGGGGCTTGATGTGCTTTGGGCTGGAATCGTCAGTAGAAGTTGATCATTGCCAGAAAGCGTCGAAGTTCCTTTGCAACTTTGGGTAATGGAAAATCAACAATTGCTTTGACTTTGTCTGGCAAGGGTTTGATGCCATGAGAGTCGACATGATGTCCTAAAAATTCGATGGAATTTTGTCCGAAGGCACATTTTCTTGCGTTTTTTGTGAGGTGGTAACGTTGAAGTCGTTCAAAAACTTGGCGAAGATGAACTTCATGTTGTTCAGCGTTACTTGATGCTACGGCGATGTCATCTACATATACGAAAACGAAGTCGAGATCTCTGAGGGCGACGTCCATTTAGCGTTGAAACGTCTGTGCTGCGTTGCACAAGCCAATTGTCATATGTGTGAATTCGTATAAGCCAAAAGGGGTAGTTATAGACGTTTTTGGAAAGTCACGTGGTTCAATTGGAGTCTGGTGAAATGCACGATTGAGATCAATTTTGGAAAATATTTTCTTACTATAGAAATATGCAATCCGGAATGTGCGGCAGAGGGTACCGATCAGGAATTGTTTGTGCATTGAGAGCTGTATAGTCGGACCATGTGTAAGGGTGATGCATATGGGCTCTTTGAAGGACGACATACTCCGATTTTTAGAAGATATCCAACCAAACTCTGACTTTGCTGCTGTCAGCTTAGCAGGAGAAGGACGACGAGGTTTTGAAAAGGTGGGTGCTCCTTTGGTGTCAATGCAGTGTGTGACATCGGATGTGGTTGGTTTGGGTGTTGTGTGATCCAATTAAGTGATATATTTGAATTCTCCCAAAAGTTTGGAAAATTTGCATGCTGTGTTGAATGTTTTAATTGCTGATGAAGATTGAAGGCTGCAAATAACATTACGTGCCAGCAATGTTTGAGCGTCAATCAATTTTTGACGTTTAATATCAACAAGCACTACAACCTGAGTGCTGTAAGAAATCCGATCCGATGATTGGTGTACGGACATCAGCGATGATAAAGTATTATATCATGCAAATGGAAGACGCAATCCTAAATCCAAGGTTAAACGTGTTGTACCATAATATTCGCTGCGAAAAGAGGATTTTCGTTGGATGATGCGATGCGTTTGTTTATAGTTGAAACTGGTATAACGGATAGGTCTGCACCAGTGTCAATAAGAAAATTTTTTCCTGTTTTTGAATCCAGAATAAAAAGTCGGTTGTATGTGGAAATGCTGTTTATTGTTATCCGATGTTTTGATGTATGTGGTAAGGCAATATCGGACTGACTATCGAAGTTGCCTTTATGATCTTCGACAGCTGGACTTAGTTTTTAGGCCATGGACTTTAAAAAAATTCATGGTCTACTGTGTTTGTCGGAACGAGTTTGTGCGTAACAGGCAGAAGGAGGCATCTCCGACCCCATAAACTTTATATATTCTGAATCAGTATCAACAGCCGATTCGATTGATGTCTGTCCGTCTGTCCGTCTGTATGAACGCCTGGATCTCAGCAACTATAAGAGCTGTTTGACGAATGAATCCTGTATATAACGAGAGCATCATTTATATGGCAACTCGAATGAGAATGGCGCCTGCAGATGTTCTATTAAGGGATACGTATCGATATTGAATTATCGATATATCGTCGATATAAAATCCAAAGCGATATGTTTGATATTATCGATATTTTGAAGATATATCGAACACAACGCCAATCACATTTAACCGGAAAATTTTTACTATAAATTGGTTTTGCAAGTTTCTTAAATAAATTGCACGACCTACGTGTACCATGCCAAAGTAAGTAATTTCTTTTAATGTTTAGTAAAATGTATATAAAATATAATAATAAGTGTCAACTTTGCCAGAAAATAGTAAAAACTTCAGGAAATACGAGTAAGTTGACCTCCCACCGTTACATACTTTGAGCAAGGTTGTGTTGCAAGTAGCGAGCTTCGGAAGTGGGAAAGCGATCACAAAATAATTCAAGATGTCCCTACTAGATGGAATAGCACATATTATATGTTGGAAAGAGTTTTATTTTTGAAAACGGCAATAACTTAATAATGCATTGATGGCACTTAAGGGTATTACTTTAAATAACGATATTGCCACTCATGTTCGTCGTAACATATCTGAAATAGATAAACGACTTAGCCATATAGAGGACGTGATTTTGTTTATATTTCGATATATTAAAATATATTTTAATAGGTTTATATATGATAAGAAGTAAAAGTAATCAATTCATTTTCGAACTCGTAGGTCACGACGTCGGCAACGACTATTTTGGATGCTCGATTCAAAAAGTGACTGTTAAAAAACCAGCTTGCCGTATCTGCAGCAGTTAGAAAGATGTCACAATCATTGCATATAGATTCAACAAATAATGAATGTACGATACTGGCACGGAAATAAACGACAACTCTGCTTCACTGTAGAATATGCTTGCAGAACTACACAAACAACAAGCTCCCTCTTTGATAGAAAGAGAGATACTTGACATCTCCATTAGCAAATCCAACGATTTTACGTCGGTATACCCGAAAGACGCACTAACAGAAAGGTGGAAAAAATTTTTTTTGTTCATTGCATTAAAGATTTTTATGAGAGCAAGCACTCCTTTGCGTGGTAGGAGTCTTGAAGTTCTGTTATCTATGCCATCGTAACCAGTGGTCTTTTTTGGTTGCAGCGCCTTTAGTTGGATCATGACTTCCTGCGGTGAGGTATGTCTCATGGGGCGTGTCGGAGCAGTCGGACTATCCAAGAAATGTGCGATGGCTTCACGATTGTTGTCATCCGTTAGGTTGAAGGGCATAAAGGTGGAAGAGAGGTGCGAAGCAAGAGCACTTGCTTTCTCATCATCCGTCTTAAGGCAGACGCCACTTCGATCCTGGACTGGGGATTGAAACAAGGGCTGTCTCTTGATGCCTCTCGTAAGCTTCCAAATTGAGAATCCACTGTTGTTATCTGGACCAGCACTCTCCAGCAAGGTATCCAAGTTTGCTTTACGGTTATTCGCTAGCAAACGGCGCAGACGATTAGTAGTGCTAGAATATTGCTGGTAAATGCTAGGATCTCCTGTCGCGATGTATTCTCTTCTGAGACGTTTTTTGTGGCTGAGCAGATCCCTTGCCTCCAAGCTCAAAATGGGAGACCTCCTTATGGCCGTGAAACCAACTTGGCGAGGGGTTGGTGTAGCCTGCCTTGCAGCTTCAACGATCGTAGACGTGAAGAAGTCAACATACGCTTCCAGTCTACTGCAAGTTTCGATGGGGATGTTGAGTTCTATAGTGGCCTCGATGTGTTCTGAAAGACACGAATGTTTGCTTGCGGGGACAGCATTTTTGTAACACTTCTGAACGATTGGGCGTCTTCATCTAGCTCAAAGAGCAAGGTCAGATGGTCAGATGAC